>CAUIVZ010000007.1:24655243-24750243 GCA_961763995.1 Juglans cinerea | reverse complement strand
GTAACAATGGTATTAGAAATGGACAGTCACGTCATCAGGTGGTTTGGTTTCTCTCGAGTGTAACCTATGAGAAGTTCTGGTTTCCCTCAAATGAAACTAAGGAATGGTGAGTGCATACATACGTGATAGGTCTAAGAAGAAATTCTCTGTTCGTATTGATTTTCCTATTCAATCTTGCCTATTTACTCACTCCCTTGCTCGCTTTGTTTTGGCTACATCCATAGAGGATCATGTCTCCCAATTGGAGTTGCACAAGAAACCCATCTTGGGCCCATTCATTAGGGGCGAGCCTAACTCACACGTGAGGGTGAGTGTTAAGAATATAATATAAATAATTAAATCTACCTCTTTCCAACAAGCTTAAGCTTTTGAATAAGTTTTGATCTCACAAATGCGAAGTTCATGAAGTGGATGGAAAACCCAAGTGGTTTCAGCTGCAGTGAGTGCAAGGGATCGATATTCAAATTTAGCATTGGACCGAGAGACAGTTGGCTGCTTTTTAGCTTGCGATGATAGAAAGTTTGAGCCGATATAATTATCATAGCCTGGTGTAGATTGATGTATATCTGGGCAGCTAGTCTAGTTACGTCAGAGTAGGCAACAAGATCATTAGTGCTTTGAGAAAAAAATGTTGAAGCTGAAATGGAGGGTTCCTTTGATATAGCAAAGGATCCTTCTGAAAGCTCGAAAATGATCCTCAATTGGGGCATGAACAAATTGACATACTGTGTTAATAGGGTAGGACAAGTCAGGCCGCGTGATGGTGAGATATTAAACAGTAGCAACGAGTGATCTATAGAAAGACTTGATGTTCCACTTCCTGTTACTCTCCATTGCAATAATTAGAGCACAATCTTCATGTCTGCTATTGATGTGTCTCAAACTCGGTCCAAACACATTGCATTGGACTATCACTTCATACGTGAACAAGTTGCTGCTGATACTCTCATTGTCAAATTCATTCAATCGCATTTATAACTTGCTAATATTTTTACTAAAAGTCTTTCATGATCTCAATTTGTTTTATTTCATTCTAAGTTCATTGTGACACCATCCCATTTAGCTTGAAGGGGGTGTTAAGGATTCAACTGCTAAGTTTCTCATATAAGGAAAGTCAACAAATGATCCTCAATCATAACTTCTATCACAACATAAATAGTTGCACCATTAGTGTCTAATTTATAGCCTATAAATCAACTGTAAGTACTTTTATATTTATTTTTAATCTTTGTACAACTTATTATAAAATGAATGCAAGAACTCACGCCTCTTTCAACGCTATGAGAATCATTTGGTCAAACCTTCATAGGAATGTTGTGGCTAAACACAAGAAAGAATAGCGAAAAGCTGCTAATAGCAGTCTAGGTCAATTAGGATTCCAGAGAAATAAGTTCTATATGCATAACATAACATTTATCTTATCAATATTTGTTCTTATCTCTATATGTTAGTCTTCTTATCTTTATCACTTCATCCTCATCTTTGTAAGGCTATTTAAAGCCAAATAGTCTATAGAATAAAGTAACTTTTGAATTAGTAGACATTGTGTGTTACTTCTTATTAGATTCCTCGTTAGGCTCTGAGTAGTGCAGGGTCGTGACAAGTAACTTCTTGACAAACTAGGAACTAAACCATGAAAAAGATTTTGGAGGCATAATGCTCTAAGAGTGCTATACTTATTTTTCCAACAAGCTTCATTCATATAAAAGGATAAACCGAACTACAGTGTTGTTAGAGAGATATATTACAAAGCTACAGGGGGTCATTGCCACTATGGAGGTCTAATAGGCAGGGGGATGGAAATGAGGGGAATGCTTCCATAGAGACTATTAGAAGCTGCCCATTGCACAATGGAATGTGCGCATCGATTGAGATTTCGATGTATCTTCCTAATATTCCAACTTTCAAAGGACTGTAGTGTGGTTATGATATATCTTACTATTGGTTCAATAGTCCAATCTGAATTGTTCTCGGGAACCTCCACTACTTGTATTACCACAAGTGAATCACATACAATTACGAGCTTCTTGAGTTGTTGCTCCTTAGCTTCAGTGATTCCTATGTACATCGCTATGGCTTCTGCTTGATTAGGATTCTGGCTTGAGATGAACCTGGTTTTAACAAACACTAGAGAACCATCCCCTGATCTACAAACAGCTGTTGTTGTGCTACCTGAACCTCTAACAACCACATCAAATGTTAAAGTGAAATGATCTGTAAGTGTAACTATCCAATTATGGGTCTCATTCAATTGTTTATTGCCTCATGCATAACAATGTTCTTTAGAAATTTTTAGAGTCCTAGACACAAAGCTTTCTATACTCGAGAATGAAGGACTCATGGGCAATTTTGTTTCTAAAAAACCACATATTATCCATAGCTAGGATAGCAAACACTTGAAAGTGGTGTTCTTTATGACTTTGAATGTTGAGACACTTTGAATGATAGAGAATACATTCCAGCCAATGACTAATTTCAGTGTCAGTAAAACAAGAGATATTTAAAGGCCAAGGAGAATATCTCCACAAAATTCTCATGAAAGTGCATTTGAAAAACATATGATTTTGGGTTTCTTCCTCCATGCTACAAATAGACAACAAGATTGATCATCATTGAGAGGAAGAAATCTTTTCAACTTCGATTTTGTGGGAATGATAGTTTTGAGAATTCTTTAACAAAAAAATTTTAATCTATCCTGAATCTTGAGTTTCCAAAGTTTCTTCTAAATATCAGGTTGACTATGTGAAAGTTGGTTGTTGGGGCTCATGGTAATTGCTGCATATGTAGACTTTACCAAGAATTTCCTGGATGAATGATGGGCCCAAATTAGTTTATCCTCAATGGTATGGAATTATGTCTAGGCTAAAGGGATTTTCTTAATCTCATTCAAAGATTCTTGATGAAAGACAACATCAAATAGAAGAGTCTTCCATCTTATGGGTTCTTCCATGGTTAGTTTATCCTTTAGGATAGATACCGACATTAGTATGGGTTGGAATGAAGATAGTGTGGGTATCTAGGGTAAAACGAAACCTTTGTACTAGTACCATTGTTAATCAAGAAACATACACTATTCTTAAAAAAATCTCTATCTTAGAATACATTTCCAAAACCCAGAATCAGAAGCCTTTGGAGATGCTGCAAAGAAAGAAGAACTTCTCAAGTACTTATCCACTAGTACTTGTTTCCAGATAGCATTACAACTATTTATCATATGCCAACCTTTCTTGCACAGAAGAGCTTTTTAAAATGAGAGGTCAATCTAAGGCCAAGTCCACCTATTGACTTAGGTTGGCAAATGGACTTCCATGATTTATGAGTGAAATTGTGAGATTTTTCGAAGGGAAACCCCCATCAAAACTTCATGAAAGAATTATCAATGCTTTTGGTAATTGATTTTGGAATCCAGAAGGTGGACATCATGTAAGAGGGAATGAAACTGGCTACATATCTAATTAGAGTTGTTCTACCTACTTGAGATAAGAGCTTAGCCTTCCATTCTGCTAGTTTTGAAAAATAATTTCCTGGATCTCTGCAAAGTGTACTTTTTTACGACTTTGAAAGAAAGGGGAAGTCCTAGATATTTTATTCTGGATGAAGTAATTTTGAAGCCAAAGATGTCTTTCACATCTCTTCTTGTCTGGGTAATGTATTACCACTTAATTGAATTGAAGATTTCCCAGTACGAATTTTTTGACCAAACCAGGAAGAGTAGTTTCCTAAAAAATTTAAGAAATTATGTGCATTTTGGCTAGAAGCTCTGACAACGAGAATGAGGTCATCTGCAAATAAAAGATGAAAAAGGATGGGGTCATTCCTACTCATATTGATGCCCTCTAAGTGTCCTATATTTTCCTTTCTTGTAATGAGTCTTGTTAGAACTTATGTTCCAATGATGAAGAGGAAGAGGGATAAATGATCCCCTTGTCTTGGATCCCCTTGTCTTAATCCTCTAGAAAGATGAAAGAAACCAAAGGGGTTCCCATTGATAATCACTAAAAATTTTTACAGCCATAAGCCCCAATTTAGCTCTTTTTTTCTTGAGATGATGAAATACCTCTTGAGCAAGGATAATATTTTCTTGGATTACTCTGCCTAGAACAAAAGTTGTTTGATGGGAGGAGATTATATTGGGAAGAATGTTTTTGAGCCTATTTGCTAGGATTTTTGCAATAAATTTATAGCAAACATTTGAGAGACTAATAGGCCTGAATTCGTTAACAGTATTGGGATATTTAGTCTTTGGGATTAAAGAAGTGTGAGTGTGATACAATTCCTTTAGGAGTTTCCCATCGACGAAAAAAATTTTGATGGCAGCATTGAAATCATTTTTCACAATATCTCAATAATGTTTGTAAAACGCACTTGTGAACTCATTAGGACCAGGAGCTTTTTTCGAGGGAGTTTGCTTTAAAGTGGATAGTATTTCCTCATCCAAAGGTATCTCACAAAGAAAATTATTATCCGATTCAGATACTTTGGTGGGAAACAAGTCATCCAGTTCAGAAGAGAACATGGGATTAGAAGACTGATAAATCTCTTTAAAGTGATCCAAAAATTTAATCTGAATGATAGATTGATTAGCAGTCCAATCATTTGGACTGATCTTTAAACTTTCAATGGAGTTAGTCCTTCTTCTCATAGTGGTTGACATATGAAAGAATTTTGTATTAAGGTCAGTAGTTGTCAACCACTGCAATCTGGATTTTTGTCTCCAAAGAATTTCTTCTCTTATGAGTTGATCATTGAGATTTTCTTTTAAATCAGCTTCCATGTTCATAGATTGGATGGTAAGGTCATTGGCTTGAATAAGGGAAAGAGCTTGAGTTAGATTTTTTTTATGGAGGATTGGATACGTCCAAAGAAATTCTTGTTCCAAGACTTTAAAGCTTTTTTGAATTCTTTTAATTTTTTTTTTTTTAAAACATATACCCTAGAGTTCCTAGGAAAGAGGTATTCCAAACTTTTTGAATGATCATCTAACTAGTTGGATCCTTAATCCAAAAATTTTCGAATTTGAAAGAATTAGAATAATATTTCCTTCCTGAAGTGTCCAGGATAATGTGAAAGTGATGAACTTATGGGAAGATGATGAAGAGTAGCATTAGGGAACAGAGTCATCCATAAGTGATTCGCCACTCCTCTATCAAGTTTTTCTCTAATGTTTCCTACTCCTTGTCTATTATTGGACCAAGTAAACTTTGAACCATGAAAGCCTACATCTATGAGACCATTCTCTTCCATATAGGATCTAAGACCACTACAATGAGAGGAACATGCAAAAGGCATTCCTCCCACTTTTTATGTTTGACTTAGAATGGAGTTAAAATCACCTATAACATGGGACCATTGTAATTATTAGCAATATTGTTCCACAACTACCATTTTCTACTATTTTGAGCAGGGCAATAAACAAGATTGAGTAGCCAAGGGTTGTGGGATGGATCCAAGTACACTAACAAAGCCATTACATTACTATTTATAAACACAGGTTCAACATCCATTCCTTATCTCCACATAAACTACATACCACCTCATTTACCAGCAGGGGGAACATTTACCTACATAGAAAATCCTAGTATATTCACAATATCAGGAGTATTTACATCCAACAAAAGAGTCTCTGAGAGAAATATTACATCAGGCTTATGACTTGATGTTGGCCCTCAAACTTTTGATTGCACAGGGACGGGTAAGGCCCTTGCAATTCCATGAGCGTAATCTCATTCTTGATTTGGTGGCAGTTTTGGCCCTGCCACGTCGGCCTTAGCATCAAAAGAGAAAATTTTCAAAGTGTGAATCTGAGATTGATTACCCGAGTGGTGGTCTTCCACCTTTTGATAGGGAGAGAAAAGGGGTTTCTTTTTCCTCCGGTTGAATATCATTTTTCTTTTTGCCATCTGGAGGTACTTTACGATCGGAAGATCTTCTTCTTCTGGCTGAGCCTTGCTTTCCTTCTCCACAGCAATCTAGTTTGTTTGTGTTTTAGAGAACTCTTCTCCTGTAAAAGTCGATTCCCCTTGTCCCTCTTGAGTAAACCTCTTCTTTTCCTCTATCAAGTGTGTTTCCATCGATGGAGTTAGAGACAGAGTCTACGGGTTGGCTTTGTTTGTGTTTCGGGGAGAGGAGGACAAATCGGTGGCCAAAGTGTTATTTTCATTTGGGTTGGGCCTTATTGCAAGGCATGTTTTTCCTGATGGGCTGACTAAGAGCGAGATGGAGTGGTTTTTTGGGGTCATTTCTATTAAGCTTGGGAGGTGTTTGAATTGAGCTATTATCTGCTTGAATAAATTGGACTCAAAGTGTTGGTCTGTTCATGTGGGGGCTTGTTATTTTCCATGATGTGAGATGAATTGATGGGTACTAAAAGGGTCGCGTTAAATGAGGGGGCGTGTTACTCACAGTTGGATCTCCAATGTTTTTTTTTTTAAAGGACTGTATGTTCTTGGCCAGAGTGACGGGGGGACCAGATTGTACATATTGAGATTGAAATGGGTTCCTCCAAGCTGACAAGATGAAGTGACTGCCACAACTCTCTGTTATTGCTTATTTGTCTGTTGAGTTAGATAGCTTCCACATTTCCCACTGATTTTCCGAGTAATTCCCTTGTTCATGCAAAATTGGTTTCCATGGAGGAGTTGCACCCTTGTGTCAAACCGGTTACAGTTTCATTCCATATTGTTGCTGAAAATTGTTGACACGTTGTTCACCTAATAATTGGGAATGGTTGTAGAATTATCTTTCTATGGATACAATGTACCTTTCCCTTTGCTGGATGTTTGTGGAAAAAATTGTCTGGTTTCAGGTGCTACTTAGGTGTTTGACGTAGGGAGAGAAATGTTTGTTTCGAATGCCACCATCTCTGACCGTTGGTTTCTTGTTGAGGCTTGTTGCTTCTTATCTTGAATGTGCCTTCTTACAACAAAATTTTATGTTCGCATCCATGGACCAAAATTGGTAGCATCTAATTGATTTTGAAAGAGTGGACAAACTTGTTGAATGTTACCAAAACAACCACAATAGTAGCAAAAATATGATAATCTTTCGTACCTAAAACTTATCCAAGTGGCTACTAGTCTCCTTGGTCGTGTGAGGGGAAAGCCATTTGGCAGTAGGCTATTAACATTGATCTCAACTTAGATTCTTATATACCTCATAAGGGCTATCCCCAGACTTGATACCTGTTCTACTTTAATGAAATTTCACAACATTCTTGTAATTTTCTCAGCATTCGGGGTTGTCATCAGTTCCAACGGAAGACCATGTATATGCACCTAGAAAATAGACATTTTAGAATCAATTTCTTGTAAACTTAAACCTAGAGGCCACTCACGTACAAGCATATGGAATCCTTCCTAAGAGTGTTATACTTGTTAATGCGGAAAGCATGCAATGAGGTGTTTCCTACAAAATCAGATTTGTACAAAAAGGTATAACAAATGATCAAATGTGTCCACTATGTGAAACTGGAAACAGTAAGCCGTATTCTTTGGAGTTATTCTTCCTTAAATGATGTATGGGTGAAGAAGGATTGTAGATTGCAGAAATGGTCAAATTATGCAGACTATGTTTTGGAACTATGGGAAAGGTTGGTGGACAAAATCCAATACTTAGAGTTAATTACAGTAATTATAAGAAACATAAAGTTGAGAAGGGACTTATTCATTTTCATAGGAAAATCTACAAGCCCAACATATGTAACTTTCGAAGCCGAAAACAGTTTGGAAGAGTTCTATCCAGCTGCAAATACTGGGTGCCTAACCACAGAAGAGAACAGAGTTCCAAAGTAATTCATATTGTAGAAACAAATAAGAGATATAATCAAGCTAGATTGGGATGCACAATTGACCAACAGCTGAAGAAGATGGGAGGGAGAAGCCATAGTAACTTTGTGCACACAATTGAATATATGATGGACCCAAAATTAGCTAAAACTACAGTTATGTGGAAAGCAACATGTTTTTGTTGAGATTTGAAAATCAGACAAGCCATCTTTGAAGGGAATGTCGTGGCCATAGTTCAAGCTACCTACAATGAGGAGAGCAGGAGCCTTTGTGGTCAGCTTATTAAGGTTATAAAATGTTACTTACAAAGCAACTTACAAGAGTTTATGCACATGAAAAAAAAGATGTGAATAGGATTGTTCATAAGATGACAAGACTGGCTTTGCAAGAAGATGAAGATCACAAGCATAAATCCAACACGAGCAGAAAGATGATGATTTAAAACTGATTGAGGTAGCCTCCCTTGTTATTTAGGAGTTGAAAGTTGATCCTCCTATAGAAGTGAAACACAAATAAAGGTTAGTTGAGATGAAAAGTGTTAGTCATCTCCAGGTATTGAATGTGGGAACTTCACAATCAGAAGACTTTATGCCTTTACGAAATTCTTTTGCATCTATAATGAGTTAGTTATATATTTATTCCCCATTTATTGAGAGGTAGGGGTGTACAAAAATTGTTCAAACCAGAGAACCAGTCGGCTAGCGGTAGAAATAAGTTGAAACCGATGTCGGCCGGTTCGGCTTATATATATATATATATATATATATATTAGATAAAACAACGTGGTTTCACTTAAGTGAAACGACGTCGTTTTACACGTATTGTTTAGATAAAAAAAATAGAATGAAACGACGCCATATGGTTTAATACACCAAACAACGTCGTTTCAATTTAGGGTTTAATACCCCCTATTCCTTTCTACTTCTCCCGAATCTCTCTCTCTCTCTCATCGCACCTTCCATCTCTTTGTCTCATCGCGACGCCAAGCCATCTCTCTCTTTCTCATCGCACGGTCGCGACTCGCACCTCCATTTCTGAGTTTCGAATCATTCGCAATGCCGAAGGGACAACAACGACATACCGAGATCACGCCGAAACTGACGTCGCTTGTTTTTCCCCCCCTTACCAACTGGTTTCGACCTGTTTTATCCATGTATAGTAGTTGTCAATGGACCGAAACCGAACCAAAACAATCGGTTTTCACCCCTATTGAGAGGTAAATGCAAGGTTGAACATTTAAAATGTGTATATGATCCGACTCAATTTTATGACCCATCCAAATCAAAATAACAGACCCAAAACAAAGTTGGTCGAAATCGAAAAATTTTGATCTCGATAGGATTGGGTCGGGAAATTACCCCATACCTGAACATGACAACTGAGTTTCTGAGCAACCAACCACACAAAAAATAGAGGCCAAATCTGTGAAGCGAAACTCATCAATGAGTAATACAACGACCAGTTGTAAGTAGAACTTTCAAAAATAGAACAGAAGAGCCTAGCTTGATCGCAAGTTGAGAGAGTGGAGTAATGGAGAGAGTGTGGGATGTGGAATACGATCTTTGGAAATGGTGGTTTTAATACCTCCCTTGGCCAGAACACAAGCCTTCTCGACTTCGATACCTGACATAGCGTTTGCAATATGTGCTATGTCAGGGAGGAAGAGAGATTGCAAGGAAAAAAAAAATATATATATATATATATAGAGAGAGAGAGAGAGAGAGAGAGATTGTAGGGAGGGAAAGGTTGCCAAAATCAGTACAAAAGTATGGAAAATCATAAGATTTGAAAAGATCATACAAATCAAAGCATATATCTGACGAGGAGCAAATCAAATCAAAGCAGAGAAAGTCAAACCCACACGTTACCTCTACAGTGTTTACATCATTGTCGTCAGTATCTTCTTCTAGAAGACCACTTAATGTGGAAAATTGAAATCGTGTTGGAAAATTCAATTTTTTTCGAAAGAATATTCGAGTCGGAAACTCATGTAACATGTTCGGTTCGAGATTATCTGTTCGAAAGCTTACTTTTTAGGTCAGGTCAGATGAACAATCCTAGATAGATGTATCGAAAAATGGTAAAGAAAAGGTTTATGGTACAGTTACCATAATCAAATCCTTGAAAAATATCACATGAGTAGTTTCCTAGTTTGGAATGCAAGAGGGACTGCTAACAAAAAACTTAAAATTATTAATATTATAAATAAGAATTAATGAGTCAAATGAAAAATTTACAAACGGTAATTGCTAAATAAATGGATTGATCCAATAGTTTGCAACCACAATGTGGATTGAGTATATGATGAAAGGTCAATACCAATGTCGGAAAAAATAACACATGGACATGATTGCGACCAATTAGTGTATGATGAAAAATAATTGAAGAAAAAAGCCATTGATTTTTCCAATGAATAAATGTTAGTCCATTAATGGATTATGGAACAATGCAGACTTGTTTATATTTCAATTAAAAAAGCCAAGTTAATAGGCCTTTCACTTAGTTAAAAAGACTAGACTAATTATTTACTTTAAGAAAATACTAAACTCTATATTTTATTTGAGAAATGATTTAGTCAAAAAAAGATTTCACAAAATAAACTTATAAATTGATGTGGTTGGATGTGATCCATTAAATTGTAAAATTATTTTCATTGTAAAGTAAATCTAATGTATCATATGAAGTCATTTCAATTTGTAAGTTTATTTTTATCAAATTTCTTTTTAGCTGTAGCATTTCTCATTTTATTTACAAAAATCATAAATTTCGAGTGATTGGTGATACAACATCAATATAATAAATATTAGTCAAAAAGTCTCCTCTCTGGTGGCGATTCTAGAGGTGGTGAGCAATAGTTCATGTATGGTACAAATTTAGTCCTCGATTTGGAGAGTTTATTATGGGTCGAATGGATGAGATCAAAGACTTGTGGAGTAATTTGAGGTTGATAGAGGAAGAAGAAGTTGTTATTGAGTTCTCTCAAGGCAGTAAGATGAAGTACAATGGAAAGGAGAGAGAAGTCTAATTGGCAAGGTTTGCTCTAATCGTATGGTAGGGAAGGATGTTATTGCTAATACCATGGGGACAATCTGGAGATTATGTAAGCGTGCAACTTTCCAAGAGGTAGATAAAAATGTTTTTGTTATCACTTTCGTCAACCATGCCGATAGGCAACAAATATTGGATGGGAAACCCTGGCTTTTTGATAATATATTATTCATGATCTTGCCTTATGACGGGGTATTACAACCTAGTAAGATGTAGTTCGACCATGAATCATTCTGACTACAATTCATAACTTACCTTTGGGACTTATGACGAAAGATTGGGGAGTTCGAATTGGTGCTTCTATGAGTCGTGTGCTTGAGGTTGATGTGGCTGAAGATGGGATTGGTTGGGGTAAGTTTTTTAGGGTCAAGGTGGAGTGAAGTTGCATAAGCCCATTGCTAGGGGCATAATTATTATGGTGCATGGTAAAAAAAGCTTGGCTCAGTTTCAAATATGAGAAACTCCTGAAGACCTATTTCAATGATGGGTGGATAGTATATGGGGTTAAGGGCTGTTTGAATGAGACAGGTTATGATCAGATTTCTAACTCTCAGTTTGGTCCTTGGCTTCTGGCTTAGGATAGTTACAAGCAGCAGTCAGCATTTACCTCTTCAGATGTTAACTTGGATGGTCGTGAGGAGGGTCCAAAGGATCCTGCAAAGGAGATGTTACAGTATGTTGAGGGTCTATAGGTAGTACTGCAGTTATGAGGTTGTCAAAGGATTTCGGCCAGGGACATTTCGAGAACATAGGTGACAAAAACAGATTTGGTTGTAGTGAGAATTATGGCAATAAAGCAGTTAAGTGCTGATGAACAACTTAAGGTTGTAAAGGGTCCTTCCACGGTACAACAACAACAACCCCTCAAGGGAAGCAGCATATGGAAACGTCGAGCACGAGGTCAAGGGATAGACTCCTTGGAGGGAGTTGTTCGTGCTGGTGTTAAAAGGCTTGTTGGGACTCACACTGAGGATCATGCAACTACTACAGATGCGAAAAAAGGGAAAATGTTTGTAAGTAGGGGTACTGATGTTCTTCCCAATGAAATGGTGGAGGTTGGATTCTAGCCCCGCCGATCATCAGGAAAATTCTCAGTTGGAACTGTTCGGGGATAGTTGGAACTGTCGAGGGCTTGGGAATCCCCGAACAGTTCAAAACCTTTGTTTTCAAATAAAGGCTAAAGCTCTTGTTGTGGTTTTCTTGATGGAAACCAAGTTGACACAAGTGTGAGCTATTAAGGTGGCTATAAAGGCAAAGTTTAAGGGTTGTGTAGTGGTGGATGGAGTGGGAAGAAGTGGTGGTTTGTTGATTACTCTCAAAGGCACATCAATGTGCTTATTAAGAATGATGATGACAGCTCAAGGTGGTTGTTAACCTGTTTTTATGGACATCCTGATACAAACAAGAGAAGACAGGCTTGGTAGCTTTTGCAATCTTTTAACCCTGTTAAAATGGGTTGGTGTGTTATAGGAGACTTTAATGAGGTGTTTTCCCATGATGAAAAGGTGAGAGGTAGGGTAAGATCTGAGAATCAAATGAGTTTGTTTAGAGAGGTCCTTGAAAATGGCAACTTATTTGACTTAGGGTGGAAGGGATCTAAATATACCTGGTGTAATAGACATGAGGTGTTTTCCCATGATAAAAAGGTGGGAGGTAGGTTAAGATCTGAGAATCAAATGAGTTTGTTTAGAGAGGTCCTTGAAAATGGCAAGTTATTTGACTTAGGGTGGAAGGGGTCTAAATATACTTGGAGTAATAGACATGAGGATGAGTCCTTCACCAAGGAAGGACTTGATAGAGCCTTGGCTAATAAACAGTGAATGAAGGGAAGGACTTGATAGAGCCTTGGCTAATAAACAGTGAATGAAGGGTTTTTCTGATATTAGAGTGGCTACTTTGAGTGCTATATGTTCAGACAATAGGCCAATACTACTCGAGTGTATGTATGGCAGGGATTATGATGTTAGATACTAGTCTCATTTTAAGTATAAGGCTAATTGGACCAAGGAGGAGGGGTGCAGTGACCCAATAGCTTTAGTTTGGCAAAGGGGGTAGGTTTGTTGAGCCATATTGGAAGGTTGCAAAGGAAACTGGAGATATGCAGTAAGAGACTTAAAAAATATAGCAGGAATTTAATAAGAGATAGAACAACAAATATTAAAAAGAAGTCCAAAGAGATTAAACAGTTGCAATCAGATGAGAGGGCTGATAATATGGGAGTTCTCAAAAGGTTACAAAATGAGTTGGGTTTTTTACATGATCAGGAAGATGTAAGATGGAAACAAAGGGCTAAAACTCATTAGTTGGCACAAGGGGATAGAAATACTAAATTCTATCATGCTTGTGTTAATCAAAGAAAGAAAAATAATTTAATAAAGAATGTAGTGGATGGGGAAGGTAATGTTCTATTGACTAAGGAAGAGATTGCAGCAGGGTTTTGGACTCATTTCTCTCAGGTTTTTCAAACCTCGAATCCCACTAGTAGGTCTATTCAGCAGTGTTTGAGTGGAGTAGATCATAGAATTTCTATGGACATGAGGGAATAGTTCGAAAAAGAATTCATAAGAGAAGATGTTGAAGCAGCTTTAAAACAAATATCCCCCTTAAATCTCCAGGGCCAAATGGTTTTAGTGTAGGGTTTTCCCAGGATCATTGGGGAATTGTTGGCTTTGATGTGGTCCAAGCTGTACTTGATTTTCTCAGCAATGGGGTTATGCCTCGAGGTTTGAATCACACTCTCATTGCTTTGGTTCTTAAGGTTAATTCTCCCAAAACAGTTTATTAATACAGACCTATTAGTCTTTGCAATGTGTGGTATAAACTTATTTCTAAGGTTTTGGCTAATAGGCTTAAACTAGTGTTGTCAAAAATTATCTTTTGAAACCAAAGTGCTTTCATCCCTGGCAGGTTAATTACAAACAACATTGGTTGCTTATGAACTTCTCCATACTATACAGTCTAGACAAAAAGGAAGGGAGTGTAGTATGACTATCAAATTGTATGTCCAAGGCTTATGATAAGGTGGAATGAGATTTTTTGGAAACTATGCTTGAGAAGTTGGGTTTTGGTGAAAGATGGATTAAGCTGCTCATGGCCTATGTTAAATCTGTCACTTACTCTGTGGTTGTTAATGGGGTTCCAGGTGATGTAATCTTGCCTTCAAGAAGGTTAAGGTAAGGGGATCCACTATCCCCTTACTTGTTCTTGATTTGTGCTGAGGGACTTAGTGTTTTGTTACAACAAGCTGAATTGAGGGGCCTCATTAAAGGAGTGGCAGAATCAAAGGGAGGCATAAGGATCATCCACCTCTTATTTGCTGACGATTGTGTGATTTTTTTGTATGTCTAAGCAGGAGGAATGGTTTTATATTCTCTATTTATTAAAAGCGTATGAAGTTGCTTCTAGACAGACTCTGAATAGACAGAAGACTTCAATTCTTTTCAGTTCAAATACTATAGTTGCTGCAAAGGAGTGTATATCACAACATGCTGAAAGAGTAATTTGTGATAGCTACAATAAATATTTGGGCTTGCCTATTGTGGTAGGAAAATCCAAGTATAACACTTTTTGAGGGCTTAAAGAAAGATTTGGAGAAGGATCAATAGTTGGAAGTCAACTTTTCTCTCAACTGCAGGAAAGGAAATCTTGATTAACAGTGTGCTACTGGCCATACCAGCATATACAATGAGTGTATTTCAGTTGCCAAATATGTTACTTAAAAAGATTAAAGCTATGATTGCTAAATTCTGGTGGAGCCATAAAAAGGATGGTAAATGAATTCATTAGAAGTGTTGGAACAGTCTTGGCACAACAAAAAGCATGGGAGGGTTAGGATTTCGTAACCTAATTTGTTTTAATAGAGCTTTACTTGCTAAACAAGTGTGGAGAATCATTCAAAGCCCTCTTCATTGATGGCTTGAATTTATAAAGAGAAGTACTTTCCAACAGGTCACTTTGTGGATGCAAAATTAGGCTACTGTCCATCTCAAGTTTGGAGGAGCATTTGGTTTGTTATGGATTTGGTTAAGGTTGGGTTTGATTGGAGAGTTGGTAATGGAAATGGTGTTAATGTATGGAAAGATAAATGGGTGCCAATCCCTTCGACCTTTCAGATTCAATCACCTATTACCCTTTTGGAGCCATGCAAACAGTGGATGTTCTGATAGATGAGGAGAGTAAGATATGGTAAAAAGAGCTTATTCATGCTATTTTTAGACAAGAGGAGGCTCACTGTATTTGCAGCATTCCTATTAGTACTGGGGGGATGGATGATAAAATATTTGGGGTTTATCTGACAAGGGGATATTTTCTGTGAAAAATGCTTATTATGCTGATCTTGTTAAAAAGAAACAAAAGAATGGGGATCATGATGAGGAGCTTTGGAGGAAAGTTTGGAAGTTGACAATCACAGGAAAGGTTAAACAAGTACTTTGGAAAGCTCTCAATGGAATCTTACCCACCAGATGCAAACTGTATAAGAGAATGATTGTGGATAGTCCAAAGTGTCCAATCTACAATAATGAGGAGGAAACAATTATTCATGTATTGTGGGAATGTCATGTTGCAGCTGATGTATGGGGTGAGGATAATAGTCTAGTCAAGAAATGGAGTCGAAATTATGATGACTTTGTGTCTCTATGGTTTGATCTCATTTCTAGATTAGATGGTGATAATCTGGATTTAGTAGCTGCTGTGTTTCATGGTTTATGGAGGAGGATAAATGAGTTTGTATTTTATGAAAACTTCAATGGTCCTTCTATTATTTTACAATTGGCAATGTAGGATCTTGAGGGTTTTAAGTTGGCTCATGTTAAGAGTGGTGAGGATTAGGGAAGAGTAGAAACTGGTGCTGAAAGGAGAGTCTGGAGACCACCGTTGCTTGACTATATGAAGGTAAATGTTGATACAGCTTTTGACAAAGAGAATGAAATGATGGGGATTGCCGGATTGGCATTGTGATGAGGGATTTCAGGGGTGAAGTTCAAGTGGTGAATGTTGCCCCAAAGTCTGCTGCCAAATCTGCTAATGTTGTTGAGAGTTTGGCATTACTGCGAGCTATTATCCTTTAAAATGAATTGGGTTTTAGACAGGTGTAACTGGAATGGGATGCAAAGCTAGTGGTGTATGCTGTTAATGTTATTTATACTAATTTCTCTTGGACAAGGCTAGTAATTGAGGATATCAATTATATTATGTCTTCTCATTCAAGTTGGTCTTTATCATTCACGGGCAGAGAAGGGAACAAAGCTGCAAAGCTGCCCATGCAGCTGCTAAGTTAGCATTATCTTTAGATATTCAGCATGTATGGATGGAGTAGGGACCTGTTGAGGTCCTTCCTTTCTTTATTTTTGATAAATCTTGTATTGTTTGAAAGTCAATGAATTGAAGTTTCATTTCAATATATATATATATATATATATATAATAAATATTGATTTAACTTATCTTTTTTACATTAAACCTATGAAGTAAAGTTTGTATTCCCTCCATTCGGGGACCAAAGCCTCCGAATTTTGTTCGTATAAGTTTATAATTCATGCGATATTAAAGTTTAGTTTATTCCTAAAAAAATTTAATTGAACTACTTATTCTAGCTTAAAAATTTATAATTCTGTTTTGGTTTATGCCTCCGTTGATACAATATTTGAATTCCAAAAACGCTAAACTTAATAGAAATTTATTACATAAGTTGTTTATTGATATTTCCCCGATAAGTAACGCTAGATATATTTTTAAGAGACAGTGATAGGGTTACTATCTTATTATTACCCATTTATTACTTATATGTAATTGAAATTTTTTTTATTTTTTTATCATTTTCTTTTAAGTATTTTTTTTAACATCCTTAATCATTAAGAAAAAATTAAAAAAATATATAATTTTACTAATAGTCATTTTCTTAACCATTAAGTAAAATAAAAAATTTAAATACAAAAAGAGTAGTAAATGGGTAGTAGGAGGATAGTAATCGTATCATTTTCCATTTTTAAGATGTGCAAGTCCTACAGATTCTCTAAAAAAAATGTGGTCCACTATTAAAAAAATAAAATTTTCATTTTTTTTTTAAATTTATTCATTTTTTTCAAATGGAATGCACCAGGCTTACACATTTTAGGATTATACAAATAATTTCCCTTCACTAATATAATAAATATTGAATAATGTGAGATAGAGTCATATGATATACAAGTTTCATACACTCTCTTTGAAAAATAATGAAAACTACTATTAAAATTGATTTTTTTCTTCTAGATTTCATATTTACTCACTTTTTTAAAAGAAGTTCACGAGATTTGTAAACTTTAGAATTGAATAAGTCATTTCCCATAAATATTAGTTTGATTTACCTTTTCATTTTAATTTTTGAATGAAAATGGCTGCTTATGCTATAACTTATAGTATATATCTAATAGTACTTTAAGGTTGTGTTTGGATGTTAGGTGATTCCTGATGATTTGAGTTTTATCTGTAAATAGTAATGTTTTGTGAATCCTATTGAGATATGTTTATTTTTACAATTTCTCTCAACTCATCTCATTCATCTTATTTAATCATTATAATTTTTCTAAATTCTTATAAAAAATAAACAATTCAACTTTTTCAAATTCTGAAATAAAAATAATATTAAAAAATATATTCTAATAATATTTTATTCAACTTTTAACTTTAATATCAATTCATCTCATCTCATCTGCGAAAATAAATAAATTGAGATATATATTTGAATGTATAAAGTGAATTGAGATGGGTTTGACTTTTTATAAGAAGTTTAAAAAATAATAAATTCTATTAATAATTTATTTGAAATGAATTGAAGTGATTTTTACGTCCAACCATAGCTTAAAACTCCCATTTTCTCACATTGAATTAACAAAATTATCATTATTAATTAATTTAACCACCGATGATTCCTATCAAAAAAAAAAAATTTAACCACTGATGATTGACCGGTCCAACTTGTCAATCCTGCCGGTCCGGTCCGGTCCGGTCCGGTCCAGCTATGCTTCTTAAAAACATAAAATCCTCAGATGCTAATCTTCTCTTTGCATCGCCAGCTACCAGAAGGCGGTGTTGGACCTAGGAAAGAAAATACATGGCGTCCTCGAATTAGGGTTTCTCTCTGCACAGTTGCTACACCAATTATGGCTTCCCTCTTGCTCTCTAAACCCTCTAGCCTCTCCACTTCCTTCCTCCCGACAAAGCCGTAAGTCTCTATTTCTCTCTTTCAACGGGAAAAATCCAATTGAACCCTGATTTTATTTTCATAATAATAGTTCCGTTTTTTTAATTTTGTGGTTTCCTTGTGTAAAGTAGTGAAATAAATATCAATCATTACTATCTACTACTTCGAATTTTTAGTTTTGTTGTTTTAATTTTTTTTCTCGTGTAGTTTCTTCCATGGAAATGCGAAGAATCGGAAAACGTATTGCGCCAATTTTAAAGGCCCTAGATGTGCTGTGGATACACCACACGAAGGTACCTTTTTTTCAGTTTTTCTTTTCCTTTTAATGAGATGTTTTTCTAGTAAACGCTTTTTGTTCCGTGGAAAATAATTGAGTGGATGCTGTTTGTATGCCTCCTGTGTACTTGGGATATGCCTATTTACTCCTATCAATAAAATGTTATTTCACTCATATAATTTTTTTTAAGTGGATGTTTTCCCGAGAAAATATTCCGGTCATGGAAACTATGAATTATCCTGTACATAACCTTAGCGCGACAGGATGTACATCGGCTGTGTGCCCAGTTCGTAGGAAGAAAAACAGTGCATAATGTGGTGTAATGTGTCTAACTTGAGAGTTCCTTGCTTTGCAATGAAGGGTATCAGTTTGATGTTATATGAAACTCTTAGTCTTGTGGGAATGTAGCGGTTGACACTTTTGTAAGCCCAAAAGAATCATATTTCTGCAAATTGAAAATTGTAGTTTTTTTGGGCATGTTATCTGGATGTTGTATCGATGATCATTTTGCATAAAAAATCCACAACTATTATTCGATATGCAATTATGTTAAATTACACGTCTCTATTCTCCTGTAGGTAATGTCCAGAAATTTTCTCGATTGAGAGTGTGGGATCCTTATAAACGCCTTGGCATTAGCCGTGATGCCTCTGAGGAGGAAATTTGGGGATCACGCAATTTTCTCTTGCAACAGTATGCTGGTCATGAGAGAAGTGAGGAATCAATAGAAGCTGCATTCGAGAAAATACTGATGGCTAGCTATCAACATAGGAAGAAAACAAAAATTAATTTGAAGAGCAAGTTGAAGAAGAAAGTGGAAGAATCTCCACCTTGGGTTAAGAATTTGCTCAATTTTGTGGAACTTCCTCCAACTGATGTTATATTTAGAAGATTGTTCCTATTTGCATTTATGGGTGGCTGGAGTATTATGAATTCTGCTGAAGGTGGACCTGCTTTCCAGGTTTGTTCCATCTTTTTTCTTGGTTTTCAATGGATTTCAAAACATTATCTTATAAGGAGGAGCATCGTTTTCCATCCTATCATGTCAGTACTATGCATTAGAGTGTAATTTGATGTGGATACATGGGAAAAAATTGAGTGTTAGTTTGTTTAGGTTATTAATATTTGGTTTTTTCGGTTAGTTATTTTGAATAGTTAGAATCAAATCAGGATGGTGCAGTTAAAGTTAAGTTGGGATTAAGAGTTTTGTCCATTCTCGTCTCACCCAATGCCGCTAGCCTCCGTCACTCCCATCTCAATGTAGCCAAGCTCCCATCTGATTCTTTTCTGGCCAGCAAAACCACAGTCATCCTCCTCACTTATTCCCTTGTCACCCCCTTTCCTTTCATCTGTTTTTGGTTTCAGCTCAAAAATCACCATTCAGTTCTTAGTACTTGCTGCTTGTACTCTTTTGGGGCTCTCTTTGATTTTATTGTTCTTTCCTTCCATAGGTAAGAGTAAATACTCTTTTTGGCCAAGGGAAAAATACTGAATTTAACTCGAAGTCAAGCTCAAGCTGAGTTCAAACAGTTAATGTTTCAATATTTGTTTCAACTTGGGCTCAATTACAGCCCTATGAGAAAGTGTATCTGAGTTCAAACAGTTATTGCTTCAATATTTGTTTCAACTTGGGCTCAATTACAGCCCTATGTAGAGAGTGTAAGCTGACCATTCTTTTCTTTTTTCTTTTATGTTTTTTAAAGATAATTAAAAAAAAAATCATTCTGATCGAATGAGTAGATCTTGCGCAGCCATCTTGCTGAGAATTTGCACTGGAAATGGGACTTCTTTAGGTCAGGGTATAGATTATGAGGATCTTTAATTACTAAGGCTAGTTTCAGAATTATGCGAGTCTGGAATTGAAATAGAGCAATAACAAGGTAAAGGCAAGTTAGGTGCAACCTGGTACTGTCTACAATAATGTGAAGAGAGCTTAGATTGAATATAATGCACTTCCTGTCATGAGCGAGCATGGTTCGAACTTGTGGCAAATCGATTATGCAGGGTGGCTTTGTTGCACACACCACAATGCTCTCGGATCAACCTCGCTGTACTAAATATACTGCTATCTTGAGATATTATAAACAATTTTATTTATCCATTTTTAATTGTTTGCCTTGAGATATCCTTTTATTGTACTTATTCTTCAGGATAAGCAGTAAGAATTGAATCTCTAATCCTTCGCACCTTTCCCCATGGCACTAGGATGGCCTTGGTCTTTCCCTGTACTTGTTCCAAAATTCATGTTTCTGAACACGTTTTACTGTTATGTACCTTCTAGTCCCCTCCATAAGCACTATATTGATGAAGTAAAATGAAAATCTCTTTTGATGCAGGTCGCAGTATCTTTAGCAGCATGCATATATTTCCTCAATGAGAAAACAAAGAGCTTGGCCAGGGCCTTCATTATTGGGTACGTATCCATATGAATGGTAACAAAAGGAGCAATTTCAGCCCATATCTCTTTTCATTTGCTTTTAGTTACATAGTGTTTGTTTACTTGCTCCATGTACAGATTTGGTGCTCTTGTGGCTGGCTGGATATGTGGTTCTCTCCTGGTCCCCAATATTCCATCAGTTATATTACACCCAACTTGGACGCTTGAACTCCTAACATCACTGGTCGTTTACTTTTTCCTTTTTCTTAGTTGTACCTTTCTCAAGTAAAATGTCGTCTATGGCATAATCATCACCATTCACTTTCATGGCGTTTTCTGAAAGTTCCAAACAAGAACAATTCTGAAAGCATTTTTATGTTTATGCATTGATGGAGAGTTTATCTACTGTTTTTTTCTGCTTTCCACAATCTCTCTCTCACAACCAAACCAACCTAGTCTCTAGCAGCCGCTGGCACCTTGACCCAACCCACCAAACCTTCAAACCCCACCTGTATGTATATCTCAGTGTGATACAATTCTAAGTCAAGACTCGAGGCAACTGACCTCGTCGCTATCATTAGAAAAATCATCCTCTTGTATTGGCCACCCTCCCATAAATTAAAATCCTCAAAAAGGTTAGAAATTGCTTCCATAATGAGCAAAAAGTTTTAAAATCGACAATCTCTTTCAAAGCTTAAAAATGCGTTTATAATATCATTTTTATATATAAAAATGATAAAAATATATTTAGTTATTATAAGATTAGAATAATGTTAATATGTTGTTCCATTTTGTCTCCTCATTTTTATCGTTCATGCATTTAATTTTTTTTACATTTTTTCTTTTACTTAATGATTAAGGAAGTGATCATTAGTGTATTGAATTTTTTTTTTAAATATTTAAAAATACTAAAAAATATGAATAAGAAAAATTTTGCTCGGGCACGCCAAACGGTCACTGCTAGGCTGTATCCTAACAGTACTTATAAGATTAATCAACTGACCCCTCCAAAAGATGCTTTTCTAGCTCCATAAAAAAACCTGCTCTCTGTCTCTCTTTTTTGAATTTCAAACTCTTAATCAAAAGCACATGTAAAAACATAACCATAGCTACAATAAAATCATCTCTACAGAGCTATAACCTGAAGAACTTCTACGTGGGGACACAGTATAAACGTGAAATATAAAAAAATACATAAGCATCTGTATTCTAAGCACTAAGAGCATGCAGCTGTGCGTGCATATATGCATCAAGGCTGTCCTCTATATCTAATGTAGTTAAGTTTCGAGTGCTCATGACGTTTGATGGCGCAACAACCGATGCAATAGATGAGGATGATGAAGATGAGGACACAGCTGTTGAAAATAGCCAAATATCTCCACTCCTTCCTGATGTTGTCCAGCACTCCCAACTTGCATGACTTGCAATTGTAACATAGCTTCTCCTCGTGATTGCCCCATGTCGTGCAATCACTGTCTGGCACGAGTGGCCCAGATTTTGGTATTTCCCAGAAAGTTGAGTTTTTGTATATAAATCCACAATATAATGGCGGCTTGCAGCAACCGGACTAAGGGGAAAAACAGTGAGAAAAGAACATCAATATTCAACACGTTTAGAACAAGATCAAAGACTATAATGACTACACAAAAAGGTTGTAACTTGTTAGAGAGGAGACCCAAAAAGAAAGTGTTTGAAAATGCTCAAACATGACACGATTATGTACATCTTGAAAAGCTTTATGATTCTTATCAATTGCAGTTCAGATAAGTTTTTTTTTTTTCTAAGCAAGAAAATTTCTATATTTTTCTAAGCAAGAAAATTTCTATTAGAAACGGCAAGGATGATACGTGAGGAGGGAGTGGAGTTCCCCAAGAAATGCCCCAGTACAAAAAACTACAATGCAAAGGAGGTGGGAAAAAAGAAAAAAATGTTTTGAGACCAATTTCTTAGTCCCTACCCATACCCTACAAAGAGGACGCCATCTTAAAAGACGGAAGTAAATAGTTCACAAAGTTATGCGAAGTATGAAACCACTGCTGGTGGCGGTGGAGCCTTCGTTGGAAGCGGTTATGGTGGTGGGTGCACTGCAATTTGTTATCCTGAAATGTTTTTTTGAAGAAATTCATAGTCCCTTTCGCAAGATTAATGGCCCATAAAATTAGTAACACATTAATTGCAGTTAGTAACACATTAATGGCCCATAAAATTAATGATACTGCTAACCGCATCAATGGCAGATGGTAACAATGAAGCAAACACATCAATAGATATGATATGATGAAAACATATATGTTTGCAAAAACAATCCTGATATAAAAAAATATAATAAAAAAATAAAAAATCATAATCTTATAACTTTGGAAAGTTTACAGAAATCAAGTACCTGTAATGGAGACATGTTTTTTATGTAATACTCAAACGATGTCTTTTGATGGGTGTCGTCTTCAAGTATTTGGCAAATCCTGGCATCAACTATACAACTCCTAATCTTATCCCAGTGGTTGGTGTTCAGCACGTAGCGTTGCAGCCAGTGGGTGAAGTCCGCCAGCCGATACTCCTTATGCCCATGTCCTGACACCGCATAGCCCACCCCTCTGTTCGTCACCAATAGCGTGAACACCGTGAAGAAGATGAGCCCAATGATGATGAGGAACATGAAGAACAAGTAGAGGTAAATGAAAGAGTTGAGCCTGAAGCAGGCGCCGACAAATCCGAGGAAGGAGAGGATGAAGATGACGAGGCCGAGGATGAGGAGAGGGTTTTGTACAACTCGTTGGCATTCGGTGGCACCACCAGAGAAATGGAAGAATATGGAGGTGGTGATTGCGACAAAGCCGATTAGTAGGGTGCAACAGTTGAGGAGTCCCACCAGTATGTTGCTTATACGAAACATCATATAGATCGAACCCCAGATTCAGATTCAGAATCAAGATAATCAGATTGGATTCGAGCCCGGGCTTCCCTATTTCGAATTTTGTATGGAAATTTGCAGAGAAGTTGGTTACAGAGAGACAGAGAAAGAGATGGCCAGCGAAGAACAAGCTTTGTAATTGGTTGTACTTGTATATATGGGTTTGTTTCGTTGTTATGAATCTTATGATAACTGCTTTCTTTTATAGTGAGTGTGAGATCGGGGGGCACGTGGGAAACGGTTCTTCTTTACGGGATTCTAATTGCTTAAATTATTAAAGGAAAATATATAATACACCCATCCCTTTTCACAAGAAAATCTATAAACATAAAAAATTTATTCAAAACAAATATAAATATAGAAAATTGCCCCTCCAAATTTTTAATTTTATAAAGAAAAAATCTATTCATTATCTATTTTTTCATTATCTTCTCATTTCATGATGTGGCATTAGATGATATGTTCATAAATGAAATATAATAAATAGTCTTCAATCATCTAATGTCACGTTATAAGATAATGAGAATTAAGATGATCAGTATAATTACTCTTTTATAAATTTAATTTTATAAAAATTGACTCAAAAAGTCAAATTTCTTATGTTGATAGATATATATGACTTCAATGAAAAATGTTTATATATAAGACGGATTTTGAACGCAGTGAAGAATCGACAATCGGCGAAAAGGGAGGAAAATGTGTTGTTACGTCTTAGACAAGAGTAATTCTACATATAACCGTGAAATGCATAAACGCCGAGTAACCGTTTTGAAAAAGAGTGGGGTCCATTATTAAAAAATTAATTTTTTTCATGTGGATCCCATGTTTTATTCACTTTTTTCAAAACGATTACGCGGCGGTTGCACAATTCGCGGTTGCAAATATATTTTCTCCTTAGACAAATAGTGTGCGATAATTGATTTGAACCGTTGCATACAAAATATGAATTTGTTTCTCTTTTTTTTTCTGGATTTTTACAAATTTTGGATTTTTTTGAGTAATAATATAGACATAACTATTTTACAACCGACCAATGTAACTGTACAGACTCTCTATTATTATTAAAAAAAATATTTATATATTGAGTTTCATTTGAATTTCAGATTTTTTATATTCACCTTTCAATCTACAAAGAGTCATAAAAATAAGGGTAACGATACGCTTAGAATTTTTTTATAACTTATTTTAAATCAATCAATGTAATTCTTTCATTTTATTAAAAAATAATAATAATTTGTACAAGCTCCAAATAGATAAATTTCGCACAAGTTTCTTTGTAAAAAACCAGACATCATTATGAAAAAGTGTAAAAAAAAAAATCTATTATTTAGTAGTTGAATCCACTTTTTTACAAAAGGTCTATGCTAAGCTTGTCTATTTGGGACTTGTAAGTAGCATTACTCATTAAAAAATAATTTTAATTTTATATAACTACCTTTCATTTTAAGTAGAATTGTAAAATAGTTGTAAGCTAATGATAAGTTTATCATTTTCCTAAAAATAATTGTTATAAAGGTTGTGCATGTATCATCCTTCTCATTTCAGAGTAAAAAAAAAAAAAAAAACCTAAATAGAAACATGAAATATAAGAAAATAATCCAAGTTGTATCGTAATTGTAGAAATATGTAAAACTAGAAACTCAAACATGGTTCTAACTTTCTTGAACATAGATTAAATAAGAAAAAAAAACATCATTTGTTCTTATAAGAGCTTATGTAGGAGCAATCATGGTCAAGAGATATCACACGTTTCATCTTGATGAAAATAAGTAAAAATATAATTTGAAAGAGACTTCTATTATTTCTGAATGAGTATTATGTATAGTGAGAGTGGGCCTATTTTTAGAGAAAGAGGCCAAGTGATGTTGGAAGTATTTTAATCAAAGTAATATACATCAACATAATCTAGATAGTATTCTACTCAAAGTAATATACGTGAACATCCCCCCTCAAACTCTAGATGGTAGAACCAGTTTGAGTTTGGAAACAAGATCACGAAGTCAATCGAGTGGATGAGATTTCATGCAAATGTCAACAAGCTGGTCTTCAGAAGAGATGGAGCAAAGAAGCAAGGTGCCTTGTTGAAGATGATGCCTAACAAAGTGACAATCAATCTCGATATGTTTGGTACGCTCATGGAAAACACCATTATGAGTAATTTGTATAGCACTACGATTGTCACAATAAATGGGAGAACAAGTAGTTTGGGAGCACCCATATTTTCCAAAAGCTAGCATAACCATAAAATCTCATATGTAGTGTTAGCAAGAGCACGATACTCAAATTTTGTAATAGAGTGAGCAACAACAGAATACTTCTTCCTATGCTAAGAAATCATAGAAATCCCTAGTAAGAAGCAATAACCAATGGTGGATCGACGATCAGTGAAATCTCCAACCCAATTAGCATCAGAATAACGAAGCTCAAAGGATGAGTGTGAGGAAAAATACAGTCCATGAAATAGAGTTCCCTTGAGGTAACACAAGATATGAAGAACGACATCATAATGGGTAGATTGAGGAGCATTCATAAACTAGCTAACGAAATGTACTGCATAGGAAATATCTGGTCATATGATGGTAAGATAGATAAGACTACCAACCAATTGCCTACAATGAGTAGCATCATACAAAAGCTTGAAATTGGTCTCAAAAGGAGTGTTAACAGTCTTGTAGTCGGTCAAACTAGACATGGAAAGCAAATCAAAAGCATATTTAGATTGAGAGAGGTAATAAAAGTCTGTGCAAAAGTAACTTCAAATTCAAGAAAGTAGTTGAGTCTATCCAAGTCCTTCATTTTGACTCAGAAAGGTTTGAAGACTTTGTATCCCCGACATATCATTCCCGATGATAATCATGTAGTCAACATATAGAAGGATGATAATAATACCTACATCAATGGTCCATAGGAACAACAAAGAGTCATGTGAGCTGGGAACAAAACCTTGTTGAGCAACCATAGAACTGAATTTGGCAAACCACGCATGAGGAGCTTACTTGAGACCATAAAAAGCACGACAAAGGTAGCAAACTTTGTGAGGAGGATGCTCATAACTGGAGGTTGCATATATACTTCTTCAACAAGATCATCATTCAAAAAAGCATTCTTGAAATCCATCTGGAATAGTTTCCATCAATGAACAACAGCAACTTCAAATAAAGATCTAACAAAAGTCGTGCAACAGGTGCAAAGGTCTCCTCATAGTTAATATTGTATTCTTGGAAAAAATTCTTGGCAACAAGGCAAGCCTTGTATTGCTCCACTGATCCATCTGCACTAGTCTTAACTTTATATACCACCCACTTTCATCCAATAGTAGATTTTCCAAAAGGAACACCTAGTCCCAAGTTTGAGTTTTAGTGAGGGTATCTAATTCATCTTACATGTCTTTTTGCCAAAGAGGATCTAATCTAGCTCCACGATAAGTGCAATGTTCATAAATAGCAACATGAGAATAAAGATGGTGATAATCTTGGAGGTGTGCAAGAGGTGCTCTTAATCAACTAGAGTGACAAGGTTCAAATACCTGGGAGGACTCTGGGACATGTGGTGCAGTTGGAGGATCATCAGTCTCATCAGGCATATCAAGAGGGGTCGTAGAGAGACTATCTGAGGAGCTAGACGGCTTTGCAATGAAGTCAGGGATTGAATCGATGGAAATATTAGTAAAAACATGAGAATATTGCGAAGGTAAAGAAGAGAAATGAGAAAAACTGGTAAACATTCTATGTTCCAAGAATGTCACATAACGAGAAACACAAATACGTCTACTACTGGGATCATAACAACAATAACCATTCTGTGAAATACCATAACCAAGAAAACAACATACTAGAGAACGTGGTTCAAGTTTGGCGTGTTCATGTGGAGGCAAAGTGACAAAACAAGCACACCCAAAAACATGGAGTACAGAGCATTTTGGGATTTAACCATAGAGAAGCTCAAAATGTGTTTTGTTGTTAATAGTTTGTGAGGGAACCCACTTGATAGTGTATAGTAGTGAGAGAAGTCTCACCCCACAATCGTTTAGGAACAAAGGCAGAGACAATAAGAGTATGTGCATTGTCGAATAGGTGTTTGTGTTTCCTTTCGACACATCCATTCTCTGAGAACTATAAGGATAAGAGCATTGGGAGATAGTCCTATGTTGAGATAGATAGTCAAGAAAAGATTCTTCATACTCCATGGCATTGTCTAAACAAAATATTTTGATAGAACAAGAAAATTGAGTTTGGATCATTTTGTGAAATGTTTGACAAATATTTGCAAGTTCAAATCGATGCTGCAAAAGATATATCCAAGTATTACTAGAATAATTATCTACAAAAATACAAAATAACGGGACCCCCCAATCGAGATGAGGGCAGGTCCCCAAATATCAGAATAAATTAGATTAAAAGTTGCAGAAGAAGTGGAATCACTATTATTAAATGGCAAATTTGCTTGTTTCCCATGATGACAAGAGACACAATTAAAAGAAGATATCAACAGACCCTAGATGATCTTGAGAAGCTAAAAGTTGAACATGTGATAAGAAGGCATGACCCAAGCAGGATTGCCATAAGCTGGAGGAAGTAGCATAAGGAAAAAGAGAAATATGTATACGAGTTCGGATTTGTTGAGACATAAGCTTAAAAAGAAGTCTTACTTTATGGCCTGTCCTAAGAGGCTAACTCGTCAGATGATCCTGCACAACAATACCATCATTGTCAAAAATTAGTCTCAAGCCTAATTCACAAAGCTGACAGTCAGAAAGAAGAATTAGGGATAGTTTCAAAACTAAGTATTCATCGTCAACAGATAAGGAAGATAATGAGATAGGTCCAATGTGAGTGACTGGCATGTGAGAAACATTAGTAGCACAAATGATGGGATTGGGGGAAATGGCAGTTTTATTGGAAAACAAGGTAAAGTCAAATGTTATATGGTTACAACATGCAAAGTCAATGAACCTCGAAGACTGACCTGATGCGATAGCCAAACAGTAAAGGATTGAGACAAAACCTGATGAATTAGTGCCTCAACAATAGCTATAATGAGAGTAGGAGGGTAAGATGGAGTCTTAGGAGTAGACTCAAATGCAAATAGAGAAGATGGAACAACCGCGACAACTTGTTGAGTGGAAGCCTGTTACTTTTGGTATTGTAATTTGTGGCATGCATTGATGGAGTGACCAGTCCTTTTGTCGTACTTGTAGACAACTTACTTGGAGGGAATCTGTGTAGGTGAGCAACTAGATGAAGGCTTAGGAGCACCTGTAGAAGTACTTGCGACAACCATATCCGGAGATTGCATTTTCATGGTGGAGCGATGGCTTTCTTCAAAAATGAGCTCAGAAATAGCAACCTCTAGAGTTGGGAAAGGTGTGCGATACAAAAGGGAAGTCCAAGTTGGCTTGAAATCCTCATGAAATGCCATCATGAAATGCATAAATTTTTATCGATCACAATATGCCTCAAATAGTTCTATGTCTTGAGGGCACTTTCGTTGAGGGTCTGTAGCAAATAGTTGTTCCCAAATATTACTTACTTGAGAATAAAAATCAGAAATAGGCTGACCTAGTTCTTGATGCATTTGATAAAGTCTAGTCTCAAGTTGGGACTCCAAGGAAGTATCATGAGTTTAGTTGTATCAACGTGCTTGAAAATCCCAAGCCACTTTTTCATTTCCAAGCTTTGGAAGCAAACTTAAATAGAAGGAATTGAAGTGTTGTTAAACCAGGAAAGTATCTTACAGTGCATACTATCCCAATCTTCAAGAAATGAAGCAAAATAACCTTCTGTCTCACCATCTTTAGGCTTAGGTGGAGATATTTTGCCAGACACATAATCCTACAATCAACGTCCTTGAGCCCATTCAAAATAGGATCAATCAAACAAACAATATTGTCCAAATTATAATAACTTTGAGCCATTTAGAGTAGTCTACTGCAAAAATAGACCGAAAATATGAAATCGGAGCAAAAAATATAATAGGAAGCACCTGGTCAACGGTTGACATGGCACACTAAGACAGTGACACGTGTCATGTGTTTCTACCTATTGTGCATGGAACAGTGCACTGATGCATGGACGACGGCCAAAATCTTTGTCTGCACATGGGGGCACTTGTGGGCTCCTCTAGTGTTGATTTTGGTGTCATTGAACTTGTTGGCGGCTATTCTATCAGGATATGTTGTTAAAAATTTGAAAAAGCAAATTCTTGGTGGCTAATCGTGGTATTGAGGGCCGAATGTTGTGGTGGGCCATGGCAGCACGTGTGACGGTAGATTGGATTGGTTCTTTCACAGATCGGATGATCTGTACCTTGCGAACTTGATTATAAAATTTGATTTCAAAACGAACAGCAATGAAGATTGGAAAGTACCGAGTGACGACAAGTTTGCCAAAGGAAAAATTACGCAAAGAGTTCATAGGGAATTTGGGGATTTGATGCCATGTTGATAATAAGTAATAATATAATTTGAAAGAGATTTATATTACTTCTAAATGAGTATTATGTACAATGAGAGAGCCTATTTATAGAAAAAGAGGCCAAGTGAAATAAGGAAGTATTCTAATCAAAGTAAAATATACCAATATAATCTAGGTAGTATTCTACTCAAAGTAGTATACATCAACAATCTACAGCATCACTTTTATCTAATGGAGTAAGTAGTCAGAGAAAGGCCAAAGTGCCACACTAGGCAAACAATTCTATGGTGGCACGTTGGCCTATGTTAGTATTTCATGGCGTTTGTAAACTACCATCAATAAGGGTGTTCTTCCAGGTTCTAATTCGAGAATCTGAGTATGCCCGGACCGGAACCCAGACCGGATTGGTCTGGGTTAGACCTGGGCCGAAACACGGGTGGATCCGCGTTGCACCCAGATTTTTTTTTTAAGTCCATATAAAGGGTTTAGAAGCATAATTGTTTTTTTTTTATAAAAACCTATAATTAAAATGTTGAAAAGCATAATTCTTCTATATTTATTAAAAGAAATTTTAAAAAGTGTTAAAAAACATAATTTTTTATAAAAGCATATATTTTATGAAAAAAATTTCTGAGTCATCATTAAAAAGCATAATACTAACATTTTTCAGAATAATAAAAATATATAAAAATGAAAAACTAAAATACATGCAACCCACTACATATTACACTATTTTGTTATTTACATACTACATTACATTGCAAAATAGAAAACTACAAGATATGAATTACAAAATAATTTCAGCAAGTAGCAACTTCAAGTGATCTGACTGAGAGAGATCCTTCACATTCTGTAAGTAAAAAAGGTGAGTACAAAATTACTAGACAAGGGGCTAATACAGAAAAAAGAAAAATACTAAAATGTGCAATGCAATTACAAAATCAGTACAAAATTAAACAATTATGTATAACTTTAATTATCACCATATTGAACAGAAATTAGCATCTATAGATTTCTAGGAATACCTTTATAAGTTGGATTATGTAAAACTTTTATGCTCTACACATCTATAGAATTGGCTATTGCAGGATGACTTGTTCCCTACTCAAAAAAGTGCATATATATATATATATATATATATATATCAGGAACAAAGGTGCTTTAGTTGGGATGCTAATATTAAATGCTTATCAAATACTTATCATATATATGCTATCTGCAATGATTTGAGTCTTGATCACCCTTATATTATAGTCATAATCATGAAGATGGAAACAACAACAACAACTACTACTACTACTAGGAGTACTCCTACTGCAATATATAAGAGAAGAAATTAATACAACTACTGCTACTAGGAGTACTCCTGCTGCAATATATAAGAGAAGAAATTAATACAATATATTGAAAGATTAGCAAACAAAAGCTTTATGAAAGATTAGCCTAACTTAAAATGATGTCCAATATATATCTAAACCATCAGCAGAGCAACAATATGTCAGTACTTGTGTTATCTACCAAGTTACAGAAGTATCATTTTTTTATAGGTAAGTTGATATTATGTTTAGTTGAAACAATCGTTGAATAGGTAATTGAAACCAATAAAAGGAAATGTTATGGTGGGCATTTTAAAGTCTTCAACTTCTAATAACTCCAATATTTTTAAAACAGATAGAGGATAGAATTTGGAAATGATTACCAATTTCTACTACATAGCTCTATTATTGATTGGAAGAGTTATCATGATTTTAAATAAAAGTACATATGAGTTTAGTATCAAATCTGTTATAAGAAAATGGGTTCAACATTATCTAAAACTTATGCCCATGATCTAGATCTCACAAACCTAGATCCAGATCTTATTAGGAGACTCTGTGGTTATGGATATTTTCACTCCTCCCTACTAGGTCTCACAAATCCAAATCTAACCCATAAAAACACTACACAAAGATTACTCCATTCAAACATTCACATCAAAATAAATCCAAAATCAACAGAGAGAACAAAAACCCAGTCGCAGAAAGCAAGCCAAGACCAGAAAAATAGTAGATCTAGCAAAATAACAGCATATAACAGACCTAAATAAATAAAAAAACCCCAAGTTTAAAAACAAACCCAAAACAGACCCTAATCCTTTCCCACATGCTTACAAATCTAAAACACTGTAAAAAAATACAGATTTGGAAGTGTAAAGCATGGGTTTCGGGGATATTTTAACTCTAGACAAAGCATAATGGCATAAAAGAGTTCAGATAGCAAAAATCCTAATATTTTTGATAAGCTTGTTTGGGTAAGCAAAATTAAAATGCATTTATGTATGGAAAATAAACAAGCCTAGTTACGTATTTCACCAATCACTGAATCAATACGGACCCAGACCCACTAATTTTCACACAAGCCCAACAATTCTAAACCACAACCAGATATTTTTTTTAAAGCACAAGTTTCAAATTCAGACGAGAAAAATTAGACAAAATAGCAACGAGTGCCTTACATTACTTCCTTTCCAGGTTTCGTACATGCGCTTTTAGTTACCACACTCAAGCAAGAACGATCTCTGGCAGATCTATCTATTAACAACAAATCATGAGAAACAAAATAACCAAAACGTAAACCGTAAAAAACTTAAAAAAAAAAACCCATGTTTAACAAAAAAAAGCAGATCTAGCAAAATAACTGTATATACTTTATACCCACATAAGATTTGTTCAAAGACATTGCTCATAGATGGAGAGAGAGAGAGAGAGAGAGAGAGAGAGAGACTTACCGATCGAAAGTTCGGCCAGCGGCGATGGAAAGAGAGAGTCGGCGGCAAAACTTGAACGAGAAGGTTAAGGTTACATGGCTCGAAGGGGAGAGAGAGGAGAGGAGAGCATAGAGATAAGATTAGGCAATGAGCATTACGACTTCTAATCACACAGGGTGGGGGAGGGGGGGTGTCAAACTTTTTTTTTATTAAAACCGGGTACCAGGGTTAAAATCCGGTACCCGGGTTCTAATACCATAACCGGCCCGGATTGGGCCAGGTTAGGGTGATGCGGGTTTCGACCTGTATATATCTGGGCCGGAACTCGTAACCTGAACCCGGATAACCAGGTTCTGGACTGGGTCGGAAAAAAGTCCGGCTCGGATGAAAAGTCTTAACTATCGAGTTAATTCAACCATTAAAGGTGAGTCAAGTGTTAATTTTCATTACTTTTACATCCAAACACAGACTACATATTTGTACCTTAAAGTGTACTTTCATATGTTAAATAATTATTAGTATTCACATGCTTAAATGTGAAGATTTAAATTCGAGCATCACATTTTTGTTGCACATTATCTTATATATAGAAAATTTATTTTTTATTCTTAAAATTAACTTTTGTTAAAAAAATTTGATTTACTTTTTTTGAAAAATTATAGAATACACATTTCAATTATTTATTGGGTCATGTGTGTCTTGTTAATGTTGATAGACAGAAAAGTTGAAGAAATAACGTATTCTTCTTTTAATAGGATTGTATGAAACTTGTCTATTAAAACTTGTACCTAGGATTACTCTTTCTAAATAGCTGAAATTACAATGTGTTATTTCTAAAAAACCATAGGGAACTGAACCAAAGTCGGGTATAGCACAAAGGGCGTGTGACTAAATTTTCCATTTAAAAATCATATTCTTATTCTAATATAATTAAATTTCTAAAGTTTATTTTTTATTAATATTCTTTTTATACAGTTTTTAGTCTTAAAAAGCCTCAATTTATCAATAGCAGCTTTTATTTGATTAGTATATTTACGATTTTTCCCTGTGTATTTGTTATTCTTATAATTATAATAAAGCGACTACAAGTTTGTGAATAGTGCCGTTTTACTTGAATGTGGGTTTTACAATTTTGCCCTTCTTGTATGTTTTGGTTTGTCCTTTTTTCTTATTACGGAAACTAGTATAAGTTTGTGGATAGTGTCGTTTAAAACAGAAGTTGAGTTTATGGCAATGCATTCATGAGAGTAGGGCTCTAACCGAGTCGAGGCGAGTCGGTCTTTAGGTCAAGCTCAGCTCAACTCAAAATATTTAAACTTGAGATTTTTATTTATTCTTTGTTCGAGCTCAACTCGATAAGCTAAATTCTCAACTCGAGCTTTAGCTCGGCTCAAATTGTTTATTTTTTTATTTTTTGAATAAGCTTTAATAATTAATAAATTAGATAAATAAAAAATAAAAAATCTAATATTGAATTTATACAACTAACAAGTAGAACCTCTATTGAATTATACGATTATAAAAATTTATAAATAATTAATATCTAACGAGTTGATATTTATCCATAATAATAGTATATTATATGCCTAAATAAATTATTAATACATACATATAATATGATAACATATATCTATTTCATTGATGGTTCTCACATACTAGTATATAAAATTATTAAATCTTATCAACTAATTATTGTACTAATTATAAAGTATAGCTATGAAGTATATTCAATATATAGACATAAGTAATTATGTTACATATTATATATTTAAGTATATGTATATATACATAGGTGTATGTATATATTTATCAATATATTAATGAACTTTAATTAGGTCAAGCTAATGAGTTGACTTGGGCATAAACGAGCGGGCCTTAATGAGCCTTAGTCGAGTTGAGTCGAGTTTTATTGGGTATGTGTCATTTACTAATCAAGTGGGTATCTGCTTTCACGGGCAAGTTTTTTTTTTTATGAGCCGAGTTCGATTCAAGTTTAATCGGGTGAGTACCGAGCAGGCTATCGAACAAACTAGTTCATTAACAGCCCTACCTGAGAGCAGAACCAAACTCAAACAACAACAACCAACCAACCAACCTGCAAGCATTAGGGGCGGGCGGCGCGCCACCGGATCTGGCCTGTCCAGCCTCTACCTGGTGTGATTGGGGGAACTTGCCAGCACCTGGCCTGAGTATGGTTAGACCCCCGCACTAAGCTGGGTGTTGGCGGACAGGGCCCAAGACTGCCTCGTGCTTCCATCATCCGCCCGACCCAAATTGTATATATATATATAAACACACTCACACACAAATATATATTATAAAAATAATTGTTTTAAATAAAACGACATCATTTTGGGGAGTATTTCCAAGATGGTATTCGTTTTATTATATGTTCTGTTGTTCTGGATAAAAACCCTCTCTCTCTCTCTCTCTCTCTCTCTCTCAATCCTTGTTCCTTTGTTTCGCTCTGCAAGCTCCATTGCCCCCAGCCCTGTTCGGTCGTCGTTCGACGTAGTCCTTCTCTCCCTCTTGTCATAACACCCCGACCCCCTAACACCAGGTATGTGTATATATATATCCAGAAAACTGTCATGGGCTGTAACACCCCGTATTTTAGCGTATTTTTAATTGAAGGGTTATTATTAATTTAAATATGATTCTCTTCTTTTAAGTTTATCGGATTTTTCGTTGGTTTATTTCTATGATTTTTAATTTGTGTAAATTATTTTGATATGCTTTCTTAATATTAATTATTGTTATGCATTTAAATTGCTCTTTATTTTAAATTAGTTTATTGTTGGATTTAATTATTTTATTTTCATTTAATCACTAAGTTTAAATTATTTTATTTAACTTGCTGTTTTGAAATCTTTTCCGTTGTATCATTTGTGTGACCTAAGATGTGAGGATTGTACCTCATTTCTTTCCTTCATTTTTTTCTTTTCTTTTTTTTTCTTTTCCTCTTTTTTTTTCTTCTTCTTTTCTTTTCTCCCCATTTCTTTTTCTCCTCTCTTTCTTCTCTCCCACGCGATTTTCCTTTCTCTCCCCCGTCCATTGTGTCGTCCTCCACCCACTGCCGTCGTGGTTGTCACCGCCCCTCCCATTCTCTTCCTCTCCAACCAGCGACCACCCCTCTTCATTCCCAGCCCCTCTCGCACCGCCATTCTCCTCCATGCACGGCTTCAAGCCGCAGCCACCATTTGTTCCAGTGCCGCCGTCGCACCGCCATTGGCCGTCATTTCTTCACCACATCACCGGCCACCACCCAGCAACCTAACCCACCCAAACTCAGCCCCGATCCGCCACCTTTGAAGCTCCTCTAACTCATTTTCTGATTTGTGCTTTTTGGATTTCAACTGCCGTCCACTCCGCCACCCACGGCCAACTACCACTACCATTAGCTTCACCGACATCCCTAAGCCCTTTCCTAGTAATCTCAAGTCTTCATTTGTCTCCGTTCAAAATCTAGCATTTTGAGACCCACGGCCATAGTGCATTTTGCACTGTTACGTTGTTGTGCCGCCACTTTTAGCATCTTCGTGATCCTTTGAAAAGTATATTATAGCTTTGTAAGTATTTTCTCAAATAACTTTCGTGATTTAAATGTATTTTTGCACTAACTCATTTTTTCTGTGAACAGGTTGGTTATGCCGGACTGAGTCCAAGGAGAAAGGCGGTTGGATGGATTGGAGGATGGAGTTGTTTGTGTGTTTGAATTGTGTTGTGAATTGTTGGTTGTTGGATAATGCGTCGTTCCATGTACATGGCATATTTGCACGCATGATCATGTTTGTAAATGAAAACTGAGATTTCGTATAATTGCATTCATGTTCATGTGTTTATTGAAAATTGGGTTTTCATGTGAGAAAGGATTTTTGGGTGCATGTGTATCACGACCTCAAGCCGAGATGGGGCATTATCTCGGTGGAGCTCCTCTGATCACTCGAGAGCGGAATATACTGAGTGACGTCCCCTGGGTTGTCACTGGGCGACAATGGGATCGGACGGGATGGTAACGCTCTCGTGCCGACTCTGTGGCCCCTCTACTGGCGGGAGTTAGAGGATGCTTGGAACTGGGCATCGCTCGTTACGAAGTCACTCGAACGGTCATTACCCGTGGTGTGACGAAGGATGCCAGGGTGTGCGGATGATCCCTAGAGGAGATCATGGTACATACGGTTAAAATGGATAATAGGCTTTTCTTGAGAAAATAGCGTGTGTTGGATAAAATGATTTTATGTGAATCATTTTCTGGGAAAATGATGGATTATTGTTTTGGGCCATTTTCTTGGAAAATGGCGGGAAAATGTTTTATGGATATGTTTTGGGCCAAAATGGGATTTTGACGTGTGTTGAAAAATATTCATTTTCGGGAAAAATGATGTTTTGGGCATAATGCATATTTCATCATATGCATGCATTATTGTTGGTTGCATTAATGCATTTTTATTCTCGAGAGTTGTTTGGATTATACTTACCTGCAGTACCATTTTAGATAACGCAGATTTCGATGCAGATGATGCTGAGGGCGAGCCTGAGGATTCGGCTCTGTCGGAGGAGTGATATGGGATCACTCGTAATTGTATTTGGACTTGTATTATATTTTATTTTGGGATAACCGTATAACTCTCTTTAAACGTTTTATATGTAAATTTGTATTAAAAAATTCTGATACTTAGTTGACTTACTTAAATTATCTGCTGCGTTGTTCATTGCACATTGTTGCATGTACACACACTTGGCACTATCGTTGGGATGCATGACCGTGTTGTCATCATCCAGTTGTCTCGATTCCCGTATTCCCGTACATGGGGACAGGGGCACCACTGGTAGTATCAGAACAGTTCGATTCTAGGTAAAACCACATGTCCTGTAGGTGCAGTACCAGAAAATTTTAAAGTTGTGATTTAAAATTATTTTGTTTGAAGTATGTTATTTTATTGGTTTTATTTATTTTATTGTATACTACTTTGTTTGTTTATTTATTTTATTGTATGTTATTTTATTTTATGGTAGGTTATTTTATTTGTTTTAATTATTTTATTGTATACTACTTCATTTGTTTTATTCATTTTGTCGTATGCTATTTTATTTATGGAATTTTATTTTATCTTGTTTTTTTTGTTTATTTTGTTCGGAGTTGAAAAGTGGGTTAAGGGTTACGCTATGGCAGGAAGATGGTACGACCGTGAATGCCATTGTTAGGCATGAACATTTAGTGTAGTAGGCCTAAACTCTTAGCGATTGGTTTGTTTTTAACATCGAGGCTCGAAGGGAACAACATGGTCTAGGTGAATTCTATGGAGTAGGAACTCAAATCGCAATTGAGGAGGGGAATAGCTTTAAATTGCTTAGGATAATTGAGGTCTTAGGTTCTGTAGAATTTATGTAATGAGTCTATAGAGTAGGAGGTTGTAAGTTCAACGAACTTCAAGGATAGATTTATGAGAAGTTCATCTAAGGTTTGAGGCCCTATAGTTTTTAGGAAATAAGTTTATATGGGATTTAAGGTGATAGGTTCAACAAGCATTTGAATGATTACTTAGATTAGAAGTTTTCGGTCTTGCCGACTTTGATAACATTTGGGGCTTTAGAATTTACAAGTTTTATAAGGTGAATGTTTTAGATTTAAAGTCATCGATCTTGAGAATTTCGGAAAATGATTCTTATCTGGCTTAAGGTTTTAGAATTGCAGAGTTGAAGGGCTAAATTATAATAGGATTTGAGTTCTTAGTTTTGTAGACTTGGTACGCTAGCTTGAACTATTCTGGAGATTGGTCAGTCTATAACCATAAAAGTGGGGTTGATCAGAGTTGAGTTATTGATATGAGAATTTTTCAAGAGAGAATTTCTTTGAGGATGAAAGGTAATGATCTTGTTTGTGTATTTTCTGAGGATTGAAGATGTTGATCTAGTTCAGAAAATGATTGTTTTTAGCTCGAGATTACAGTGTCAGGTTCAGGATTGGATCCATATCAATTTTAAGGATAATAGATGGTGCGGATTTAGGAAATGATTCTTGTTGATTTCAAGGATATAGGTTCAGATAATGGAAATGGTAGTGATGGATCACTTGCACGTTTGGAGGGTTATTGGTTTTGGCTAAGGGTGCATGAGATCGATGCATAGCAGTGGTAAGTGTGTATGCATTTCAGAGAGTACAAGTCCTAGTCTCATTTTTTTTTTGGCTTGGAAGAAGTGGCTTTGGTAAGTGTTGAAGAGGAGTAAATACAATAGTATTAAATTCAAGAGACCTTGGCTTTGAATTTTTGATGAGTTGATCGAAGTGTATAGTCGAAGCGGGTTACTCAATGGAGTGATGTTGGCAATGATTGTTGTGATTACCTTCAAGAATTATTTGTGACTTGAGGTCACGTAGGAATTTAATTGTGAGGCTATACTTTCCTTTGGAGATTGAGCATCCAGTTGAGAGAATTATGGACATTGTTATTAGCTTGAAAAGAGATTGTTGGGTCACCAATGTATGGTGTATGTTAAAATCTTGGAAGTTGAAGCTTAGGCATCAGCGGTGGATAGCATGATCAAGTATGTGAGTTAATAAAGCATTAGGATCTATGGGTGTTGTGCAATAGTTTTTGCTGGATTGAAGATTTGAGCAGTATAGCTTGCCTTTGAGGTTTAATAGTGATGTGATATTGAAGGAACTAGTCGTACTAATACTAGATTATAGGAGTAGAAGTAGTAGAAGTAGGTGGGCGAGTTACCAAGAAGGTTTTGATAATGTTTTGGTGAAGTCAATGGTGGTTTGTAGTGAGTTTAGTCACAGCTAGATTAGATGATATTCAGAATTTAGGTGATGAGCTTTTGGGTTAGGTTGTTGGGTAGAAGTTTATAGGCACTCTTATTGGTTGGCCGGGTTGGATTCGAGCCTTTTAGGGTATGTTCCTTATCTTAGATGAGCCAGTGTATTTTGGGGTGATGTTACTTGTTTTCAATTTGGGATGCCAAAGTTGATTGATACTGGTTTTCTGTCAATGATCATGGATGTATTTTGCGGAATATTGATTTGATTTAAGGCAGCGGGAGTTAATTAAGGAATATGAGTGATAACTCATGGTTTGGGAAAGTGAGTACTTTTTACCAAAATGTGGTAAAAGTTTTCTGGTTAGTAGGTATGGAGCCACCTTGTACTCGATTGTGTTATTTTTATGAGGACATAAATCTTATGCATGTGGCGAATTAACAGAGTGCGAAGCAGGAATGTGATATTTTGGTTGTAATTAGGAGTTCAAATTTTGTGCCGATTTTGAGGAATTAGTGATGACTTGAAATTTTGAGACGATACTTGTAGTTGGAGATTAATTACTCAATTGGACCAATTATGTTATTGATGGTTAACTTTGGAAGTGTCTATTAGGTTACCAAAAGTAGAATACAATGAAGGTTTAGAAGTTATAGCATAGGAGTCGATTGAGGTTAGCACGGATTATTGTATGGAGCTATTAATCATTGGAATTTATTGGATGTTGTATTAAGGTTCTTGTGGAAAATGAGATTTTGGATAACATAACCATCCTAGAAATACTGGGCGTGATGTGCCACTGGGGGACTAATGCTAGTATGATGGATATCGCCATGTTTATTGAGAAATGTGACACATGCCATCAAGTTAAGGCTGAGCATCATAGACCTGCTGGTAAACTTCAACCTCTCCCTATTCCTGAGTGAAAGTGGGATGACATTTCTATGAATTTTGTAGTGGGTTTGCTGAGGACCTCTAGTGGAAAGAACTTGGTTTGGGTGATTGTTGATCGGTTGATCAAGAGTGCCCATTTCTTGCCTATCAATAATACCGACTCTTTGGGAAAGCTGACTCGGTTGTATGTCAAAGAGATACTGTTTGCACGGAGCACCCGAGAGTATTGTGTCGGATCTGGACCCACGGTTCACGTCTCATTTTTGGAAGAGTTTGCAGACAGCTTTAGGCATTAAGTTGAAGTTTAGTACTGCATATTACCCTCAAACTGATGGTCAATCAGAGCGCACTGTTCAGACTCATGAGGATATGTTACGGGCTTGTGTCATGAAATTTCAGGGGAGTTAGAAAAATCATCTATCACTAATAGAGTTTGCTTATAATAACAGTTTTCATGCCTCCTTTCAGATGGCCCTGTATGAAGCTTTGCATGGAAGGAAGTGTAGATCACCTTTGTATTAGGATGAAGTTGGCGATGTAAATTAATTGGGCCTGAGATAATTCAAGAAATGAAAGATCAAGTTCGGGTTATAAGGACTAAAATGGTGGAAGCATAAAGTCGTCAGAAGAGTTATGCAGACACGAGGAGAAGAGACTTATCCTTTGAGGAAGGTGTTTGGGTTTACCTCCAAGTCTCTCTTATGAAAGGCGTTAAGCGCTTTGGTAAGAAGAGAAAGCTTAGTCTGAGGTATGTGGGTCTTTTTCAGATTGTAGAGAATGTTGGGCTTGTTGCTTATAGAGTTGCATTGCCAGATTATTTTGGGGAAGTTCACGATATGTTCCTGTGTCGTCATTGAAAAAGAGCTTTGGACAACAAGAACCGCGTTTTGTCGACCCAGAACGAATTCAACTTCAGCCTAACCTTACTTATGAAGTTGCCTTGTGGATTGGAAAGAGCAAAGGTTAAGGTCCAAGACGATATCTTTGGTGAAAGTGTCATGGGACGATCCATTGGCTCAAGATTTCTCTTGGGAGAGAAGCCGACATAAGGGAGCGATATCCGTATTTGTTTAATTGACCCTGGCGGTATGTTTCTTAAGTCTGCTCTTAGTCGAATCTTATTCCTGTCCTAACTTTAATGTTTAACCTTGCCAATTTCGAGGACGAAATTTTATTTAAGGGGAGAGGATGTAACACCCCGTATTTTAGCGTATTTTTAATTGAAAGGTTACTTTTATTAATTTAAATATTGATTATCTTATTTTAAGTTTATCGAATTTTTCTTTGGTTTATTTCTATTATTTTTTATTTGTGTAAATTATTTTGATATGCTTTCTTAAATTAATTATTGTTATACATTTAAATTGCTCTTTATTTTAAATTAGTTTATTGTTGGATTTAATTATTTTATTTTCATTTAATCACTACGTTTAAATTATTTTATTTAACTTGTTGTTTTGAAATCTTTTTCGTTGGATCATTTGTGTGACCCAAGATGTAAGGATTGAACCTCATTTCTTTCCTTTACATTTTCTTTTCCTCTTTTTCTTTTCTTTTCTCCCCATTTCTTTTTCTCATTTCTCTTTCTTCTCTCCCGCACGATTTTCCTTTCTCTCCCCCATCCATTGCGTCGTCCTCCACCCACTGCCGCCGTGCACCGTCGTGGTCTTCACCGCCCCTCCCATTCTATTCCTCTCCGGCCGGCGACCACCCCCCTTCATTCCCAGCCCCTCTCGTGCCGCCATTCTCCTCCATGCACGGCTTCAAGTCGCAGCAACCATTTGTTCCAGAGCCGCTGTCGCACTGCCATTGGCCGCCATTTCTTCACTACATCACCGCCACCACCTAACAACCTAACCCATCCAAGCTCAATCCCGATCCGCCACCTTTGAAGCTCCTCTAACTCATTTTCCAATTTGTGCTTTTTGGATTTCAATCGCCGTCCACTCCGCCACCCACGGCCAACCACCACTACCAATAGCTTCACCGACATCCCTAAACCCTTCCCTAGTAATCTCAAGTCTTCATTTATCTCCGTTCAAAATCTAGCATTTTGAGACCCACGGCCATAGTGTATTTTGTACTGTTACGTTGTTGTACTGCCACTTTTAGCATCTTCGTGATCCTTCGAAAAGTATATTATAGCTCTGTAAGTATTTTCTCAAAGAACTTTCGTGATTTAAATGTATTTTTGCACTAACTCATTTTTTATGTGAAAAGGTTGGTTATGCCGGACTGAGTCCGAAGAGAAAGGGGGTCAGATGGATTGGAGGATGGAGTTGTTTGTGTGTTTAGATTGTGTTGTGAATTGTTGGTTGTTGGATAATGCGTCGTTCCATGTACATGGCATATTTGCACGCATGACCATGTTTGTAAATGAAAACTGGGATTTCGTATAATTGCATTCATGTTCATGTGTTTATTGAAAACTGCGTTTTCATGTGAGAAAGGATTTTTGGGTGTGTGTGTATCACGACCCCAAGCCGAGATGGGGCATTATATCGGTGGAGCTCCTTTGGTCACTCGGGAGCGGAATATACTGAGTGACGTCCCCTGGGTTGTCACTGGGCGACAACGGGATTGGACAGGATGATAATGCTCTCATGCCGACTCCGTGGCCCCTCTATTGGCGTGGGTTAAAGGATGCTTGGCCATGTACGCGTTGGGCACGGAACTGGGCATCGCTCGTTACGAAGTCAATCGCACGGTCGTTACCCGTGGTATGACGAAGGAAGCCAGGGTGTGCGGATGATCCCTAGGGGAGATCATGATGCATACGGTTAAAATGGATAATGGGCTATTTTCTAGGAAAATAGCATGTCTTGGATAAAAGGATTTTATGTGAATCATTTTTTGGGAAAATGATGGATTATTGTTTTGGGCCATTTCTGGGAAAATGACGGGAAAATGTTTTATGGATATGTTTTGGGCCAAAATGGGATTTTGGCGTGCGTTGGAAAATATTCATTTTCAGGGAAAATAATGCTTTGAACATAATGCATATTTTATCATATGCATGCATTATTTTTGGTTGCATTAATGCATTTTTATTCTCAAGAGTTGTTTTGATTATACTTACCTGCGGTACCGTTTTATGGTAACGCAGATTTCAATGCAGATAATGTTGAGGGCGAGCCTGAGGATTCGGCTCTGTCGGAGGAGTGATATGGGATCACTGGTAATTGTATTTGGACTTGTATTATATTTTATTTTGGGATAACTGTATAACTCTCTTTAAACGTTTTACTTATGTAAATTTGTATTAAAAAATTATGGTACTTAATTGACTTACTTAAATTATCTGCTGTGTTGTTCATCGTACACTGTTGCATGTACACACACTAGGCACTATTGTTGGGATGCGTGACCGTGTTGTCATCATCCAGGTATTTCGATTCTCGTGTTCCTGTACATGGGGGTCAGGGGCACCACATGTGTAGTATGCAAATGGCCCTAGGGGCCAATCCATCCACGGGGGTGAGGCCGACAACCACCCATCCGGGGGTTGCGATGGGTACCCCACCCCATTCGGATGTCGGGTGAGTCGAGAGATCGAGAGAGAGAGAGATACTTAGGGCAACGGTGAGAGTTAGAGAGAGAATGCGATAGATGGCAACAGTGATGGTGACCATAGGGTATAACAAAGGACTTGAGGAAGGGAGACTGAGAGGATAGAGAGGAAAGAGGAAAGAGGGAGATATGCGGGAAGGGGCTAGGGAAGGCTGTTTTGAAAATAAAATATGTGATAAAACAACGTCATTTTGGAGAGTTATATTTAAGTCGGTTTGGGCTTAGCCTGGCCCCATCCCTCAACTCCCAAAACCGTACGAAGGTAGCTTCGCTTGCACGTTGGCCTTGTGCAGACGGGTGTCCTCGACCAACCCAAGTGAGGGACAGACGGACCAAATGTGGTGGCCCGCCGCCAACTCCTAACCATGAAGTCCAATAAAACACTATTAAACACGTACGTACCACACTCTTGTAACCTCGCGTGTTCTCTGTTTTCTCCGAACCTAATTGAAGTTTGTGGGCCTCCTCTCGACCATTAATAAAATATCAGTACCTGTCTTGGTTATTTCTAACGTATTTAAACCCAAGTCAATTCCGGCCTTCTGGGTTTGAATACCTGGCAATCTGGACATTGTAGCCGATGATTATGTATGCTTCTTACCTTGGCAGTTGGTGGGATAAGAGATTATACTTCCATTAATTACGTATCTTTTGGTCCAAAATCTAATTGAAACGAAGGATGGGTTTAGGGTGGCCAAAGCCTAAGGCGTCTTTCAATTTTTAATTTCATCATTGTATTAAATATCGACTGCTTTTTTACATATAAAATTGTATATCAAATGGAAATATGACTAGGAATTCAGGTTTTAGCCCCTCTTCTAATCAGAAACTACCACATTGTTGTAACAATTTTACAATGAGTTCAACCTAGAACCCTAAAATATACATCACAACACACCATCATCACGGCTCTCACATGATGTAGCAGCCTGTTTCTAAAGAAGTTAAGGGTTCTATATATTAATAAAGTGATTTCAATAACAAACAAAACTGCCCAATTTCAACAAACAAAGTATCATAATTCAACAGTTATGCTTTGGGACAGGCATTACCGTATCAGGAAAATGAAATAACTGCCAAACAAGTCGTTTTTTTTTATAAGTATAACTGCCAAACAAGTCTAGAGTAACAAGTTCTCCGAATTCAACCATTTGATATCGGTTCTTGGGCTGAAGGATGAGATACATGCCTCAGACATAGCTGTCAATCAATGATTTCCTCATCTCATCTACAATGGCGCTAGGCTGGGCTTCCCTCAGTTTGAAAACACTCTCGATGACAGAGAGTTCTGTTGCTGTAGTATCCGAACCACAGAATGCTGTCCAGTCATTCACTGTCATGCCAGCAGCTATCACTTCACTACCACGGTTCACAGTCCCAGCCACCAATGGGACCTGAAGAAGTGTTGAAAGTTCATCTAAGTCTTCAATAGAAGTATGGGGATGAACCTGCAAAAAGTTGTGGTGAAGACATTTAATTTCACATAACACACAACAGATGCCTCAATAAACCCCACTTCAAGCAGAGCTGTTCCTACTTACCAAACCACCTCTGTTAGAGAAGGCACAGTAGCTGCCCACAAGAACATTGCCAGCAATTGTCTGCCTGAAAACTTCTACTCCAAGAACATCTGCAATCATCTCCTCTGTTTCCTGAACAAAAATAGGATAACTTCAAGATGAACATTCTAAATAGTTTACCAACTTCAAATTGTTAAACAGGGGTGATGTTGCTGCTGAAATTGTCAGTGTTTGAGTAAATCAGGTAAATCATCAACCTTTTTTTACCTATGGGACATGACCCTAGGAATTGTTTGCACCTAAGGGTTCGAATCTTAAGATCTAGAGAGAGCATACAACTAAGACCAAGGCCCTTACCACTTGAGTCAACCCTTAGGGGGTTAGAAGATTCTAAACCAAATCATGCGAAGTGCTAAACTATTACAAATCTTGGCCTTGTAACAAATGAGCATCTCTCAACAGGTAATTTGGTTAGAAACAGTACAAAGGAAAGTAGAAGCATCAAAGAGCTACAAGGTCTTGTTGGATTTTCGTCCTTTTTGTTTATGCCAAAGTAATTTATCCTTGAAATCAGAGACAAAACTTTGAAAGGGGGCTTAATATGTGAAGAGGATGAGGGGAGGAGGGTTCATAAGCTGAATGCAACCCTGAATCCTCATTTTCAGGCTAGGCTTATTTGGATTCAATCTACCCTTAAGCCTTGGATACTAGACCACAGCTGTCCCTTTTCCCCTGCTTCATTGCTATCTTCATGGCCACTTCATGATATTGTGCCAATTCCAGTTCTAAACAACCAAAGATGTGTGTTTCATAGACTTATATGAAGAAGACTAAAATTTTGACTGAATTAAACGAAGGATACTTCAAAGCCTAAAATTTTAGTTCTATATAAAAGATAATGATACCTTGTCAAGATCTGTGTGTGTAAGGGCAACATGGTCGTTGCAAGCTATACAATTTCCCAGAGCAGACAGTCTCTCCTCTATGCGCTGAACGACTACTTGATCAGGTAGACTGTTTCTCAAGTGCTGAAGCTCTGTAATAACATCCACAAAATAATAAGACCTTATAACAATAAAATGCACAACATTGCAAACGGGGTCAATTGGGGTGCATAGTTCTTGCCCCCTGCTCCCCTCTCCTGTTTCCCTTAATGAACAGAATAAAGGATTCATCATGCTGACCCTCAAGTAAAATTGAGGCACTGTTCGGTATAACAATTTCAAATGCTGCAAGATTGAAGGGCCAAGCATGCTGATAACAATGTATCATTTATGTTTTTGATAAGTAGATTACAATATATCATATATGTTTTTGACAAGAAGACAAGCTCAGGTAGAACCCTCCTAAGCAGGAGTCTTTGGGTTAGATCCTTTAATAGTGCCATATATCCACATTCTAAAACTTCCTTTCATCAGAAAATTATTCGAAAACCTTTTTTAATGGACAACTGCTTTAAGGAGCATCCTCACATTAGATAACCTGCAGAAAAGGGTGTATTGGTGATTTAAGTGCCGAAGAAGTGGAGAATCTAATTGGCCATATTATGCTTCACTCTTGCGTGGCAAATACTTGGTGGAATTATACTTTAGTCCATTTGTAGTGGATTGAGTCATGTGGCAGATCCTCTGGCCTAATGTGGTGTCTATGGAAAGTACAATTTGGTTGCCATAATTGTGAAGTTTAATGGAAATTGATCCCTTCTTGCCTAATCAATCGCCTATGGTTTGAATTAACCCCTAGGGGTTGGCTCAAGTTGGGGATATGCTTCCTCCCCCCCCCCCCCCCAAAAAAAAAAAAAAAAAAGCTTCAAGATTCAAACCTTGGGTGCAAATAGTTTTTAGGACCACCACCCATCCATGAAAAGCATCAAAAAAAGTTTTTCCATTATAACCCTATTTCTTAGGGTGGTCACTCATATTTGTAAAACTGATCTTCGATATCAAGATTTTCTTCTTTTTTCCTTCTAATATTTAGCAATATCTACTGTATACTCTGCGTGCTTGGATGTCACCACTTTTTGAGACTTTGTGAAAAAATCAATTAATTAAAGCTTTAATACTACAGATCCCCCCCCCCCCCCCCCCCTCTCTCCCATCAGCTGATACTGCATTGAACAACTTCATAGCATCCTATTTAATTCTATTGGTCTCCATTAAACTGAGCTTTTTTCAGTTGACAGAAGGCCAATAACGTTTCCTCCACAAAACTTAAGCTCATCTAACAAATCTTCAAGTCAATTAAGAAGCGGCAGCTTTTATGGCACACAAGAATCAGAAAACCATTAAATGAATGTCTGTAACATAATTCGGTAAGAACGCAATTGAGAAAATTTAACACTGTTTATATGAGCTTATTTTAAGCACTAAGAAACTTGAGTTCAAGTTGGAGCTTCAAGTGCCATGCAAAAAAAAAACACTTTTTATTACTAATAAAAAGAAATAATTCGGTTATTATAGGGCAGAAGCTAAAAAGGTTGGTGACAAACAGTTCACAAGCATAATAGCCCTTAAGATATGCAAAATTCTAGTAAGCTGGAAAAATAGCAGAACTTGCATGAAATTCTATGGGCCAGAGGACCAGGATAAAAGAAGGAATTTGCTGACTACAAGAGGAAAAGAGAAGCAAGAGAAACATATAAATACAGGAACAACTCCATGTTATAAGACTTATTGATATGTGCATAACATTATTTTCTGTCAGAAAGATTAAAAAGATTACAAACCTTGGTCAGTGGTGGTGTGGGGCAAGAGAAGCCCGTTTTTGTTTCCTGCAAGAGAACACAGTTTTTATTTATTTATCAGTATATAAGAATTTTATTGATGATGACAGGCTATTAGGCATAGCCCAAAAAAAGCTACTTGCAAGAGAACACAACTGAAAGCTAAGTAATACGGGTTTCCAAGTGGAAGCAATTATCTACCCATCTAACTATCTATCTGTTTTATGGATTAAGTACAAAACGGTCCTGGGATTTTAACAGTTATCTTTTTGGTCCTGAAGTCTCAAATTTTATCAGTTCACTCCTTGAGTTTATAATTGTAAAAACCAAGAAAATTTTGAAAAATAAAAAAAGTGGCCAGTGTTGGTCACAAGGACACCCATGGCAACTTATTTTTCAATTTTTGAACTCAATTTAAAAATTCAGTTTTATAAAGTTTATTTGTAGTTTTGTTTTTAGTTTTTTTTTTAACTTTTAAAATAATTTTATGTTCTTTTGCATGTGTTTATTTTCTAAATTATGTTTATTTTTTATTCTGTTTTAGGCATGTGGCACACCACATTAGATTCCACTAAATTATTTAACAACAACCTAGCAGATTGTTCTTATAGAAAAAAATACAAACCCAAGAAGCAAATGATAAAGTTGGAAATCAAAGGAGAAAAAAACTATAATCTGGTAAAATTCAGTAACTTTTTTTGTATTAAACCCTTTTTTGTACAACGACAACATGATGCAGTGAAAAAAAGGGGGTAAAATCAAGAATACAATGTATTGTATAAAAAAGCGAGTCAGTTGAAAGAGGGATACTAGTACCTGCACAAAGGCGTCCAATAATGCGAGTGCCGCCAATGGAGGACTTAACCACAGGGATTGCATCTGCTAACTCAGTCTCAAATGCACTTCAATGGCAAACGCAACCGTATCAGTTTATGTTCAGAAAGCAAAACAATTGGAAACAAAGATTAAAAAAAAAGATAGAGAGTACAGAAAACCTGTAGAAATTCTCAGAACCACCAATAGCAACCAAACAGTAGGCGTTGGTGAGCTTAGAAAATACACCCATATCGCATGAGTTCTCAAACTGTAGCCCTGTAATTATGTATTTATGTATTCCATTCAACTCATTCTCTCTCTGATTGTAATAAGTAAATAAAATACTATGCTTCCAAAATATTTTAACCATTAAATAAATACTAAGACGAAAAGTTCATATATTGTTATCTATGAATAACAGAAAGAAGCACAGAAATACTTACTGGTCGCCATAATCAAACCTCAAAACTTACACCTGCAAACTTTATTCGTAATCAGAACCTTAAAAAGAAACAAGGAAACTGTGTAAGATCAATGAACATAGAAACTCAGTTAATCAATATATAAACATATACGCAGCCTTAGCTGCAAAGTTGTGGAATAGTCTCTTTGTCGAAGCTTGTTTTGGTTTTTGGTTTCTTCTAAAAAGAATCTTTTTTCGCAGGTTAATAGAATTAACGTAGCAATTGGGGATTTCATACTATTTCGACTCCAAGTTCCAATTCTTCAATATCTTACACTGAATCAGCGGAAGAGACCAACGAAATGTCGAAATCAACGTCAAAGAGGTGTGGGGCGGAGGGAAGGGGGAGGGGGGCGGCTAGGGTTAGAGGAGGATAAGCTTAAAACGCTCGGGGCCCTCAGAGCAACTCACCAATTCACTATGGTTTGTCTCTCTTCTTTGCTATTAGGAGCATTCCAATGATTAGAATATATTAACAAAGGGTTTAACGCGATGTTTTGAATATCCAACCCGACCGTTTTGGTCGCGATATTTTGATATCGATACTGTTTTGGATAATATTTTAAAATAGATTATATATAAATAAATTATATATATATAAATTATATATAAATTATAAATAGCCTGATCTAAATTGAGAGGTCAAAAAATGAGCATGCAGTTTGAAGAAATTAAAAAAAAAAAAAAAGAAGTAAAGACTGAAATATCGACAGGTATGGGCTTAAGTATAGGCCGGTAGGGGCTGAAACAGCTGAAATTCTGATCGGTACGAAATTATACCCTTCTCTGTATAGGCTCTAGGACTGTTCAACTGGGCTGGGTTTTTTCCCGGCCCGGTCCGAAACCTGGAAAACCGGGATCCGGTTCCAGGTTTCGACCCGGATTAAATCCGGGCTGAAATCCGGGTTGAAAAACCCGGATCTATCTGGCCCGGATACGGGTTGCAAATCCGGGTACCGGGTTTTAAACCCAGTACTCGGGTCTAAACGAAAACCACACCCCCCCGAGTCTATCTCTCTCGCTATCTCTCTCTCTCGTTACGCTTGACGCTTGCGAAAGGAGAAACCCTAAATCCGTGCCTCCTCGCCGTGACCCCATTGCCGCCGCCGCATCTCCGTCGCCGTGACCCCGTGAGTCTGTCTCTCTCTCACTCTCTCTCTCTCTCTCTCTCTCTCTCTCTCTCTCTCTCTCTCTCTCTCTCTCGATTGGATTTCTGGGTTTGGATTATTAGAAACTATATATTGTTGAGTTTTCCATAAGCAGGCTTCTGGGTTTGGTTAATCTCTGGCAGGTTGACTTCGGAGAGAGCCCGATTCTAGGACTCGGCTTGATCTGGGTTTGGGTTGATTTATGTGCTCCCATCCCATCTCTTTTGGCCTCGATGTGGATAAATGGGATTGTGTTTGATGGATGATTTCATCTGCTGTGAATTTATTTTAATAATATTATCATTATTCACAAATAATATCAAATATTATATAGGGTTGTCTTGTTTTTGTTGTTATTATAATTACAGAACAAATATTATATAGGGTTGTTATTTCATCTGCTTGCTTGCATCGCCAATAAGTAATATCATTATTTTTTTTAAATAATGATATTAGTAAAGTTAGTCTTATTTTCTGAGTTATCTATAATTGGTTTTCAAAGTTAAGTCCACAATGTTTCGGGTTTTGGGAGAAAGGTGTTCTTTCTTGGTTCATTGTTTGGCAGTGTGATCTTAAGCTCGTGAAGTCTTGATATGATGTTTCTGTATTTGCGTTAATGACATATATTATTTTCTTTCTCACTTTGATCGAACTCAAGCTCGTATCACCGAGAAATTCCTCTTCCATTCTGGAGTTGATGCAGGAACTGTATTAATCCTATGCTTGGTTGACGAAAAGTTAAAAAATGAACAAAAAGAAAAGAAGAAGAAGAAGAAAACAAGATTCTTATATTGCAATAGGGTAGATGCATTTCTCTTATTATTGACTTATTTATGTAGGTATTTGGAGTCTAGAAGTTTTCTGATTGATCATCCCTGATTATCTCTTTGATCAATCTCGAACGATTCTCAGCTTAAAAGTTCATTTGAAAATCTTAACAGATTCTAGGCCTTCATGATCCCCCACTTTCTGGTTCCTTAATAGAAGCATATTTTATGACATTTTTGGAGATGTAAACTCATAATGAAGAGATGATCTATGGAACTTGTTCTGCTTCCTCTCCCTCTCACATATCTCTGCCCCTCACTCACTCACTCACTCACTCACACTCTCTCCTTCCTCTTTTCCTTTTTTGTGGTATATCTATTTTTATAAATTTATGTTATGCAGAAGAAAGACACAATGAGCACAGCTATACTTTTATTTGTAAACTGTTGCAGTAGTCTTATTTGCAAGCTTTATATTAATTGAGAATGTTATAGTACAAGGTTGTATGTCTCCACACTATAATTTCTTAGGGTCTGCTTTAACAGAAAGATACAATGAGACCAACTATATTACAAAAGCTCTAACTTTTAAGTGTGCAAACTGTCTCTGGGGTCTACTTATTAACTTAATATTACCCAAGAATCTCATAGTGATAAGTTGTTGAATTCATAGGGGTTGAGACTGATAGAATGCCTTTTTTTTTTTTTTTTTTTGTGGATAAGTACGATGCCTTTACTAAAACAGTACATGTAAGATGAAGAAAACATTCTTTGTATAGTATTTGTTGTTGTCTCAACTGCTACTCTGGAAATGTTATTCCTTAGCACTATGTTTTCTTATTAATATTTGTGGGCTTATGTGTGTAGTATTTTAATTTCTTATCCATTTGCTTGGAGAAAATTATATGCTAATTGATCTCCCTGTTATCAATTGGGCTCATGAACCAATCTATGAGATAAGCAATAATAAAAAGATATGCATATAGCAGCAAAATATCTAGAATGGGGTTGATGAAGCTGGGCCGATCGGTTTCTAGGGGAATAAATAGTTTTTTAGAGGCTTGAGTTTCTCTCTTTACTTCTTCTTCTTCTCTCTTTATTCTTTTTCTTAATTCTTTTGTTTTACTTTGATATAGCATTGTTTTGCTTTGATATATGGATCAAGTCATGAAAGCTGGACCACGTGATCCTGGTTTATAGCATTGTGTGAAGCAAAATGATTTATTAATTCATGTGTTGTTAATCTTAAGCATCAATGGTGAGAGACTTTTATCTGTAATGCATGCTTTTCATGATCATATTTTAAAGTTGGGATTGGTGTTTGATTATTTATTATATTGTGTTTGGTGTTTTTTATTATTCAATAACAGATGGAAGAAGATTATGTGAGTTGTAATATTGGTACGACCCAAGGGGTTGGTGGTGACTCATTGTCTATTCCAGTGGATGTGGAGGAGCATGGGAGTCTTCCAACTCATTCATCCACATATACACAACAGACTACCCATTTCATCCCACCTTTACCCAAGAAATAAAAAAAAAACACTTAGTAACCAATCGGTGGTTTGGGAACACTTTACTTAAGTGCAACCTATTGACCACGATAACCCAAAAGCTCAGTGCAATTATTGCGCTAAGCTATACAGTTGCCACTATAAGAATGACACTTCATCTATGCTACATCACCTCCAGAATGCATGTGAAACTTCCCCTCTTAGACTTAAAGGAGTTGGAAAAAGTCAATCTAATGTTAAGAGGGATACGGAGGGAAAGTGTGTAGCCCACAAGGTATAGTGAAGTATGATGCAGAAAAACTTAGAGTGTCAACCGATAAGTTTTTTATTAGGTGTGAATTACCTTTTAGGCTAGTGGAGTATGAAGGGTTTGTTGAGTTCGTGACTGATTTAGGGTCTCGATTTACTTTGCCATCCCGAATTACTTTAAAAAGGGATTGTATTAAATTGTATAACGAAGAGAAGATACAATTAAAGAAATTGTTGGATGATCAAAGAATTTGTCTTACCACCGATACCTGGACGTCGGTGCAAAATATGAACTACATGTGCATTACCGCACATTTTATTGATTGCAATTGGAGATTGCATAAAAAAATACTTAAGTTTTTCCAAATTCCTAACCATAGGGGCGAAACTATTTGGAGGGTATTAGACTTGGGATTGCATGAATGGGGTGTTGATAAAATTTTGACCATCACAGTTGACAATGCCTCCTCAAATGATGTTGTTGTTGATTACATGAGGAGGAGAATAAAAGACAATGATTGTACTATATTGGGTGGTGAATTTCTTCACATGCGGTGTGCTCCCCATATATTGAATCTGATTGTTATGGAAGGCTTGAAGGATGTTTATGAATTTGTAACAAAGATTAGGGATGCCGTCAGGTATGTGAAATCTTCACCGTCAAGATTTGCGAAGTTCAAGGTTTGTGCGGCAAAGGAAAAGATCATTGGGAGAATGATTTGCTTGGATGTTCCTACTAGATGGAACTCCACATATTTGATGTTGAGTACCGCTGAAAAACATAAACAAGCATTTGATCAATTTGTTTTTGTGGATGAACATTTTGTGAACCCCACTAGTGATGATTGGAAAAATGCATGGATTTTTGTAGAGTTGCTGAAAATTTTTTATGATGTTACATTGAACATTTCTGGTTCTTTGTATGTGACTGCTAATATATATTTTGAGCAACTTTGCACAATTGAAGATGTATTAAATTATATGTGCTTGAGTAGTGATATTATGACTTGTACTATGGGCATAAATATGACAAGTAAGTATGACAAGTATTGGGGTAACACAAATAGGGTCAACTTAATGATATATGTCGCTTTTGTGCTTGATCCACGATACAAAATGATGGCAATGAAGTTTTGGTTGCAAAAGTGCAAAGGGTATGAGTTGGCGGATAAGATAGAGGACAAGGTTAAACTCCTTTTAGGCCGCTTGATCGAGCAGTATAACACATTTCGTGTGGCTAGTGGAGGGAGTTCTAATGTGGCTCAAGGGAGGCCAAACACTACTAGTGGGGGGAGTTCTAATGAGCCAACACTGCCTCCGACTAAATTTCAGATCATGTTCACCAAATTCCTTGAGGAGCAGGGTGTTATGGCGTTTAGATCGGAGCTAGATAAGTATTTGTCTGAGGCGTGTGTAAATAACTCGCTCGGTTTTGTTCTCTTAGATTGGTGGAGAGTTAATGCCGCCAATTATCCTGTCCTTGCTGAGGTAGCAAGTGATGTGTTAGCCACCCCCATTTCCACTGTTGCCTCAGAGTCTGCATTCAGTACTGGAGGACGAATATTGGATCCTTTTAGGAGTTCATTGTCTCCGGAAACTGTCGAAGCCCTCATTTGCACCCAAAATTGGTTAAGGACCAAACCTGTCGACATTCGGGAGTTGGAAAAATACGTACAGTCGATGGACCTTGAAGGTAAGTTTGAAACTTGAAATATTTTTTTAATATCTATCTATCTTGGTTTATTATCTATCTAACTTATTTTTTAATATTTTTTTAGATGATCATTTAGCTTCATTTTCAACAGAGGATGCTGTGAGTCTCTCTTCCCATTGATGCTGAAAAAAAATTAGAGTAAGTACTTTCTCCTTTCATAAACTCAAAGTAGTTTGAAACAGTGATACAACTTTCTTAATTTTAATATGAAGATAATGTTTGTTGAAATCATGAACGACAAAAATCCTGCATTTAATTACCTAGAATGATTGCAATGGACCACACTCATGTTATCTAGAACTCCTTTGAGCCATACATACATTTCTATATACATGTGTGTGTAGGTATACATATTCCCTGCATTAACAATGAATAATCCTGCATTTAACTGCATAGAATGATTGCAATTGGACCACATTGCTTTTAATTACATTGCAGAAGGCTATATATATGTTGCTCATAAATTAACCTGCACCAAAACATTTCAAGATTGAGGATCGTTTGTTGCAATAAAACCAAATCTTCTGCATTAATGTATCCAGCACAAACTCTTTGATGAGTGCTCCACTAGTAGCCAAAAATATTACATGGCATAATGATTAGAAAAACAGCTCCAAATCTCATTATAAGTATCTGAAGTTGGAGCAGTACTCGAGATTATGAGAGCTCAAAGTTGCCTTAATTTGTAGGTTCCTTCCCATACTCCATTACCGTGTATGCATGCTTGCTTGCTAGAGGCTCCCACGAGAAGCACATGCAGACAATAAGCAAAAGATCAAACGACATATCAAGCATATAATATATCAAGTGTTAATGGAGTAGTCTATTTTCTCAATCTTAATGCATTGGGAAAAATGCTAGAAACTCATGAAAGGTAGAAATAGAAATTCATGTACTTGCTTCTACCTTGGTTAAGGATTGGAGATTTTACATGAATCCTTCTCGTCTCTGTCTATTCCTGTAAGATGATATGGTGGTCTTACTTGTTTTATTTTTTCAGGTTCTCTAGTTTCTCATGACATGCTGATGTAATTAGTAAACACTTGAAGGACACAAAAGCAGCTGAATAGATGCCAGTTTCAAACTTTCAATTGAAGCATTTTGTAATTTTCATATATTATAATTTTGTGTTTTGTAATGTAATGTAATTTAATTTAATATGTAGTGAATTACATTATTACATGCATTTTACATGATAATGCATGGTCATGGAAGGTTAGAAGTAGTAGTGGTTAGAAACTACTACTTGATCGATCATTTTTAACAGTAGTATTATCATACTGGAATATGGAATATATTACATATACATGATTATCTAACCTCAAATTAAATATATATATATATATATATATATTACCAACTTTATATATATATATATATATATATATAAAAAACTTTTTGAGCTTTATTTTTTTTTTTGAAAAAAATAGATACTGTAGTTAAAAAAAAACCGATTGAAGCTGGAACATACTGTATTTAAAATAATATGTGCTTTATTATAAAAAATAAAATTAAAAAAAAAAAAAAACCCGAGTTGAAGCTGGAACCCGGATTTCCGGGTTGTAGAAACCCGGGTTCATCTGGGTTCCGGCCCGAGTCATAACCCGGGTGTATCCGGGCCAAAACCTGGCCCGGGTTTGAAGCCGGGTTCCGGGCCGGGTATACCCGGAAATCCGGTCCGTGAACTCGGATGAACAGTCTTAATAGGCTCCGCCACAGAAACGGTATATTTCGACCGTACCAGCTAGTATGGTACGAAACTCAAAACTTGGGTTTATCATACTCATCCCACCAAACACTATACATATTTTAATTTTAATTTATTTATTTTTTATTTTATTGTTGCTAAACTAATTGAATTATTTTATTAATCATCCATACGCCACATACTTGTTATAGAAAAAAAAAAATTAAAAGAGGTGTAATGTGTGGTGTGTAGGTTGCTAAGTAGAATTATTTAATTGTTAAAATTAATATGTAAAATAGAATAAATAAAATTTGGTAGTGTATTGTAAACAGAATAATTCTACTTAGCAATCCACACACTATATCTCTTTTAATTTTTTTTTTCTTTTTTTTCATAATAAATATGTAATATATAGATGATAAGTAGAACAACTCAATTAATTTAGTATGAATAAAATAATAAAATAAAATATATATGGTGTGTGGTGTAGGATGTTCAATAATATAACCATTTTACAATAATAGAATAATTCTAATTAGCATCTCATCACATGAAGCAAGTTGACTGTAGATAGATGTAAAATAGAGGAGTTTTACATGGTGTATTGAGTCTTATTTTTTGACAAAAAAAAAATACAAATTTAGACTTTAGATGTATTTTAAAAGATCTATTGAGAGTGCTCTCTGTTTCGCCCGTCATTTTATCGGGTTGATGATGTGGAACCCAATTTTAAGATCAACCCAACTTTATCTTAACGGTCCGGATCAGGTCACGTGGGCGGGCTAAGCCCATTATATTTCTGCACAAGCCTACCGAGCATGAGGTTTGGATAAAGGAAAATGCTATTATGCCTCTTAATTAATTTATACCACTCATTTTGCCCATTAACATGGAGCTACAATACGATGCCATGGAGCTTATTAAAAAAATTAGAAAATATATTCAAAATAAAATGGCAACCAAAAATACAAAAAGAGGAAAATTAAACAAAAGATTTCCTGATTAAACTGAGCTAGGCAGTCTACTGGTTGTTTCATAGAGATTGCTAAGTGGTTAGAATAAGCAACAAGTACATGCAACACCCCCCACCAAGGAAAGACTTCCCTCCATTCCATATTTGATAAAAAAAAACGATCCAATCTTTCTGATATGTTGTTTTGGTTGTCCCTTCCATTCCACCATGTGAATTAAGGCCCTTTAAAACCCAAGTCAATGAGTTCACAATCCTGAATAACATATCTGAAATCTTCAATTAGCTTGCTATCTCTATTGTTTTCTACTTTACTCCTTATTTCTGCATGAATATGGGACTTTGAATATTGCAGGATCATGAGATCAATTTGAGACTTCCATAATAAGGCCAAACCACCCCCTCTACCTTCATTACTAACAGCCAGACAGTTTGAAAAATTCAAACCAAACTTTATTCTTTCCATTCTACTAACATTTAAACAGGTCTCTTGTAAGAACAAGAGATCAGGATCTTCTCTTCGTACTAAATCACGAAGGGTATGAATTTCCTGTGGGTTCCCAAGCCCACAGGAATTCCAACTTATAATATTCATGGTGCCCGGCAGGGTTATGAGCCAGCCTCTGCTGATACCAATTTTTTAGCATGGAGATTCAAACCTGTCTCAACAGGTAAGGGATCACCCACCTTTTTAGTAACCTCGTGCATTTTAATTCTTTTTCCCCCGTTGAGTGGCATTTCTTCTGAGTCGAGCATGGCAACATCACGCTTTCTACTTTTAATGGAAGGTCCAATAACAGGTAAACTAGCAGAAGAGCGAGCTCTAACCTTCAATCGTTTTACTTGCTTAGAAATCAGTTGAGACTTGTCCTGTGAAGGCTCTGTAGAGGCATGCGTAACATGAGAACACCACATCATCCTTAAGCCCAGACTGACTTTGGCCCACAAGTTCTACTGTTGGGTTAATACCCATATCACCCTCAACAGTTTTAACTGCCATGAGATCACTATCAATAACAACATCATCACCACCCGAAATGATAGGATGGTTGTTATCCAACACATCTACCCCTTTCTGGTGAGAGAAGGTCTCTGAAAGAGACTCTTTTGAAATTTGAATCTATTCGTGATTACCTTATGAGAATTCGCCACTGTTTTTTCCAGATAGCGTACGATTTGGAACCACTTGGATGAATCTGCTCCATTTGACCCCCGCCACCTTCCTCCTCCGCTTGTTGGTATTTGTCTCTGCGGTGCTGAGAGTCTCCTGTAAACTAACTACCACCCAAACCTTCCCCTCGGCGTCGACTAAGGATGTTTGCGCGTAACCATGATCCATATTGCTCCCCATGCGAGTTCTGACTAGTAGATGTAGGGCAACCTTGATTTTCATGCAAGATACGTCCACTTTGAAAGCAAACCTTCAGAAGATGCTCATATCTGATTGGGATCCAATACTGCTTATCACGAATCCAGCATAAGTTTCACTCGTAGAAAAGGACCCCAAGCCACATCATCCTCATCAACAACAACTTCATCCACCACCCCTAGCATATTCCCAATTTGAATCTCACATTCCTTAGACATGCTTGCTGGGGGTAAATTGTGCAATTGCACCCATAACAAAGCCTTATCAAAATGCAGATTAGTGGGTTGTATAAGCGCATCAAACTGATTAATCACAAATAGAGAGTTATCGAAGAACCATGAGCAACCCTCCTCAATTCTAGTTTTATCCACGTGAGTTGCAAAGGAAATCACAAAAGTGTTATCACCCATCTCTTTAAACACTGCTGGCTTACTCAATCTCCAAACCCTCGACATAGTAGATTCTAGAACAGCTTTTGTAATCGTTCGATCATTCCATATTTTTCCAACCAAACAAAGTTTTGACTTTTGCTGCACTACCCTCGTGGCTGTTTCCTCTAAGGCAATTGCAACTCCTTCCTCTTCTGTTAACTTCAACCTCCCCCATAACTCCTCAAGACGATCCATAATAAGAGACGGGAGCGAAAGGAATGACAACAGAGTAATCAGACTGAAAAAGAAGAAACTTTGACTCTCACTAGACTTTTTCACCACTCTTTTCCTAGAGAGAAAAGAATGAGACTCTACTCATTTTAATTCTTATCCGATCAAGATTTAATTGAAGAAATTGCTATGGATTCCAGTATGTTCTTTATTTATTGTGAAAATCATGATAGTCATCTTGAGATTCATAAAATATTAAGTTGAGATCTATTTCAGTTTTTACGTCTATTCAATTTACATGTGGTATCAAAGCACCGCGCGCGCTAAGGCTTTCATGATTTTCCATTATCTGTTTGTCGGAATCAAATATTTGTGCAAGATTTCATTTGGATTTGATCGGTTATGTTTGATAAGATTTATTATTTGACTTTTTCTCTTCCGCTACAACTGATCCTGAAGTCTCCCACAAAATAAAATCTCATTTATTTATATATCTACATTATCAATGATCGGTATACGTTGTTTATATATACATATATATATATATATATATATATATATATGCACACTACTTCTATTTTATTTTGGACTCTAATGATGCCGACGACATTTATCACATTCTTTTTATATAGATCATATTTTTTTTTTCAACGTGATGTCTATTCTTTATATTTGATTGATAATGTTGCCTATAATTTGTTCTACAGGTATAGAACTGTAGTCCATGAAACATGTGTTACTTACAAAATCTGGGAAATATATATGTTTCATGTTTATCAATGACATTCAATTGTACTGGTATATTATAATTGTATATATATAATTTATTAGAATATGAAATTGTCGCATACATGAAACTGTGTAAATAATTACATATTGTAATTGATGATTGATTGTTTTGCAAAGTAATTATTGTAACTTGAGATCTATTTTATGAAATAGTTTGGTGATCACTAAAGTGACCCAACTAGAAAGTCATAGGTTTCAAGCTGAATGTTTTGGATCTTAATACTCATATCCCAAGTATTAAGAAAATGGCTTTACAAATTTTTTTGAATATATATATATTTTTTTTTTTCTAAACTCAAAGCATTAATATTGTGAACATATATTTAATTGCAGTTTCAGTTCCTGATTCACTTCATTTGCATGCTTCATATCTTCCGATCCTAAATGGAACAAATTTCCCAGACTGGTTTGAACAAGTCTAGTTTTACCTGGGTGTACTGGATCTTGATATGACACTCCGGATTGAGAAACCACCTGCTATTACTGAGGAAAGTAGTGCGGAACAAAACAGTTTATATCATTCTTGGGTAAGATCGAACAGATTGAGTATTATGTTCATGCGAGTGAGTATTGCGAACAATATTAAGTCAACACTTTCTTTCTTTAGCCTATACAGACCTCCTCTCACTCTGCTAGGATTCTGCATCTACATCTACAAGACCCACACCCTGTACGTGAGGTGTGGCCAGCGCAGCTTCCATCTTTAGAAGAGTCACTGCTCTGCCTGTGCCTAACCTGCCACCCGCAAGAGGACATATAATTGAAGTGTGAAGGCGATCCGAAGGAAGACTACTGGAACTGGAAGAATGAGGTACCTCCGCCATGTGCCCCGCAGATTCAAGAGCAACTTCAGAGAGGGTACTCAAGTGGCACCAAGGAAGAAGGGATCAGCTCCTACTGCTTAAGGCATTATTGGAGAGTGTTCTTGATTGTAATTTGGGCACACCAAGTTACAGTTTCTTAGATGGAGTTTTGTGCGTTGTGACTGATTATCGTGATAAAAGCAATATTTGATGGGTAGGTGTTATAATCTTTTTAATGAACGAGTTGTTTTGATTTTGTTTAGTATGAAGCCTCCTTTAATTTTGGACAAGAATGGACAATCCTATAGATGTTTCATCTTTGATTACATCCTAAAAAAAAAGTCAACACTTTCTGAATGTAACACTGGTAAGGAATTCTTTAAAATTGTGGAAGAACGTTTTCGTTCAGCTGATAAGTCTCTTGTTGGGACATTGATGCCTAAACTCACCACCATGAAGTTTGATGGTACATGTGGGATGCATGAACACATCCTTGAAATGTCAAATCTAGCTGCTAAATTAAAGGCTCTTGGGAGGGATGAATGTGGATGAGTTCTTTCTCATGCAATTTATTTTGAACCACCTGCCTCCTTAGTATGGGCCATTTCAAATTCACTACAACACTATTAAGGATAAGTGGAATGTAAATGAATTACCCAATATGCTTGTTCAAGAAGAGGCATGGCTCAAGCAACACAAACATTATTCAGTTCACCTTATAAGTCAAAGAGCCAAAAGGAAGTGGAAGAAGCCTAAGAAGGGCAAAAGGGCAGAACCACCTAAGGTCACTGGGCCTCCTCAAGGTATAGAGGCTCATGAGAGGGGACAAAGCGGTATCAAGTGCCGTTTTTGTAAAAAGTTTGGTCATGTACAGAGAGATTGCCACAAAACGTAAGGCATGGTTTGAAAAGAAAGGTAAGCCTTTAGCTTACGTATATTTTGAATCAAATCTTATTGAAGTTCCTTCTAATACTTGTTGGATTGACTCAGGTTCCAATGTTCATGTTTCTAATTCGATGCAGGGTTTCCTTACAATCTAGACTTTAAACCCAAATAAAAGTTCCATAGTCATGGGAAATGGAGTCAAAGTTCTAGTGGTTGCTACCAAGACATCGTTTATTTCTATGCACTAATTGTTATCTAGATTTGTTTCAAACACTTTATGTTCCTTCAATTTCTTGTAATTTGGTTTCTATGTCTAAACTCGACCTCGAAGGTTATTCTTCTTCATTCCATAATAGAAGATTAAGTTTGTTTAAAAATTCTTCTTTTGTTGGTTCTAGGAGTTTATGTGATGGTTTATAGAAACTGAATCTTTATAGTCATTTTACTGAAAGCCTTCTAACCCTGCATCATAATGTTGAAACTAAACGTAACCTGATCAATAAAAATTCTTTTATCTTGTGGCATAGATGTTTGGGTCATATATCTAAAGAAAGAATGGAGAGATTCGTAAAAGATGAGATTTTTTAAAACCTAGATTTTACTAATCTCAATGTGTGTGTGGATTGTATTAAGGAAAAAAACCAAACTCACTAAGAAGGGTGCCATAAGAAGTGGTGAACTTCTTGAAAATTGTCCATACAGACATTTGTGGGCCGTTTGTGTAACTATCCGTTCCAATATTATTAGGGATATATTATGGATAATTTCATTTGACCTAAATTAGGTTAATGGGCCAATTATTATAGAAGCCCAATTGAGTGTTCGAGTATTTTTTGGAATTAACTATGGGCCTAAGATTTTTATTTTTGCAGATATCGAATTTTTATTGGGCTTGCCATGTTAGTTAATATCATTAAATATTTTTGTTGGAATCTTGATATGGGCCGAGGACTTTACGAAACAAATATTTTTCTTTTAAGGATTAGACGTGGCCCAAATACTTGAAATGGGCTAAAAATCCCAAGCCCATGATATCTTATTTCAGACTCCACGTCCTACACAATTCACATCCGTTGTTTTTCACTTCATGCATAGCTTCATCGCGTCTACTTCCTCCGCATGCACATCTAGCCTCTTACTCGATACACGTCTCTTTCCCTAGCGTGTTTTTTTTTTTGGTTCTCTATCATCTATATATATATATATATATATATATATATATATATATATATATACATACGGTTAGATCTCCTGCATGAAGAACCTCTAGCCGCAACCTCCCTCTACATTTAGAGCATCCCAAAAACTTAAGCACCACGTTCAAGCACTCAACCAATGAGTGAACCACCAACCCGCTGCCCCTCTCCTCTCCCTCCATCGTAAACTATCACCACTGCACCGCAGTGCAATGCAGTAGCCACGTCCAACCCTTCAAAAGCCAATGGAAGCCAAACCAATGTTGCAACCACGAGAATGCAGCCCACATCTCTTAATCGACGCCATTGCTTGACCACGAGCATCGAATTGCACCACTGTTCTACCTCTCATATGCTTAATAGCCAACCACGTCGCAACTCCCACTTAGATCACCACCGTGCCCAACCACCGAAATTGCATTGCGGAGTACTCTATTTTTCACCACCGAAAACAGAAGATTTTTCTCTCCACCGTGAGCCACAGCTCAACCACCCCACGACACCAACTCCCTCCACATCGTTACCACCGGCACAGAAAACTTCGACAAGCACTCCACGCCGCTCCAGGTCTGCCGTGTCTCTCTCGGTAAGCCACGACGAGCAATTCCCTCCCTTTTTCTCTCTTTCTCACTCCCAAAATCTCTCTCTCATCACTCTCTCTCTCAGTTGCATAGTCACCCAGCTCGCTGAAGTGGCCATCACTTGCCACCGTCGAGTGCAACCCAGCCTCACGTTGCACTGCTTAGCTCACAGTAAGCCCACTGCCTCTCACGTAAGTCCAATCTCGAATGCATGCAACTCGTAGCATATATTTTAGGTGAGTTAGTCAAATTACAAAAACACCCCTATCTTTTTAGGATTAACAGTTGAGAATGATTTTAGTGTTATTAAGATTTTAGGTTTTGGGGAATATAGATTATTTTAGTATCTTAGGTTATAATTACAAAGTTATGTTTAATTAGAGATTTTGAAAATTACTTGCATATTTTATAGGTGATCGATTTTGTGATAGAGATATCAGAAAGCGTCATGATGTAAGTAATTTGATCACAAATTAGGATCATCACAGTTCATCTTATATAGATTATTATTAGTGCCAGGTCTTCGACAACCATTTTTATGTACCACTCATGTCATATGCAAACATGTTATCCAACATAGCATATGATCATGTCATGCATCTTATGTGCATAAGACACGTAAACTATCTTAAGTTCAAGTGCAATATAAGATCATATTAGTTAATCAGATGGTTATTTAGATGCATGATACTAATGCAGTTCAGATCAGGGTGGATGTGCAAGCCACGGACTCAAGCGTGGTCCACCATAGTATGCCAGAATACTATCAGTGGCTCTCCTTGCGGCCGCGGGACGTAAGACCTGTGCACAACCTCACACACATGGTTAAGTGTGTTGACTAGTCAGATCAGTTAGTTAAGTTAGATCAATTAGTTAAATCAGATAAATCAGTCATGCATAGCATAAGCATAAGTATGAATAGTAATGAATGTAAGCTCTCAACATGAAAACTTTTATGAAAACCTTATGTTTATTATGTTTACATTGTGAAGGATTTCTTGTCCAGTCTTCGACTCATTTTAGTTTATTTTATGTTTTTAAACCACCCCAGGTGATGACATTTAAGAGGATGAAACTGCAGGACAAGACTTGACCCAGAGAGGCGAGGCAGAGGCCTAGATAGTTTATGTCATGTTCAGTTTATGATTTAAGGTTTAAATAAATTATTTTGATAAACACATGAGATTTTAGAATTTTTTTTAAATAAGTGCTTCCGCAAACTCTACGTTGGATTCTAAGTATTTAATAAAAATTGTTTTATTTATGAAATATTTGGCATTTGGCGCCATTAAGTTTTTAAGAAGAAAAAGTTTTTTTTTTTAAGTTCAAGTTTAGTAGCACACCGGTTCTCGAAAAATTCTAAATATGTTTTTACAGGGGAGCGGGGTGTTACAGTTTGACTCACCATCTGGCATACTGTTGATCAATGTCTATACCTGAAGGTTAGTGGGAGCAAGTTTATATTTTTTATTTTATATGTTGATGACATATCGCTTGCCAGTGGTGATCTTGGTTTGTTGCACAAAAACAAGAAATTCCTCTATGAGAATTTTGAAATGAAATATATGAGTGAGACAACTTACGTGATTGGAGTGGAAATATTCTGGGATCGTTCATGTGGTTTGTTAGGGTTGTCTTAAAAGTGATATATTGAAACAATCTTAGAGAGATTTGGTATGGAGAACTATTCAACTAGTGTTGCCCCAATTCAGAAAGGGGATAAATTTACTCTCATGCAGTGTCCACATTGAATGGGAACGTAAACAGATGGAATGAATTCCTTATGCTTCTATTGTAGGAAGTTTGATGTATGCACAAACTTGCACGAGGCCAGACATCAGTTTTGCAGTTGGTTTGTTGGGCAGATACTAAAGTAATCCTGGAATGGATCATTGGAAAGATGCAAAGAAAGTGATGAGGTACTTAGAGGAACAAAATGTTATATGCTCACTTTTAAAAGGTCTGATAATTTAGAGGTGATTGGCTACACTGATTCAGACTTTGATGAATGTGTTGATAGTAGAAAATCAACTTTTGGTTATGTATATGTGTTGGTTGGAGCAGCAATCTCATGAAAAAGTATAAAACATACTATTATCAATGCATCCACAATGGAAGCTGAAGTTGTGGCATGCTTTGAGGCCACAGTTCATGGTTTATGGCTACGAGATTTTGTCTCAAGACTTGGAATTGTCGACACTATTGCGAAGATACTGAGAATTTATTGTAACAATTCTGCAGTTGTATTTTACTCCAAAAATGAAAAATTCTCTAATGGTGCTAAACACATAGAGTTGAAGTATTTTGCCATTAAGGAGGAAGTTCATAAACAACGGTGTCTATATAACATATAATACCAAGCTCATGGTTACAGATTCATTAACTAAAGGGTTACCGCCAAAGACATTTAAGGAACATATTAGGAGGATGGGTCTTGATTGTAACCCTTAATGCCCATTATGTTTTTGGATTACAAATGTTTGTTTATGTTATTAGATATTTTGAGATCTCATTAGTTATGTTTATGATTTTTCCTATTTTCTATTTTGTACGTACATCTATGAGATTAGATAAATGATAACAAGAAGTCTTTGACAAAGACAATTTTTGTTGGACCAATTTTGGATACTTCTCATTTATGAACCATCGTTGATTGGGTTGCTAGTGTTGCGGTACATGGAAGGGACTAAGTCACCTTATTGATGTACAATCGCCATGACTCACTCTAGTGATTCATTTGACCATTATATTTATGATGACCAATTTAAATTAAAGAGGGATTAGTTTTTTGCACGTATAATGTTTACCTCACATTGAGCCTAAAATAAGGTTAGTCATATGAGCTAAGTGGGAGAATGTTAGATATTTAATGTCCCACATGACACGTGTATGACTTTTAAACTCCTAATAACATGAGTTAAGATAGAGAAACATGAGTTAACATGAGCGATTACTAAAGAATTGACAGTTACCAAAAGGAAACAGGTCCTCTCTCTACCCATTAAAAAAAAGAAACGTACTATTTTCGTCATTAGTGTGTGACTTTTCATTTTAGAAAAAGGGTTAAGATAGAGAAACATATTTTTCCTTGTGAATTCTACATTTTATCGGATTAAGATTTAATTGAAGAAATTGTTATGGATTCCGGTATGTTCTTTATTTATTGTGAAAATATGATAGTCAAGATCTTGGAAGTCATAAAATATTAAGTTGAGATCTATTTCAGTTTTACGCCTATTCAATACACATATAGACGTAATACTAGATAGAAAATGCCAATACGAATCTTAGATACAAAGGTGCAAGAGCTATCTTCATAAAGCATTCAACTTTTTTTTTTTTTTAGGTAAACGATTATAACATATTAATTATATGAATATACAAGAAAAATAAAGCATTCAGCTTGTCAAAGTCTTGTGGCAAAATCATGCATGGGATCGATGAATTAGCTTCTTGGGAGCTAGGATTGGACATGCAAAAGGGCATCCATATGTGTTTGAGGTTTGAGGTCATTTCTATTATGATTAGTTGATGAAATGAATCTTTGTATTAAATTATATGTGGAGTGTTAGCTCAATTATCCTTGTTTATTTACAGGAAGCACATGAAAACCATGAACCCAATACCACAGGATCCTAAGGGTGAATGGATCATTCCATCCGTGGAACTAGCTCGCTAGAGATGGGTGGGATGAACGAGGACGAGGGTTTTCTAATTACTTCCTACGTCATTAAGCTTTGATCAAGCGCTAGCTAGCTAGTAATTGGAGTTTCACTTCCTTTCAACCTCTAAGCCTAAATAAATATTTAAAGTTAGTTATCTTTAAAGATTTAATTAGTCCTTTTACATTGAATGTGTATATAAATGAATCAGATAAAATGATAGAAATGGATGTGATTTAACTTCTGAAATTATGAAGTTTTAATTTTATGAAATAAATTATTGGAACACCCCAAAGTTAGTAGAGATATAAATAATTTTATTATTGGATATTCAATTAGTTTTAAAGATATTTAAGATTATAAAGTTAGATTATAATATATAAGACACACACACACACATATATATATATACTATATCTCATAATAAATTGAAAAAATTTATTCTCAACCCGGTGTATCAAACACACCTAGTAAAGTGCTTATACGATATAATTTGATTTGGAAGATAAATTCTGAAGTTTAAATATTTCAAATTCGATCTTACCATTTAATTGATATAGATTGTGTGCTCTAGATAACGCCTTGAGGATAGAATAACTCAAATATATATAACAGAACTAGTTAATAACAAAAGAGTATACTAATATTAGTAATAATTTGGATCGAACTTTTTGACTCTAAACATAGCCACCGAAGGTGTAAGTGAGTTTGTACTAAAAGATTTTTTTAGAAAAATGATATTTGTAGTCATGGAATGCGTAAACGCCGCGCAATATTTTTACAACATTGGATCCTTGAATGAGAAAACTCAAATACAATTATTGTGGAAAATAAATAAGTGGGATATTTTTTTTAGATCAGTAGTGTTACATGTACCTACTATTTTACGTACAAGACTCATTTTAGCAGTTTTCTTTTAAAATTCAATTTCAAATTTCATAATTTTCAGCATTTAATAGCTAACACGTGGATAGTTAAGTTTTTTAGACATTATTCTTAAGTACAATGAGCATTTCTCTTTTGATAAAAGCAATATGTTGCAAATGTGCTTGAAAATATTGCAGCATGTAAAAAAGATCCAAAAAATAAATACAAGAAAATGTAGAAAAATCTCATGAGTTTTCAACGAAGAGAAAAAGAACATGTAAATGAAGATCAAGAAATCGCTTCACTTGGGCTCAAAAGAGATGACATTGTACACATAAGCAAAGAGGAAGATAGTCAGCAGAATGAATTAAGAAAGAACAAAGGAAACATAATTGCCAAGGACAATGATAGGGTGACTACCAAACGTGCATACTAAATGTGCACATTAGTACAAATGAGTTTTTTTTTCTTTATTCATTTTTTAAACATCCTTTACCATTAAGAAAAAAATATAAATATAAATTTTCTAATAGTCACTTCCTTAACTATTAAGAAAAAAAAATTTTAAAAAAAATAAAATATGAGTACTGGGCAAATTTGATGGATATATTTGGTAGTCATACCATCATTTTCCACTTGTTAAAGCAATTCAATTTATAAAAATATAAAGATAAGTACTAGAAACGCATCCAAGACACAATTTCTTAATTTATTCAATGATCTGGAAAGGCATTGAAACCATTAGAAAAATAAATGAAGTTGACTTCACAAATTACTCCAAGAGCCAGAGAGAAATTATGCATGTCTATTAGAAGATTTTTCTATGTATCACAACCGCATGCATTTCTTTTGTTGTATGTTCTAGTAGACTCTCCACATTACATTTTTAGAGGATGATAGATGAGGCGAGATCTTATGGCATATGAGGCGAGAAAGCATGAAAATCAGAGATTGCAATGCCTACAAGCAACAAGTTTTCATAATATTAGTTGAGTTTAAATTTTATTTCAAAATTATAGCTTTAGTATTATTGGGTTGTAATATTGATATTTCTCAATATATTTATGTTCTTGTTGGTTGGATTGTAATTTTAGAACTAAACTTGTAACACCCCTTATTTTAGTGTATTTTATTGAATGAATTATTTTTATTGATTCAAAAATTTATTCTCTTGTTTTAAAATTGTTGGATTTTTAGTTGGTTTATTTTTATGATTTTTAATTTTGTAAAAATTATTTTGAAGTGCTTTCTTATAATTAATTATTATTGTGCATTTAAATTACTTTTCATATTTAATTAACTTATTGTTGGGTTTAATTATCTATTTTATTTTAATCACTACGTTTGAATTATTTTATTTTACTTGTTGTTTTGAAATCGTTTCCGTTGGATCATTTTTGTGACCCAAGATGTGAGGATTGGACCTCATTTCTTTCCCTCACTTTTTCTTTTCCTCTTTCTCTTTTCTTCCTTTTTCTTTTCTCCTTTTTTTTTTCTTTTTCTTTTTTCTCCCTGGCTCTCCCACGCGACGCTCTCTCCTCTCTCTTCCCATGCGTCGCTTCTCTCCACCCAACCCGCCGCCGGTGACCGGCACCGCCCAACCCATTCGCTCCCCCACCGGCCGGCGACCTCACCCTCCGATTTCCAGCCCCTCTCGCGCCGCCGTTAGCCATCACGAACTACTCCAAGCCGCGGCATTCCTTGCGCCGCCATCGCGCCGCCACCGGCCACCATTTCTTCACCACATCATCTTCGACCTCCTAGCAACCCATTGGACCCAACCCCACCTCCGATCCGTCACCGGTGAAGCACATCCAACTCCATTTCCGTTTTAGGTAATTTTTTGTCTTCAACCATCATTTACGCCGCCACCCACGGCCAACCACCACCACCACTAGTTTCACCAACATCTCTAAGCCCTACCCTATCAATCTCGGGTCTTCGTTTGCACCCGTTCAAAAATGGGTCTTTGAGACCCACGGCCACAGTGCATTTGGCACTGTTCTGTAGCTGCATTGCCACTTCTTGCACCTCCGTGATCCTCTGAAAATTTCTATATAGCGTTGTAAGTATTTTCCAAAGAACTCTTGTGGTTTAAATGTATTTTTGCACTAACACATTACACTATGAACTGGTTGGTTTTGCTGGACTGAGTCCGAGGAGTACGGTGGTCGGATGGATTGGTGCATAGAGTTGTTTATGTGGTTTGATTGAGTTGGTAATTGTTGGTTGAGATTTGCATGGTACATGTACATTGCATAATTGCATGCATGATCATGTTTGTAAAGGAAAACTGGGTTTTCATGTATTGCATTCATGTTCATGTGTTTATTGAAACTGAGTTTCATGTGTGAGAATATTTTTGGGTGCGTGTGTATCACGACCCCAAGCCGAGATGGGGCATCATCTCGGTAGAACTCCTCTAGTCACTCGGGAGCGTAATATACTGAGTGACGTCCCCTGGATTGTCGCCGAGCGACAATGGGATCGGAAGAGATGGTCTCGTGCCGACTCTGTGGTCCTTCTACTGGCGGGGACTAGAGGATGCTTGGCCACGTACACGCTGGGCGCAGAACTGGGCATCGCTCGTTGCGTAGTGGATGCTTGGCCACGAACGCGCTGGGCGCGGAACTGGGCATCGCTACGAAGCCAGGACGTGCAGATGATCCCTAGGGGAGATCGTGGTGCATAGGGTAATAATGGACTATTTTCTGGAAAAATAGGGTGTGTTGGATTTTTGTGTAAACCATTTTCTGGGAAAATGTTTTACGGATTATTTGGGCCAAATGGGATTTTGGCGTGTGTTGAAAAATGTTCATTTTCGGGGAAAATGATGTTTTGAGAATAATGCATATTTCATCATATGCATGCATGTTGGTTGCATTAATACATTTTGTTTCCTGAGAGTTGCTTGGTTGATACTTACCTGCGGTACCGTGTTATGGTAACACAAATTTTGATGTAGAGGAGGATGAGGGTGAGCCTGAGGAGTGATCTGGGATCACTCTTTTTTTTTGGGACTTGTATTTTACTGTATTGTATTTTAATTTTGGATGACTGTATAACTACTTTTTAAACCTTTACTGATGTTTAGATTGTATTTAAATTCTGGTACTTAGTTGACTTAATCCGCTGCGTTGTTTTTGGTACACCGTTGCATGTACACATACTTGACACTTTCGTTGGGATGCGTGACCGTGTTATCATCATCCTGACGTCTCGATTCCCGTGTTCCCGTACATGGGAGTCGGGGGCACCACAATACTCATATTGGGTATTGTTAGGTTTATAATATTGGTTTTATTGTAAGTTAAAATCTAAAAATATTGATATTTCTTTTTAGTAGATAGGCATGAAGAACTTAGTGCGAATTTTGACATTCTACAGTGGTGGAAGATTAATTTCATTAGATATTGTGTACTTTCAAAAGTTGTACACAATGTTCTTGCAATATCGGTATCTATAGTGGCCTCTAAATCTGCATTTAGTACGGCGGGTCGTTTACTTGATCTTTTTCGAAATAGTTTATCTCCGATTATGGTAGAGGGTCTCATTTGTGCACAGAATTGGCTTTATTCTTCTTCTACTCTAATTAGCCTTATGACTTTAATGAATGATATGGAAGATTTTGAGAAACAGCTGGATATGAGTATGTAACAAATTTATTTCCTTTTATATCTTTTAATGATTCATTGATTTATATGTTATGTAAATTTATATAATTTGTTTTGTTTTATCTTTTATGTATAGAACTTGTTGAGAGGTTAAAATTCTATAGAAGCATCAGATTCAATGTTTACACCCAATGCATTTAGAAGAATATAATACTATAACAATTATTTTCGTCAGCATAAAAAAATTTTAAACTAAGATATTTATTATTTGTTTGCTATATTTTTACACTAAAGTTTTGGAGACTTAGAGTTTTGGACTTGGAGACTTGGAGTTTGAGTTGTGACATTTCTTTTTTTATTACTATTTAGTCATTTGTAGTATTTATAATTTGTAATATCAGTTTATAAGTATGTGGGTTATAACTAGATGCATGGATTGTAAATTGTAATAATTTTTATGTGTAATTTCATTTACTTCTTTTGGTTTTTTAACTTTCTTTTCTCTTATTTGGAGTTTGGATGGTTAGGGATTTTTTAAAATTTCTTTTTCTCTTTTCTTATTTTTTTTTTAATTTTATTAGTATGACTGATAACCATTTTGGACGGATATGGATAATTTTTATTTTTATTTTTTTCCTTTTTTCTATATTTTTCTTTTATTTAGAGTTTGTATGTCATTGGCATATTGCATCTTTTTTAAGTTTTTTTTTTCAGCAGTGCTACATACAGTCGTGGAATGTGCAAACGTTGTGCAGTCGCTTTGAAAAAAAAGTAGGGTCCACTATTAAAAAATTAACTTATTTTCATGTGGGTCCCATATTTATTCACTTTTTTCAAAGTGACTGCATGACGCTTGCACACTCACGACTGCAAGTATTATTTCTCTTTTTTTTTCTATTTTTTGTTTGCTAATAATAATTTAGGTTGAAAATGAGATAAAGATCAGGACTTAGGCTGAAATTTGACTAGCAATGTCAAAAAGTTGGCCCATTTGGTATTGGGTCGGACCGAACGGACTGACAGACTAACCTGACCGAATGGTTTCGGTATGGTCTAGGGTGGAAAAATCCTATACTGAAGGGGTTTAGTCGGTCCCAAAAACCCCTATGGACTAGGGGTGTAACCGGTCCGGTTTAGTCCGGTTTTGGATAAAATCTAGGATCGAACCGGTATGTACCAGTTTTTTATTTTTCAAAACCAATTACGCACCAGTTATCCTCCTAAACCGGTACTTCCGGTTTTACCGGTTTCCGGTCCGGTCCGGTTTTTCGATTTTTTTAAAATATAAGTTTCACAATTTGTCATTAAAAATTTGTTTATAAAAAAAAAAACTGATTTAAAAAAAACTGTTTAATACTTTTATTAATATATTAGACTATATAATAGTATTAATATTAGACTATTGGTATAGTTATAAGTTATATATTAGTATTAGTTATAAACTTTTTGTGATTAGTATTAACATTTTATGTAATAATTTATAAATTATAACAAGAAATTATTTCATATATGAATATATATAATTATATATATTATATATAAAAATTTCACATAAAAATTTATAATTATACATTATATATAAAACTTATATATATTAATATTTAATATATATAAAATATTTTGTATAAAACTTATATATAAAAACATTATTTTTTATTTTTTTAATCAACCGGTCCGGTCCGGTTTGGTCCGGTCCAAAAAATCCGGGAATCGGAACCAACCGGTTTTTAGATTTTAAAAACCGGTTCCGGACCGGACCGGTCCAAAACCGGTAAAACCAGTCCGGTCCGGTCCGGACCAGTTTTCCGGTTTGTATTTACACCCCCACTATAGACCAACCGGCCGACCGAATCGAATTCACCCTTACTTATTATATTCTTTTTTGAAATATTGTGGCTACTAATAAAATAAAGGAAAGATTCTCCCACAGACAATTTTGACAAATTGTACCAATTTTTTTTTAGGATCCATATTTGTTTATATTTTAGTATTTTGTTTTCTTTTTGTTTTTTTTTAAATACAAAAAGAAATGCTTTAAAAAAAGAAAAAAATATACATTGTCGATACCGACTATCAGTGACTCTTGCACCAGTTATAAAATAAATATAGATTTTAAATTTTATGTGAAATATATTAATCATATCAAATGGATTATACGGGTCAATTCAACCCATTTATAAAAAATAAAATGTGCGTGTCATGTTGATTTATTTCTAATTAATTATTAAACCGATTAAAATAGGTAGTGCCATGTCACCCGTTATTTAAATTGGTCGTGTTAATTAGGGTTCGAAGGTCTGACCTGTTTAGATTAACGAGTCATGTTCGAGTTGACTCATATAATCGAATATCCTTGACTTGACACAGTGCAGATATGACCAATATTTTGAATACCGTACTGGATGTCGTTCCGGTCAAGACATTGAAACAAAATATTTCGATATCGTTTCGTGTATCGTTTCGGGATAATCAATATATGAATAAATTATATATATAAATATATATACCAAAATAATAGTCTATATATGAATAAATTATATATAAATACATATATATATATATAAATTATAAATAGCCTAGTCTGAATTGAGGGTCAAAAAATAAACTTATAGTTTGAAAAAATGAAAAAAAAATTAAAGGCCGAAATATTGGCCGGTACAAGCCGAAATATAGACCGGTATTTAGACGAGTACGGAACACATATGATACCTATACCAGACCACTGGGCTGATAAGGCAAATTCGGTCGTACCGGCCGGTACGGTACGGAATTAAAAACACTGGATATGACCCTTGGACATGAATTACCACCACTAAATATAATATTGGTTTTTTCAACAAAAACTTCAATTTGATGTTTTTTTAAATGGATTTTAAGCTTTTTTAAGGTGCCTAAAGCTAAAGCTATTTTACAAAATTTATCAAATATATCATTTTTTTTAAAAGAGCTTTTAGGCCGTTAAAAGTACATTTTAAGCTAAGCTTTCAAACTCAAACTCAAAGAGGCACTTGTCTTCCCTCCTGATTACATTGAATATAAAATTAGGAGGCAATAAACGTGGGTCTACCTCAGCTCAATTGAGGAAGTTTTAGGCAAGTTTTAGACCAAAGCATGACATAAAATAAAAAAGGGTTTAGTATAAGTCTTTTTCTTAATCGTTGAATTTATACTTTCATAAGAAGTTCTCTAAGTTTTCAATTTGAACGTAATTCTACTCTTTGAATATTCAAATTTTATAATTAAATACATTTATTCAAATTTTTTCAATTGCATGGAGATGTTGCAAGGTTCAGAAGGAATAAACTTACTTATGAAAATGTGTATCATGAACTAAGACATGTGATTGAGAGTATATACTCTATCTTTGCAGAAAGCTCGAAAGGAGGTGCAACCCTCTATGAATAAAGACTAAAAGCTGTTGTGCTACTGAAAGGCCCCTCCACTAGGATATTTGAAGCTGAATGTGGATGGTGTTATGTTTTTTGATCAAAGGAAAGCCAGAGTGGGTGCTGTGCTCAGAAATGGACGAGGTGAAGTTATTCTAGCATGCTGTAAAGTCTAAAATGAGGTGATAAATCCAGAAAATATTGAAGCTCTAGCCATGCTTAGGGGGTTACAGTTTTGTGTTCAATTGGCTATCCCAAAGCTAATTCTGAAAAGTGATTGCATATTGCTATCTTGTTAATGATCTTCATCTATTTGGAGAGAATTTCTCAGCTCTTGAAAATTTATTAAAAGAAATATAACGATTAATGAAATACTTTTAAGAGTGCAAAGTGGTATATGTTCACAGAATGGAAAATGAGGCTGTACATCGATTGGCTAGATATGCTTAGAATGTGGTGAATATAGAAATATGGTAGGACCATGTCCCAATGTATGTATCTCCGGCTATTTGGCTTGATAAGAACAATTTGTAATGCTCTTTTGTTTCAATGATATTGATGTTTTCCTTTAAAAAAAAAAACTTATGTCATGGTGCGAATGCCAAATATCATTAATACCATATATTCATAAATTAGATTTCTGTTTTAATATTTTTAAACTTTTTTGTTTGATGATATTTCTTGGTTTTTAAAAAATTTTATAATCTTTTGATTCTTTTCTGTATTTTATCATACTTCAATAAAATGATTGACATGTTATGGTGAGATTTTTTGTTGTGAGAAAATCTAACAGAAATTGAACAAGAGGATTTAAATGACAAAAAAAAAAAAAAAAAAAAACAGAGGACTTAATTCAAAATATTAGGGCTGCTACCTTATCCTATATGGGCGAGTAGTTGCCCCTCGCACTCCCCGTCCCCGCCTGGGCAGGGTGGCTAAATCGACCCTCGCACCTGTCTGAACGTTTGTATCTATTTTTCGGGTGGGTAGATTGACGTTACCACCGTTTGACCACCTCGTTCAACAACAAATTCTTCACACAAAATCATACAAAATAAAAAATACATAAAACGAACAGTATAAAACCAACAAGAAACCTCCAATTTGAATATGTGTGGCTCATAAACCCCACAAACGCACGACATTGCCCTTGGCTCATAAACCCAACAGACATATGACCGTGACCGTTGGTTATAAAGCTTGTAAACCCATAGTAGCAGTCGTGTGTCTTTAACTTACAAATTAATAGCGGCAACCATGATCATGATCAGTCGTAGAGACTCAACCAAGCCTTGGGTGGAGAAGAAGAAGCAGGGTGAGAGGAGGAGAAGAAGAGAAGAGGTGGACAAAGAATAAGAAGAAGAAAGAAACAAGAAGTATGTCAAGTGAGATGTGCCAGAGTGAGAGGAAAGGGAAGATGAGAAGAGGTAGTTGGCATGTAAAAGTCACGTTGAAGTCTGTAGAAATCCCCCATAGACGACGCCACTGTTAAGGATGTGTTTCACACCACTAGCTGCACGGATGACCTGCAATAGAGGAGATGGCAGCACGATGTGCCCAATGGGACTCCGATGCCTAAGTTAGAGAGAAGTGGTCTCTATATAATTATATAAATGAATGCCAAATACATTACCTTTAGGTATTATTTATAGGAGTATGAAGGTGATGATAATGACTAACCTCAGAGTCTATTTTGGATAGCCCTTGAATAAATTGGTAGGATAACATTTTTGATCAAATAGAGGCGTTATCTGTTCTTGCAAACTAACCCCGATTCTTGAAACCTTAGTCTTGGGCCCTCCAACACATGGGTTTATCCATCTGGGATCCTGAATATCCCTTCCACCATCTCAACATACTTCAAACATTTTAATCTAATTAAACTCCTCTCAACTTAAAAAGTTAAATACTTGTCAATGACATTCATAAATTACTAATATTTATAAATCAACTCAACTCATTTAAAAATTATTACCAACTGTGTGTCGGATGTGGCTGTATCCCGCATGTTCCATCTATGCACTCAATTCAAAAGGAAAAATTAGAAATTCTCGAGAAAATAGTTATCAAAATCTCAACTTCTGCGTGGATCGTGGAACGAGGAAATGGACCCCACACAAACACACTCACCTAACCTTTTGTAATTACGCCTCTGCCCCCTCGTGGCCTAATTCTCAACCCGCGTCTACTTCTGTCTTTCCGATTCCAACCACCCAACAGCACACAAAACTGTCAAACACAACACACTTTCTAGCTTTCATCGCCCCTCGGCGGACTTTCCCACTCTTTTCCCAATAAAAAGCCATCAACTTTCTCTCTCTCCAAACACTCTCCCCTCCCCGAAGAATCTTGGACAGTTGAGCTTTCATTTCATCAACAATACACAGAGACAAATGGCTTTAGCTTCCCAGGCCACCACCACCACCAAACTTCTCCAAAAGCCCTTCATCCCCTCAAAGCCCTTACCAAAGCCTCAAAATTCCACTCCCTTCAAGCCCAACAAACTCCGCCCCCTCACTGTTCAATGCTCTGTCGCGGTTGCGCCGTCGGTCGTTAAGGCCTCGAGAGAGCATGCGGTGAGGTCGGTCAAGGCGCGGCAGATCATTGATAGCCGGGGCAATCCGACGGTTGAGGTCGATCTGATCACCGATGCTCTCTACCGATCGGCTGTCCCCAGTGGAGCGTCCACGGGGATTTACGAGGCCCTGGAGCTCCGAGACGGGGATAAGAGCGTTTACGGAGGCAAAGGTGTCCAAAATGCCGTCAACAACATCAACCAAATCCTTGGCCCCAAGCTCGTCGGCGTCGATGTTCGGTACATGTTTTTTTCTCTGTCATTGATATATTACTCACATTTTTAATAGCCTAGTGTTTGTTTGTGTGGAAAAGAGTTCGCGGAGAAAGTATTTTTCTTTTAACTGGAAAAGGATTCAATGTAGGTTAAATAAGAATTAATTTTCCTTGAAGCTTGGAATTTGTTTTGGAGTCCAGTGAAGGTGGAATTATGAAGTGAAATGAAGGCTCATAAATCAAGACAAGATCTTTGTTTTGTTACAAGTTTTATAAAGCAAGCAGAATAATTATTTTGAATATAGTTTTGGATATTCCGTTCTAACTATGAAGTATTTTTCATACATGCAAATGTTATAGCCATTGTAGTGGAGGTTTTATTAACCATATAGCCACTGCAGTGACACTGCTCAATATTGAGTAGCTGCCTTCAAATTGTAGTAGAGGTCCCGGATGAGTCTCATACCGATTGTGCACCATAAATGAAATAGATTGTTGGATGTATTATAAGTAAACTATATACATGAGCGTCTGGTTTTTAGGAATCATGGCATACAAGTTAGAGATTATTCTACTGGTAGGTATGGAAAATTTAAATTGAAGCATTGCTTGTTAAGCAAATAATTCTTTTTTTATTTTATTTTATAGTTGTTAAGCAAATAAAAAATGTGAAGAAAAGAAATAACTTGAAGTAAAAAAAAAAAAAAAACCTATGGAAAGTTCTTGTAGTTCAATTCAATAGCATGTGGTTACGAACTAAGTCACTCTAACTGGACTGTCATTCAATCAGGCTACGACTGAAATGAGCTACTTTGTATGGTGTGCTCATTTCTCAGCCTGTTGACACCTAGCTTTTGCCAACTTTATTGTTCTTGCTTAGTGATTCTCGTAGATCTTGATGTATGTTTAGATATACTTGTTAGAGATGGAAAGTTAATTCTTCTGTTTGTAGGTTATAGCTCTGACATTTTTTCCCTCTGTTAACAAGGAACCAAGCTGACGTGGATGCTATTATGCTTGAGATCGATGGTACTCCAAACAAGTCAAAATTAGGTGCTAATGCTATATTGGGAGTATCCCTAAGCGTGTGCAGAGCAGGTGCAGGAGCAAAGGGGTTGCCCTTGTACAAGCACATCCAAGAACTGTCAGAAACAAAGGAGCTTGTTATGCCAGTTCCAGCTTTTAATGTGATAAATGGAGGCAGCCATGCTGGAAATAGTCTGGCCATGCAAGAATTTATGATATTACCAGTAGGTGCGACCTCATTTGCAGAGGCACTCCGCATGGGTAGTGAAGGTAAGCGAATTAATTCTCTTCTTGCCACAGTTGCCTTTTCTTGAGTTGGTACATTCGTTGTTGGCTCTATTACAGTCATACACATGCCTTGTTTTTTGGTTGGAACTCTGATGGTTCGATGTGATTCAATGTGATTCAACATGGAGCATGATTATAACATGCATACTGCAATTGATTGAGTTTTTTATGCAATGCTTGGGTCTTTGCTAAGTAAAGACTTACGTTGTCATTATGAACATGTAGTTTGTTCTTAGCTTGTTATATAATTAAACCAAATGCCCATCATCTATGATGAGAAAACTAACTGGTCTATCTTTTTGAGAAAGCAGTTTATCATATATTGAAGGGAATTATTAAGGCCAAATATGGACAAGATGCTTGCAATGTTGGAGATGAAGGGGGATTTGCCCCCAACGTTCAGGATAACAGAGAGGGACTGGTATTGCTAATGGATGCTATTGAAAAGGCTGGTTACACTGGCAAGGTAGGAGGTAGTGATTTTTCGTATATTTTGTTTGAAACGTAGATTTTGCTCATGTGGCTTTGGAATGACAATACAGATTAAAATTGGAATGGATGTTGCCGCATCAGAGTTTTTCACTAAAGATGGGAAATATGATCTAGACTTCAAGAAACAACCCAATGATGGTGCTCACGTGCACTCAGCACAGAGCCTTTGTGAGCTCTACAGGGATTTTGTGAAAGAATTTCCAATTGTATCAATTGAAGATCCCTTTGATCAAGATGATTGGAGCTCATGGGCTTCACTACAGTCTTCTGTTGACATTCAACTTGTAGGAGATGATTTGTTGGTTACAAATCCAAAGAGAATAGCTGAAGCCATTCAGAAAAAGGCTTGCAATGGTTTACTTCTAAAGGCAAGCATCTATAATCCCCCCCCCCCCCCCCCCTCCCGTATAGTTTGCTGATTCACTCATAATGAAGCTTAAATTTTATATTTTTCATTTTTAGCCCGTTAAACTCCTTTCTGATTCGGGTAGCTGTCATTCTTTCCCTCATTTTCTACAGTTTCCCTTTGTAATCCATTCAATCTTCAACTTTTGTGATTACTAAATTTACCTGGACTCATCATTGTGAGGACAAAGGCTATGTTTATGCTGATTTAGCTCATCTTTTGTCCATTCAATATCAGGTTAACCAGATTGGTACAGTGACTGAATCTGTTCAAGCAGCACTTGACTCTAAAGCTGCAGGCTGGGGCGTCATGGTCAGCCACCGTAGTGGTGAAACTGAGGATAACTTTATTGCTGATCTTTCTGTTGGCTTGGCTAGTGGACAGGTTTTAATTGCTGAATTAATCAACATTACCATGATTCATATCTATGTTATTGCTTTGAAGTTGACCATTGTATCTTCAATCATACAGATAAAAACCGGAGCTCCTTGCCGAAGTGAGCGGTTGGCCAAGTATAATCAGGTAAATTGTAGCCTTTAGTTATCTTCTCTGTTCATATTTCATATAACCTTTTGAAAGTTTGGTCTGATTGTATGGTCTAATTCAACCCAATTTCACAAGTTTATGACCGACTAATATTAAATATTACAAATGGAGTAATACTTTCTGATGTTTCTCATAAGTCCTGATAGATTACACAAAGAAGCCCATGCATCTTTGGAATTGACGTTGATGTTCCCAGAATGTCCTTGTGCTCGTTTTTCGCTTATCGACCGAATTTCATGACTGTTACTCATTACTATATATTGTTTCTGGGATTTTTTTTTGGTTGCAGCTTCTCCGCATTGAAGAGGAGCTCGGAAGCGTGCGTTATGCCGGTGAAGCTTTCAGATCACCTTAGGGACAAGAAAATAGCTATTTGTCAAAATTTTCGTTTTACAATCTTGAAAGAGCAATCTCTCAACCTACCTTTCTGGAATTAAATCTACAGAATTAAAGTTATTGTAATGGATTAAGTTATCTGACCTGCTACTCAAATAAACGTAGGAAAGTTTAGATGAATTTTTGCTTGTGTGAGTCAGCTTAGATGTGATCTAAAAGCATTAGCTGATCAATTCTTCCATGTGTCTCATTTGGAACTGAAACTACTGTTTTCTGTGAGTGAATAACAAAAGTTGTGCTGTGAAGCATCTATTGTAGTAGGAGATAGATGAATCTGTCTCCTATTCCAGGTCTCAACCAGTATCATTTGTAGTTTTCCTATTTCCTCGGCCCTTATGGTGGAAAATTTATTTCATAAAATCTTAGAAAGAAGGATCGAAGTTTGCCTTCTGCCTCATGCCAAACCTCTAAGCCTTATTCTTTTCCTTTTCTAACCAAATCAAATTCTAGTGATTGTCGATAGGACTACTGAGGAAGATGAATATGTTTAGTTCATACATACTTAAAACAACCAAGATAGCATCAGAAGAGTTGGGCATATAATATAGTCTCTAATACAGAAGTTTTTGTGGGAGGACCAAAGGTTCGAAACATAACCTTGTCGCATGACCAAGCATGGATCTGCAACATCAGACGTATGTATATGTGGTCAATTATCATCTACTTTAGTCTTTAAGTACCTAAAACTGGTCTATAACTTTGAGGAATCCTTTTGTCAAGAATGAATTCAAGGGTACTAATTAAATGGGCATGATTGACCGTCTAGAAAAATCCATTGGTAGACCTATGGAAAGAAAAGAATATTGAAAATAGATTTACTATGCATCAGTTACTATTCACTCACACGCCAATGGAGGCGAGACTTTCTTTGAGAGAGGAGCCAACGGGAGCTTCTCTTTCTGTGGGTTTAGTTGGTTTTTTTTTGCCCTCAAGTACTTTAGCCAATAGATTCAGTTTGTTTGTGCTGAGTGCCTACCAAGTGCTATGGAGAAACTTGTTTCATAACTAATTTATTTTGATAAACACCAAAGCTTGAGGCATACTATATATGAGACTAAAATAAAGTATAAAGCTTTAAATATTCCTGTTTTTAAACAGCATGGTTGATGATCTTGCATCAACTCTTCCTGGTGATATGCTTGGGGGAAACTCACTTGATTTCATGTACTGCATTCCCTCCAAACAAGACCCTTTTCATCATTTGAATTGAATAACATACATTTAGTGTAAAACACGAGATGTTTTGATCAATTTCTATTATCTTGACAAGTTGTGAAATGTCCATTAAATGGATTCTGTAATGATATCAAAGATGGAAGAATAGATAGCATGAAAATTGAAAAACTTTTATTCAGTAGGGTTTGGCAGTGGTTGTTCAAGTCCTGCCATTGCAGTGGTAGCAGAACTCTTTAGGTGTACTTATAGAGACCAACAAAGTTGGTATATCGAGACGCTACATAGTAATTAGCCCCAGCAAACTGCACAACTTCAGTGATTCTCGTGGTGTTATATTCATTTTCAAGTGACACTTTTTCCATAATATTTCCATCTCGATTGATCCTTATCCCGGTGGGCACAGTTTCTTGTGAATCTGGTTTAAATATATTCACAGCTACCCAAAAGAAGTCTCCCCCTGCTGTCCTCCTTATCTTATTCGGCCTTCCTGGGAAGATTACCAGAGTTTCAGCAGTATAAATCTGGGGACCTTCAAGCCAAAACCTCTGAATTCTTCCTCCTATAAGCTCTGAGACCAGAATAGAATCACCATTTGCACTGACTGAAGCCCCGGCAGCTCCGGAAAGCCCCCTTAGCAACACAGTTACCTGTTTTGTCTTCATATCATATTTCAGTAAACTTCCTGTTCTGTCATTATTCAGAACTGCCTGTTCAATATTCCTGCATGATATATAGTAAGTACACTGATTTACCCCCAATAAATCTCAAGAAATTACTTAAAATGTACTACATCAACAAATTTGATTGGAGATGATAAGGACTCTAAGATAAAGCATAGCATTAAAAAGAACCTTAGCTGGTACACAGCACTGAATTCTGTAAAGTAAATATCTCCGGTCCTAGGGTGGAGGCTTAAACCGTTAATGAACCGGAAGGGCACACCATTTACGGCGGAAGCAAGCTGGGTTGCCAGCCTTCCATCAGTCCCAGCCACCAAGATACCATAGTATGCATCAGCAATAAAGAGCTGGTTGGTTGCACGGTTGTACTCTAAACTTAATGGCCTTCCACATCTGGGTTCCAAGTCTCCACTAGTTTGGCCGTCACATACCGCCTTGGACCTGAATCAGATTAACAACAACATGAAATATTTATAGCACAAATTGAGACACACACACACACACACACACACACAGAGATTAAAGAACATATATATCTAATTAAGGTCAATGCTCTGATACTTTGCTGATGATATTGCTCATTATATGCATGTTCTTTTGAGCCTGTAATCAACTAGAATGGGTTATTGTGTATGATTCCATCTCATTTCGTATGGCTTTATTCTGATACATATATGTGCTAGAAGTCACGCGGCTCTGTCCGAACTACTCGAGGCCTCAAATATAAGAGAAATAGACAAATGAAGTGAACCCTACTATATATACTAGAATCGAGTATGGGAGAATAAGAAATTGTCATATATATACTAACCTATTCCCTGTAGTGAAGGCAAAATCTGAGAAATTAGAAGTGGCTGCTTGATATTTGAGGATTCGACCATCTTGGGCACTCGCATAGAAGTCTTTAGGAAGGGCGGTAGGAAAGGCAATGGATGCAGCAGCAGTGACACCTGATGGCAATTGGATCTTGACAAAAGTTAAAGAAAGAACCATATGAGGTGGAATGAAAAAGACCAGAATTAGTAGAAGGATATTGGAAATGGGGTTCACGGAAACCCAGCTGCTAAGGACAGAGAGTACTACAGCCATGTCTTTGAATGAAGATCCATTGCCATCCACATTGCATGGTATTTATAGCCTATATGCATGCATGCAAATTAGTGATCATTGAATTTTTTTTTTTTTTTTTTCTGTTCCTTCTTTTTCTAGGCAGCATCTTCATCTTGCATGTGAGTGACTGATTTTTTTTTTAAAAAAAAAAAATTCATGAACATTAGCTCAATTAAGAAAAGATAATGTTCAACTGGTATGTGCTAAGCAGGAAAATTTGGCTGCCGTGAGAAGTAGGTCGATGACGTTTTCAAAAGGGTTCAAAAAAGCAATGAAAAGTATGTTTGTTAATTCTCTGTATCCAATGCTGATTTAGTTTTATATGATGAATATACTTTCCATCCAAATACATACAACTTATTTCATCTGAAATAACTTCACTTTTTTCATGTTAATTCAGTATTGTTCATTGATGAGACTTTTATTATTATTATTATTATTATTATTATTATTCCATCGTTACATGAACAACAATCCAATCATTGATAGGACCCATTACTTTTTTAATTTATTATAAAAAACGTTAAACATATCTCAACCTGTTTTATATATACAAACACATTTAAACACATATCAATAGGACATACAAAACTCAACATCTTAACTCACTACTATTCACAGAGAAAATTAGATCATCTGAGATACTCTTAACATCCCAACGGAGCCTAAATTTTGTCAAGATTTTAAACATTCAAGATTTGACCCTTATAATAATTCTAACTCGTATCCTAGTTTTTTTTCAGTAATACTTTTCTTCATTTTAGGTTTTGTCATCTTAGTCATATATATTTTTCATGTGTTACATTTTAAACAAATACCATTTAATCGACTGATAAAAACAAACACTTAAAATATATCACATTAATATGTGCTATTAGGAATGACATGACATATATAGGATGAACCGGAACATTTTTTCTTTTTTTTATTTATTTATTTTTATTTTATCTTAATCAATGGTCCAAAGCATAAAATAAAAGAAAAATTCTTCTGATCAGATACTATTCACCACCCCACATCTTAAAAAAAAAAAAAAAATTTCCACGTCATGTGTGAGATGTGTGATGTGGACAGTTGTTGATTAAAAATATATATATATATATATTTTTTTTTTAAATTTTGTTACAAAAACAAATGGATGAAGGTCTGAAAATGGCAGTAACGTGACTAGTTTATGTCAACTTGACTCCACAAATTGCACTTCCCTTAATTTTTATTTGGACAAGAAGCTTTTTCTGTTGAGTAACGATAGATACATAAATGATTATACAAAAATACTCTTCATTCAAAAATATTTTTTATTCAAAATATAGTCACGTAAAGAGTTGCATGTGTATCAATTTCCTTGTCTATTTCTTTCCCTACCGAGTATTTCGAGTCTGGTACCTCTCTTTTACCCCCTCGTGGAGTACAAGATGTATGTATGACTATAAGGGACACTGCCAAGCAAAGGTAGTGTGTAACTTAAGACATCGTCTGTTTTCAAAGATAAAATGAGATGAGTTGAGATGTAACTTAAGACATCGTGGCCTAATATTCCCTGTTCTTTCACATGGCTAAGGAGGGTTACTCGGATTCATCTTTCAACCAACAAATGACAAGTGAAATAATCAAAGACACTACAAGTTTTACTCTTATAGTGATAATAATTCATATCCATTTCAAGTTTTTTGTCTGCATTGGGAAAGACAACATTGAGTGACTGTTTGGGATTGCAGTAGGAAATATATATATATTTTTAATATATATAGATTACAGTTTTAAATTGTATTGAAAACATCTGCTATTAAAAAGTTGTTTACTGTTTGATAAATGTGCACTTGAAGCATTTTTAAAGTTAGTTATGGTGGTTAATATAATGTTAACATTATCTACAGGACCTTTTCAATAAAAACTTCAATTTGGTGCTTTTTTTTAAATAGTGGACTTTCAGCTTTTTAATTTGGGACTTAAAAGCATTTTTAAAAAAAAAATAAATTTACTAAATTACCATTTTTTCTTTAAAAGAACTTTTAGTATGTTAAACTTACAAACTCAAACCCAAACAGCACTGAATGCTCATTAAATGCTACAGAAATTATTCGGTATGTTTGCCATTTATAACTACAACTGATCCAACAGACATACATGTCCAAGCAATTATTTTCAGGCCAAGATCTAGTAAGAGTTCTTGCCCAAATTTATTATACCTATGTAAATCTCTAGGCAACATTAAATTCTCAACAGATGATGTGAAATCCATTTTTTGTGTTTCTCTCTTACTCCAAGTCTTTTTTTGATCGGTAAAAAATGAAAAAATAAAAAATAAAAAAAAGAAAAAAAAAGGCTCGGAGTCTTAGCCTCATTTGGTTACACAGAAAAAAAGAGATGAAATAAGATAAAAGTTGAAAGTTGAATAAAATATTCTTAAAATATAATTTTTTAATATAATTTTTATTTTGTTATTTGAAAAAATTGAATTGTTTATTATACTTTGTGTAATAGTTTAGAAAATTTGTAATGATTATATAAGATAAGATGAAATGAGATGGTTTGAACTTAGTAAGCAAACCAGGAATTGAGATGGTTTAGCAGTCTATCTGAATATAAATTGGAGCTATGTTGGTCTCTAAGCTCCATGATCATTGTTTTTGCTGCCCCAACCCAAAATTATGCGGCTGTTATCTCTGTGCTGACTAAACAAAGCAGTATTCCACATTTCACAAGCTCTTGAGTGATTAAAACCAAATTATGCTCATGCAGCTTATGTCTGAAGACTTCAATACTTTCACTTAGGATCTAAGCCATAAAATTTCTGCTATTTCAGTGGATATAATCTACATTGCTATGTATTCTGACAGAGTATGAATTTATTGCAAAATTGCAGTTCAAAACAATCAATCCTTTGCAGTAAACTGGGATCTAGAAAATGGAAGCTTCATACAACAAGTAAAGAGGCATACATATACATATATATATTATTTTATTTTATGGCGGGGAACCTCTCCAAGGCAGGGCCCTTCAGACCCACCCTTGCAGAGTAAACCCCGGTCCCGTGCACCGCACCCTCGGAAGTTTCCCTACATGGAACTGGTTAAATCCTTGACATATATATAATATCTTTTCCTCAACGATTATATAAGTTAGGCAAACAATACATAGCTGATGTTCAAAGCATGGCTAAGAAAAAAGAAACAGAAAATAAACAAGCTATCATATTTATGCTATATCAAGACTTAATATTGGGCAACTGGTGATATTCCTTGACTGCATCAAGGGTGGCTCCAAACTTGACTGAACCAAGTATATTAATGGATGCCGATGTTATTGCCTTTTATGGCACTGAAGCTTCTAAAGGACAAGCATTGGAAGCAAGGCTAATGTGCCTGTGGTTATTTAATAACACATAAAGCATGCAGCACAAGCAAAACTCAATATTAGTAAATAGTTCAGAGAGAAAAATGATAAATCTTCAATCTTATGAAGAACCTAAGAAAGCTTAGTAAAGGAAGAGATGTTAAAGAAACTTACATAAGCTGCTATGAAATAAATCCTAAAAAAAGCACTGAATGCTGAGTTCAAAATAGGCACAAGGATCAGGGATGTCAAACTTGTTCAGGACCTGAAGCCACAGATTATATTCTCAAATAAGATAATTGTAATTCCAAACATGAAAGAACCTAAAAATGATACCAAATTGACCTCATAAAACAAAGGCCAGAAATCCCTAATTCAAGTAGCATATAATAATGTTCCAATGCAATGCAGAAACATGAGATACATCATAAACATGACTTGGATGCCTGTAAAGTGTTACATCTCATGAAAACCAATTGGAAATATACTGACCAAACCAGTCTGAATTGGTCAGTTTCGGCCCATTTCTACATCAGTTTTGCTTGGTTCACTAGAATGAAAATCCAGCCATGCAGGTTCCCCTTATGGTTTATATGCTTTATTTTTTAGAATCGTGTAAGAAAGAAGACACGGTACCCATAATTTCTATGGTTTATATGCTTACCTAATCCTACCTCCTCGTAAGTATTTCCTCTCAATCTCATAAGTGCTTTCAATCTACTCTGTCAGTTTCCACCTTATGGTTGGCATAGATCTTTGTTTAGCAGCTGGGTAAACTAGGGGAAAACTTGAAATCTTAGAATTAATCAGGGACTGAATCCAACGAAAGCTGATTTGAAACTTCAAATTAATTGGTTTCTTTTCTTTGGATCGTGCAGGAACTCCCAAGTTGCATCATTAATTTTCTTTTCTTTCGTTCTCAACTGTAACTAGATTTTATTAAGGATTATAGTTTCTTTTTTATAGGGGCAAGGTTTTGGGATTTTTGTAACTCCCTTGCTCCTTTTTGTATAAGGTATTCCTCTGCTATAAGTGAAAGCTAATCAATAAAATTGGGATACCGTCTTTTTTTTTTTTTAAAAAAAAAAAACTTCAAATTAATTCAGTTTCAGGGGGATTGGATAGCAACGGTGGGGAATTTTTCAACCAAGTCAATTCTCCCCAAAACCGACCATTCATATTCCTAGGTGGGGGAAACCAAGAGATTATTATTATTTATTAAATATTAAATCCATATAGCACAATTGTCGACCTTGCCTGTGAAGTAATAGATCATACAACAACTGCTAAATCAATGTCTAAAAACTAATGCCTGATTCCAGAACACAGGTAAGTCCAATGGTGAACTAGGTGCAATCATTTTCACCAGCTGTTGAAGCAAATGAATTGTATACAATCACATGGCAATCAAATTTCAACTAAGTCCAGTGAGAATGAGTCCCTCAAAAGTACTTCACACCCAAATAGTTTTTCACGAAACTACACGACATTACATGATCAGGATTTTAAATTAAAAATTAGAGCACAAATTAAACAGTCAAAGCATTCTCTTAAGCAACTGAGACTTAGAAAAAGAAATGAAAAAGGCAAAGTCAAGGCAGAATTGCACAATATCATTAATGCTTTCATATAGTGCTTAAAACACAAGTATTTATGGAATAATATTTACCTCAGGGTGCACGATTCCGGATGTTCCTATTCGCTTCCCTTTATAAATGATACTAGCTTGGGTACCCATAACAAACTCAGGATCCTTCAGAATATATCAAGACGTAGAACATCAACAACAAACACATACATATAAAAAAGCAACTGCAATGGGAAGGGGAGAGAAACTCTTGAGCCTTACATCTGAAGGCTTTAGATAGAATGTTGTGTTGTCATCAGGTGGAACTAGCCCAATTACTAGCATGATTCTTTCCACCAAGCCATGAATTATCTGAAAATTATAAGTTGGGAATTAGAAACACTGGTGAATCACTTCACAAGTAACACATGAATGATCAATTTTTTTATGGAGTTTGTTTTGGATAATTAGTCTCTCTTTCCTTCTATCTCCTGTAAGATAAGCCAACAGTCTTTGGATCACATTCTTCCTTTTTTCTTTTGTGCGGAGGGGGTAGTTTGGGATCTGAAACTAAGTATTTGTCATGTTCAATTGATTATGCTAAGTCGGCAAGATCTAGAGATTCTCAAGGGTTTGACAATGACAACTGGAGAAACATGAGGGAAACATGCATACAAACTTTTGAGAGTTCTCTAGCACAAGTGTAATTGTTGGGGAAATCATGTCTTGATACACAACTGAAAATTATAATATATGAACTACCAGTTATGCAAGTCATCATACAATAAATAGAAACAAACTGAAATTACTCAAAAAATCAACGATTAGCCTATTAGATAAAACTTTTTCACATAGCTATTGACAATCACAACTTCATATATTCAAATGTTAATAACCAAGCTGAGTATGATGAGATCCTAATATACCTCATATCCTGCAGTAGCACCACAATATAGAGCAGCAAGCTGGCGACGATTTGTTGCTCCTACATCTGTAGTCTCATCCAACAGCACTATGTCACCCACTTCAAAAATCTAGAGACAAAATTAGAAATGAGGGAACTTTCTCCAGAGATGTACAACAGAAAGTGCAGGAAGAGTATTACCATGCAAGATGAAGACAGGAAAAAAAAATCCAATAAATGCAAATGATGCTAAAAGATGTCACTATTACAAAGTGTGGAGAGAGAGAGAGACAGAGACACAGACACAGACAGATCTTCAATTGAAACAGTTGGAAATAATTTAGTACTTATAAACAGTTGGAAAGGAATGACAGGTGCTTTAATAACAAGGAGCGTGCAGCGGGGGAAATCTGGAACTTTTTTGTATTCTCTCTTTTCCAGTGGTTTTCTGCTATTGTATTGAAGTGAGGGAATGTTCATGAGTTTTTATCTTCTTTCTAGCCTACTAGAATGTAATTAGGTGTCTCACTTTGTATACTTCCTGTGTACTTGGGCATTACCAAGTTTCATTCACATCAATAAAGATTATTACTTATCAAAAAAAAAAAATTAATTGAAGGTATTAACTAATCAAGAATGTGAACTGATTATATTATAACCCTTACATAGCTTCTAAGAAATTCATAAGCTGCCTTCTTTTTCCCTAAATTAATAAGCTGTCTATTAATGGATTAAATAACACATAAAAGATGCTATATTTAATTCAATAGTTTTTCATATTGGGTATTTAGTAATGACAATGAAAAAAAACAGCATGCAATAAACACATAAATGATTACAAATAAGAGATCTTCAACTTGAACCATAATTTTACAAAGTTTGTATTTATCAACACACAATTAAACAACATGACTCCATAAAAAGAGCATTAGAACTAAGAATAATGACCCAACAGAATTAAATAGTATGCAGTACTCAAAAATTACTAAGCCCATATGCTCAGAGATCTGCTAATATGATAGAAACTAAACAGACTCAACCATAGAAAAATCAATGGTCTATTGAAAAACTACAGTGCACCTTTATGGGCTTTGGATGGCCTTTGTTCTGTCCAACAGTTTTCAATATACCAGGCATAAGACTGGTACGAGCAGTCTGTGGAAATGGAGCAATGTGTCAAACATTAGATAAATAAACAGAAAAAAAGAAAAGAAAAAAGATACATATTGTTAAAATTCTTATCATGTGTCTTCATCATGTTTAATTTAAACATTAGAAATTTCAACTGAACCAAATGAGGAAAGAAGAAAAAACAGACAGCCGAAATCAAATAAACTAGGAAGAAAACCTTCAGTTTAGTGTTGGAAGTAGACAAAATATTAAGCTACACCAAGATCTATTTTGATTAAAGGAAAAAAAATGCATTCACTTCAATGAAAAAATGGAAATGCACAGGCCTGCAAATCAGGATAGCAACTTCAATAACATCTACTAATTGTAAAAAAAAAAAACTTTGATAACATCCTAAAATTGAGACAGACAATCTTGCTAATCAATCAACTCAATTCTGCATACCTAAAATTCATTACTAAGTTGGGAAGAAAATATCTGGTTCAACTCTACACAAAGTACTTATCATGCATGCTAGAGATCCTAATTGGGCATAGAAAATCATGCAGTTCATAAGCACATTTTTTGTATAACATATCAATAGAAACTATAATTTGGAGGATTGCGTAGAAGGGATAGCAATAGACCCTAATATAGCAATCAACCCCAATCATCCTCTTTAATAGGAATGAATTCTGGGATGGAAGGTTCACATCCAACAGTTGATTTGAAAAAATATGGACCCCATATATAATCCATGATGGGGTATATTTTTATTTATTTTTTGATAAGTAAGAAATTTCCATGATGAGGGCATATTAATAGATTGTATATCACAGTAGATTGTATATCAATATATATGTTATAGTATTTATATAATCTTCGTACTTCAACACTATAGACTACTAACAAAATTCAGTGAAAGGAAGCGAAGAAGGAAACCGCCTAATCAATCAAACAGTAAGCAGCGCACACAGTTACAATAAAAAAGAAGAAAATGGAGGCAACATGTTAAAAAAAATACTGGCTTCTAAAAGAAATGCAGTTCATGAAATGTGATTAGTCTTGATCCAAAAAGGGAGAACAAAAATAATAATAGCAAGGACAGAAAAGGAGAAATTTTTAAAAAGAAATATGAGTACCTAAAACTGTTCTTTCAAAATCCCGCATTATTGTAATACAACTGAGCACACAAGGCTTAGGATTACAAACCTCATTTTCAGAGGAACGAGGATTTTCAATGATCACTGCATTTGATCTGTCTCCTTCATGATTTAACATTGCAAAATTGTCATTAAGCGAGCACAAGATAAATGACATGACCTCTGTAAACCCACACATTGCCATCTGGTTGCAAAATAAATAAAAACAATGTTTAACAGATAGAATATAATTAAAAAAAACTATATGAGGAACGATAGCACTAATCAAGAAACAATCCAGATTTTTTTAATCTGCTCTGTACCTCTAATCTGATAAGATGACTAAACTCTTCCAAGCGCAGTGGCTTCAAAGACACAGCCCTTCCCTTTGAAACATTGTAACCCTTAGCAATCGTAATATCCTTAACATTATTGTAGCCATAAGCAATGGCAACATCCTTAGCAATGAAAAAACATGCCTTGTCAATACAAATACAAGTGTGACACTCCAAACATTTTTGGTACAGAAAAGAGGCATCAATAAAATGGCCAGGTTTTAGTACTATCAATACCTCCATAACATCACATGGGTGAAGAACATCATTTCTAGTTGGAGGTACAGATACAGTAATATTGGAGTTACTATCACCCGACACAGACTGCTCAGCACACAATTGCATCCGATTTAACAAACTAGTGACCTGAATGATAGAGAACAGTGAGAAATACAAGTTATAGCCCTTGCATATGATGAATTACGGTCACTGAACATAAAAACACAAAAATATCTGCATCACAATGTGACATTCTACTCATCATATTGCTAATCTAATGCTACATTTGTTGGGAGGGAGAGGAATGCAGATGGAAAGGGTTCAAAAGGAGATGCAGAGGATAAATACCATCCCACCATTTACAATCGGACAGATCAGATATCAGAGGGGGGCAGATTTTTTGTTTGGCTAAAAGAGGAAAAGTGTTATAAAAGGGAATTTGGGTTTACCACCATTCAGCACTTCCCTATCACCATCCCTTCCCCCTTCCCTTGTCAACCAAATAATATAAAGGGGAGGTAAACTCCCTCTCCTTCTGTTCCTTCTCTCTCTCCATCCAACCCTCCTAATTTCCATACTTCCACCAAACTTGGTTTAAGATTTGAACTACTGAAGTTATAGGCAACAAAATTACTTTTCATTATAAGGAAGAGAAAAAAGGATTATAGATAGTGAGAAAAATCAGAGAAACTGGAAGGGGGGGGGGGGGGGGACAAAGAAAAGGATTATAAGCAGCAAAACTACTGAGAAGAATATAACAAGAAGTTCCTTTTTTTTCATTAATACTAACAGATGAACAGGTCAAGGCCCCAGTTACACAGGGCATATATACGAGAGACAAAGGGTTATGTCGTATCATTACTCTTCTTGCAATATTCTCACCTGAGCCAGCCATTACAATTCACAAGCGGATTGAGCATTCCACTCATTCTACAACAATTTTAAATTATGGATGTGTTCTGGTCCCTCTTCATAAGTGGGGGTTTCTCTGGTATACTTCCCATATAGTTGGGTTGCACTCCTCTGCGCTTAAATAAGATATATATTTATTGAAAAAACAATTTTAAACATTTGACACCTTCATTTTATTAAAAGAAAATATTGTTTTTGTAACACAACATTATCATTATGCACCAATGAGATAAGACATGCTCCACCAAATATCCCAAGGCATGAACCCTATGGAAAGGCCTCCTACATCTTTCTTCGTCAGTAAGGCATGAAATTGGAGCCCAACAGGGCATTTATTAATATCAGATAACCAATGTCATCAGAATTTCTTGAGTGCTAATTGCTTAACTTCTAATCGTTGACATGGAACTTTCTATGCAAATTAAGCTCGATATGCTTAACTAAAAGCTCAAGTTGGATTATCCCCAACCACCACACTAGAAATACAGCACATACAGCTACATATTAAGGCAAGCTCAAGCTCTATAGATTTTTGACTGGAGAGCTCTTGAGCGAGTATGTATCTGAGTATCTGACTAAACCTTATCACAAATTTGCATTTTCCTTAGAAAGATGGTTGGATGATCATAATTCTTATGGGCAGATAAACAACTACGCCTAAGGTATCTCATATAACATGAAGCACATGGGACAAATCACATTCAATCAAATAGGCCACCAAGAGAGGATTTTTTACATCGATACCAATCACAATCTTCCACCATTATCAATATTATTATATATATCACTGTCATGGGAGAAAAATGGCGTCAGTTAAAAAGAATATCTCCTACAAATAATTTTTATCAATGTTGTCCGGAAGCTTGAATGTTTATTCACCCACAAAAAGTATCGAGAATCTCAGAAAAGAAGAGCACTTCTAAATTTTCTAATTCCAAATCAGAAATCCTTTGGCAATAGAAATCCTTAAGCAGTTAAAAAAACACCATCGGAAAAAAATAATAAAAACAACTATCAATAGAAAATATACAGATATAAATTTCCAGTTCGCAACACATGAAGAGTAAACAATATAGTGCTACTCAGCCCAACCATAAATTAAAAACTATATAAATAAATAAGCGTCTGTGCCCACAGACACAAATTACCCCCACAGAAACCATTTTAATGATTCCTTTTAATGTTTTATGAATCCTGAAATAGAAATATAATATGAAGAAATTGAAATACCTCGTCAGCCTCCAAGGGGACTCCAATTGCACCAGTAATATAAGAC
>CAUIVZ010000007.1:24579708-24655143 GCA_961763995.1 Juglans cinerea | reverse complement strand
TTTTTTTTTCTATTTTTTGTTTGCTAATAATAATTTAGGTTGAAAATGAGATAAAGATCAGGACTTAGGCTGAAATTTGACTAGCAATGTCAAAAAGTTGGCCCATTTGGTATTGGGTCGGACCGAACGGACTGACAGACTAACCTGACCGAATGGTTTCGGTATGGTCTAGGGTGGAAAAATCCTATACTGAAGGGGTTTAGTCGGTCCCAAAAACCCCTATGGACTAGGGGTGTAACCGGTCCGGTTTAGTCCGGTTTTGGATAAAATCTAGGATCGAACCGGTATGTACCAGTTTTTTATTTTTCAAAACCAATTACGCACCAGTTATCCTCCTAAACCGGTACTTCCGGTTTTACCGGTTTCCGGTCCGGTCCGGTTTTTCGATTTTTTTAAAATATAAGTTTCACAATTTGTCATTAAAAATTTGTTTATAAAAAAAAAAACTGATTTAAAAAAAACTGTTTAATACTTTTATTAATATATTAGACTATATAATAGTATTAATATTAGACTATTGGTATAGTTATAAGTTATATATTAGTATTAGTTATAAACTTTTTGTGATTAGTATTAACATTTTATGTAATAATTTATAAATTATAACAAGAAATTATTTCATATATGAATATATATAATTATATATATTATATATAAAAATTTCACATAAAAATTTATAATTATACATTATATATAAAACTTATATATATTAATATTTAATATATATAAAATATTTTGTATAAAACTTATATATAAAAACATTATTTTTTATTTTTTTTAATCAACCGGTCCGGTCCGGTTTGGTCCGGTCCAAAAAATCCGGGAATCGGAACCAACCGGTTTTTAGATTTTAAAAACCGGTTCCGGACCGGACCGGTCCAAAACCGGTAAAACCAGTCCGGTCCGGTCCGGACCAGTTTTCCGGTTTGTATTTACACCCCCACTATAGACCAACCGGCCGACCGAATCGAATTCACCCTTACTTATTATATTCTTTTTTGAAATATTGTGGCTACTAATAAAATAAAGGAAAGATTCTCCCACAGACAATTTTGACAAATTGTACCAATTTTTTTTTAGGATCCATATTTGTTTATATTTTAGTATTTTGTTTTCTTTTTGTTTTTTTTTTTAAATACAAAAAGAAATGCTTTAAAAAAAGAAAAAAATATACATTGTCGATACCGACTATCAGTGACTCTTGCACCAGTTATAAAATAAATATAGATTTTAAATTTTATGTGAAATATATTAATCATATCAAATGGATTATACGGGTCAATTCAACCCATTTATAAAAAATAAAATGTGCGTGTCATGTTGATTTATTTCTAATTAATTATTAAACCGATTAAAATAGGTAGTGCCATGTCACCCGTTATTTAAATTGGTCGTGTTAATTAGGGTTCGAAGGTCTGACCTGTTTAGATTAACGAGTCATGTTCGAGTTGACTCATATAATCGAATATCCTTGACTTGACACAGTGCAGATATGACCAATATTTTGAATACCGTACTGGATGTCGTTCCGGTCAAGACATTGAAACAAAATATTTCGATATCGTTTCGTGTATCGTTTCGGGATAATCAATATATGAATAAATTATATATATAAATATATATACCAAAATAATAGTCTATATATGAATAAATTATATATAAATACATATATATATATATAAATTATAAATAGCCTAGTCTGAATTGAGGGTCAAAAAATAAACTTATAGTTTGAAAAAATGAAAAAAAAATTAAAGGCCGAAATATTGGCCGGTACAAGCCGAAATATAGACCGGTATTTAGACGAGTACGGAACACATATGATACCTATACCAGACCACTGGGCTGATAAGGCAAATTCGGTCGTACCGGCCGGTACGGTACGGAATTAAAAACACTGGATATGACCCTTGGACATGAATTACCACCACTAAATATAATATTGGTTTTTTCAACAAAAACTTCAATTTGATGTTTTTTTAAATGGATTTTAAGCTTTTTTAAGGTGCCTAAAGCTAAAGCTATTTTACAAAATTTATCAAATATATCATTTTTTTTAAAAGAGCTTTTAGGCCGTTAAAAGTACATTTTAAGCTAAGCTTTCAAACTCAAACTCAAAGAGGCACTTGTCTTCCCTCCTGATTACATTGAATATAAAATTAGGAGGCAATAAACGTGGGTCTACCTCAGCTCAATTGAGGAAGTTTTAGGCAAGTTTTAGACCAAAGCATGACATAAAATAAAAAAGGGTTTAGTATAAGTCTTTTTCTTAATCGTTGAATTTATACTTTCATAAGAAGTTCTCTAAGTTTTCAATTTGAACGTAATTCTACTCTTTGAATATTCAAATTTTATAATTAAATACATTTATTCAAATTTTTTCAATTGCATGGAGATGTTGCAAGGTTCAGAAGGAATAAACTTACTTATGAAAATGTGTATCATGAACTAAGACATGTGATTGAGAGTATATACTCTATCTTTGCAGAAAGCTCGAAAGGAGGTGCAACCCTCTATGAATAAAGACTAAAAGCTGTTGTGCTACTGAAAGGCCCCTCCACTAGGATATTTGAAGCTGAATGTGGATGGTGTTATGTTTTTTGATCAAAGGAAAGCCAGAGTGGGTGCTGTGCTCAGAAATGGACGAGGTGAAGTTATTCTAGCATGCTGTAAAGTCTAAAATGAGGTGATAAATCCAGAAAATATTGAAGCTCTAGCCATGCTTAGGGGGTTACAGTTTTGTGTTCAATTGGCTATCCCAAAGCTAATTCTGAAAAGTGATTGCATATTGCTATCTTGTTAATGATCTTCATCTATTTGGAGAGAATTTCTCAGCTCTTGAAAATTTATTAAAAGAAATATAACGATTAATGAAATACTTTTAAGAGTGCAAAGTGGTATATGTTCACAGAATGGAAAATGAGGCTGTACATCGATTGGCTAGATATGCTTAGAATGTGGTGAATATAGAAATATGGTAGGACCATGTCCCAATGTATGTATCTCCGGCTATTTGGCTTGATAAGAACAATTTGTAATGCTCTTTTGTTTCAATGATATTGATGTTTTCCTTTAAAAAAAAAAACTTATGTCATGGTGCGAATGCCAAATATCATTAATACCATATATTCATAAATTAGATTTCTGTTTTAATATTTTTAAACTTTTTTGTTTGATGATATTTCTTGGTTTTTAAAAAATTTTATAATCTTTTGATTCTTTTCTGTATTTTATCATACTTCAATAAAATGATTGACATGTTATGGTGAGATTTTTTGTTGTGAGAAAATCTAACAGAAATTGAACAAGAGGATTTAAATGACAAAAAAAAAAAAAAAAAAAAAAAAACAGAGGACTTAATTCAAAATATTAGGGCTGCTACCTTATCCTATATGGGCGAGTAGTTGCCCCTCGCACTCCCCGTCCCCGCCTGGGCAGGGTGGCTAAATCGACCCTCGCACCTGTCTGAACGTTTGTATCTATTTTTCGGGTGGGTAGATTGACGTTACCACCGTTTGACCACCTCGTTCAACAACAAATTCTTCACACAAAATCATACAAAATAAAAAATACATAAAACGAACAGTATAAAACCAACAAGAAACCTCCAATTTGAATATGTGTGGCTCATAAACCCCACAAACGCACGACATTGCCCTTGGCTCATAAACCCAACAGACATATGACCGTGACCGTTGGTTATAAAGCTTGTAAACCCATAGTAGCAGTCGTGTGTCTTTAACTTACAAATTAATAGCGGCAACCATGATCATGATCAGTCGTAGAGACTCAACCAAGCCTTGGGTGGAGAAGAAGAAGCAGGGTGAGAGGAGGAGAAGAAGAGAAGAGGTGGACAAAGAATAAGAAGAAGAAAGAAACAAGAAGTATGTCAAGTGAGATGTGCCAGAGTGAGAGGAAAGGGAAGATGAGAAGAGGTAGTTGGCATGTAAAAGTCACGTTGAAGTCTGTAGAAATCCCCCATAGATGACGCCACTGTTAAGGATGTGTTTCACACCACTAGCTGCACGGATGACCTGCAATAGAGGAGATGGCAGCACGATGTGCCCAATGGGACTCCGATGCCTAAGTTAGAGAGAAGTGGTCTCTATATAATTATATAAATGAATGCCAAATACATTAACTTTAGGTATTATTTATAGGAGTATGAAGGTGATGATAATGACTAACCTCAGAGTCTATTTTGGATAGCCCTTGAATAAATTGGTAGGATAACATTTTTGATCAAATAGAGGCGTTATCTGTTCTTGCAAACTAACCCCGATTCTTGAAGCCTCAGTCTTGGGCCCTCCAACACATGGGTTTATCCATCTGGGACCCTGAATATCCCTTCCACCATCTTAACATACTTCAAACATTTCAATCTAATTAAACTCTTCTCAACATAAAAAGTTAAATACTTGTCAACGAGATTCATAAATTATTAATATTTATAAAACAACTCAATTCATTTAAAAATTATTACCAACTGTGTGTCGGATGTGGCTGTATCCCGCATGTTCCATCTATGCACTCAATTCAAAAGGAAAAATTAGAAATTCTCGAGAAAATAGTTATCAAAATCTCAACGTCTGCGTGGATCGTGGAACGAGGAAATGGACCCCACACAAACACACTCACCTAACCTTTTGTAATTACGCCTCTGCCCCCTCGTGGCCTAATTCTCAACGCGCGTCTACTTCTGTCTTTCCGATTCCAACCACCCAACAGCACACAAAACTGTCAAACACAACACACTTTCTAGCTTTCATCGCCCCTCGGCGGACTTTCCCACTCTTTTCCCAATAAAAAGCCATCAACTTTCTCTCTCTCCAAACACTCTCCCCTCCCCGAAGAATCTTGGACAGTTGAGCTTTCATTTCATCAACAATACACAGAGACAAATGGCTTTAGCTTCCCAGGCCACCACCACCACCAAACTTCTCCAAAAGCCCTTCATCCCCTCAAAGCCCTTACCAAAGCCTCAAAATTCCACTCCCTTCAAGCCCAACAAACTCCGCCCCCTCACTGTTCAATGCTCTGTCGCGGTTGCGCCGTCGGTCGTTAAGGCCTCGAGAGAGCATGCGGTGAGGTCGGTCAAGGCGCGGCAGATCATTGATAGCCGGGGCAATCCGACGGTTGAGGTCGATCTGATCACCGATGCTCTCTACCGATCGGCTGTCCCCAGTGGAGCGTCCACGGGGATTTACGAGGCCCTGGAGCTCCGAGACGGGGATAAGAGCGTTTACGGAGGCAAAGGTGTCCAAAATGCCGTCAACAACATCAACCAAATCCTTGGCCCCAAGCTCGTCGGCGTCGATGTTCGGTACATGTTTTTTTCTCTGTCATTGATATATTACTCACATTTTTAATAGCCTAGTGTTTGTTTGTGTGGAAAAGAGTTCGCGGAGAAAGTATTTTTCTTTTAACTGGAAAAGGATTCAATGTAGGTTAAATAAGAATTAATTTTCCTTGAAGCTTGGAATTTGTTTTGGAGTCCAGTGAAGGTGGAATTATGAAGTGAAATGAAGGCTCATAAATCAAGACAAGATCTTTGTTTTGTTACAAGTTTTATAAAGCAAGCAGAATAATTATTTTGAATATAGTTTTGGATATTCCGTTCTAACTATGAAGTATTTTTCATACATGCAAATGTTATAGCCATTGTAGTGGAGGTTTTATTAACCATATAGCCACTGCAGTGACACTGCTCAATATTGAGTAGCTGCCTTCAAATTGTAGTAGAGGTCCCGGATGAGTCTCATACCGATTGTGCACCATAAATGAAATAGATTGTTGGATGTATTATAAGTAAACTATATACATGAGCGTCTGGTTTTTAGGAATCATGGCATACAAGTTAGAGATTATTCTACTGGTAGGTATGGAAAATTTAAATTGAAGCATTGCTTGTTAAGCAAATAATTCTTTTTTTATTTTATTTTATAGTTGTTAAGCAAATAAAAAATGTGAAGAAAAGAAATAACTTGAAGTAAAAAAAAAAAAAAACCTATGGAAAGTTCTTGTAGTTCAATTCAATAGCATGTGGTTACGAACTAAGTCACTCTAACTGGACTGTCATTCAATCAGGCTACGACTGAAATGAGCTACTTTGTATGGTGTGCTCATTTCTCAGCCTGTTGACACCTAGCTTTTGCCAACTTTATTGTTCTTGCTTAGTGATTCTCGTAGATCTTGATGTATGTTTAGATATACTTGTTAGAGATGGAAAGTTAATTCTTCTGTTTGTAGGTTATAGCTCTGACATTTTTTCCCTCTGTTAACAAGGAACCAAGCTGACGTGGATGCTATTATGCTTGAGATCGATGGTACTCCAAACAAGTCAAAATTAGGTGCTAATGCTATATTGGGAGTATCCCTAAGCGTGTGCAGAGCTGGTGCAGGAGCAAAGGGGTTGCCCTTGTACAAGCACATCCAAGAACTGTCAGAAACAAAGGAGCTTGTTATGCCAGTTCCAGCTTTTAATGTGATAAATGGAGGCAGCCATGCTGGAAATAGTCTGGCCATGCAAGAATTTATGATATTACCAGTAGGTGCGACCTCATTTGCAGAGGCACTCCGCATGGGTAGTGAAGGTAAGCGAATTAATTCTCTTCTTGCCACAGTTGCCTTTTCTTGAGTTGGTACATTCGTTGTTGGCTCTATTACAGTCATACACATGCCTTGTTTTTTGGTTGGAACTCTGATGGTTCGATGTGATTCGATGTGATTCAACATGGAGCATGATTATAACATGCATACTGCAATTGATTGAGTTTTTTATGCAATGCTTGGGTCTTTGCTAAGTAAAGACTTACGTTGTCATTATGAACATGTAGTTTGTTCTTAGCTTGTTATATAATTAAACCAAATGCCCATCATCTATGATGAGAAAACTAACTGGCCTATCTTTTTGAGAAAGCAGTTTATCATATATTGAAGGGAATTATTAAGGCCAAATATGGACAAGATGCTTGCAATGTTGGAGATGAAGGGGGATTTGCCCCCAACGTTCAGGATAACAGAGAGGGACTGGTATTGCTAATGGATGCTATTGAAAAGGCTGGTTACACTGGCAAGGTAGGAGGTAGTGATTTTTCGTATATTTTGTTTGAAACGTAGATTTTGCTCATGTGGCTTTGGAATGACAATACAGATTAAAATTGGAATGGATGTTGCCGCATCAGAGTTTTTCACTAAAGATGGGAAATATGATCTAGACTTCAAGAAACAACCCAATGATGGTGCTCACGTGCACTCAGCACAGAGCCTTTGTGAGCTCTACAGGGATTTTGTGAAAGAATTTCCAATTGTATCAATTGAAGATCCCTTTGATCAAGATGATTGGAGCTCATGGGCTTCACTACAGTCTTCTGTTGACATTCAACTTGTAGGAGATGATTTGTTGGTTACAAATCCAAAGAGAATAGCTGAAGCCATTCAGAAAAAGGCTTGCAATGGTTTACTTCTAAAGGCAAGCATCTATAATCCCCCCTCCCGTATAGTTTGCTGATTCACTCATAATGAAGCTTAAATTTTATATTTTTCATTTTTAGCCCGTTAAACTCCTTTCTGATTCGGGTAGCTGTCATTCTTTCCCTCATTTTCTACAGTTTCCCTTTGTAATCCATTCAATCTTCAACTTTTGTGATTACTAAATTTACCTGGACTCATCATTGTGAGGACAAAGGCTATGTTTATGCTGATTTAGCTCATCTTTTGTCCATTCAATATCAGGTTAACCAGATTGGTACAGTGACTGAATCTGTTCAAGCAGCACTTGACTCTAAAGCTGCAGGCTGGGGCGTCATGGTCAGCCACCGTAGTGGTGAAACCGAGGATAACTTTATTGCTGATCTTTCTGTTGGCTTGGCTAGTGGACAGGTTTTAATTGCTGAATTAATCAACATTACCATGATTCATATCTATGTTATTGCTTTGAAGTTGACCATTGTATCTTCAATCATACAGATAAAAACCGGAGCTCCTTGCCGAAGTGAGCGGTTGGCCAAGTATAATCAGGTAAATTGTAGCCTTTAGTTATCTTCTCTGTTCATATTTCATATAACCTTTTGAAAGTTTGGTCTGATTGTATGGTCTAATTCAACCCAATTTCACAAGTTTATGACCAACTAATATTAAATATTACAAATGGAGTAATACTTTCTGATGTTTCTCATAAGTCCTGATAGATTACACAAAGAAGCCCATGCATCTTTGGAATTGACGTTGATGTTCCCAGAATGTCCTTGTGCTCGTTTTTCGCTTATCGACCGAATTTCATGACTGTTACTCATTACTATATATTGTTTCTGGGATTTTTTTTTGGTTGCAGCTTCTCCGCATTGAAGAGGAGCTCGGAAGCGTGCGTTATGCCGGTGAAGCTTTCAGATCACCTTAGGGACAAGAAAATAGCTATTTGTCAAAATTTTCGTTTTACAATCTTGAAAGAGCAATCTCTCAACCTACCTTTCTGGAATTAAATCTACAGATTTAAAGTTATTGTAATGGATTAAGTTATCTGACCTGCTACTCAAATAAACGTAGGAAAGTTTACATGAATTTTTGCTTGTGTGAGTCAGCTTAGATGTGATCTAAAAGCATTAGCTGATCAATTCTTCCATGTGTCTCATTTGGAACTGAAACTACTGTTTTCTGTGAGTGAATAACAAAAGTTGTGCTGTGAAGCATCTATTGTAGTAGGAGATAGATGAATCTGTCTCCTATTCCAGGTCTCAACCAGTATCATTTGTAGTTTTCCTATTTCCTCGGCCCTTATGGTGGAAAATTTATTTCATAAAATCTTAGAAAGAAGGATTGAAGTTTGCCTTCTGCCTCATGCCAAACCTCTAAGCCTTATTCTTTTCCTTTTCTAACCAAATCAAATTCTAGTGATTGTCGATAGGACTACTGAGGAAGATGAATATGTTTAGTTCATACATACTTAAAACAACCAAGATAGCATCAGAAGAGTTGGGCATATAATATAGTCTCTAATACAGAAGTTTTTGTGGGAGGACCAAAGGTTCGAAACATAACCTTGTCGCATGACCAAGCATGGATCTGCAACATCAGACGTATGTATATGTGGTCAATTATCATCTACTTTAGTCTTTAAGTACCTAAAACTGGTCTATAACTTTGAGGAATCCTTTTGTCAAGAATGAATTCAAGGGTACTAATTAAATGGGCATGATTGACCGTCTAGAAAAATCCATTGGTAGACCTATGGAAAGAAAAGAATATTGAAAATAGATTTACTATGCATCAGTTACTATTCACTCACACGCCAATGGAGGCGAGACTTTCTTTGAGAGAGGAGCCAACGGGAGCTTCTCTTTCTGTGGGTTTAGTTGATTTTTTTTTGCCCTCAAGTACTTTAGCCAATAGATTCAGTTTGTTTGTGCTGAGTGCCTACCAAGTGCTATGGAGAAACTTGTTTCATAACTAATTTATTTTGATAAACACCAAAGCTTGAGGCATACTATATATGAGACTAAAATAAAGTATAAAGCTTTAAATATTCCTGTTTTTAAACAGCATGGTTGATGATCTTGCATCAACTCTTCCTGGTGATATGCTTGGGGGAAACTCACTTGATTTCATGTACTGCATTCCCTCCAAACAAGACCCTTTTCATCATTTGAATTGAATAACATACATTTAGTGTAAAACACGAGATGTTTTGATCAATTTCTATTATCTTGACAAGTTATGAAATGTCCATTAAATGGATTCTGTAATGATATCAAAGATGGAAGAATAGATAGCATGAAAATTGAAAAACTTTTATTCAGTAGGGTTTGGCAGTGGTTGTTCAAGTCCTGCCATTGCAGTGGTAGCAGAACTCTTTAGGTGTACTTATAGAGACCAACAAAGTTGGTATATCGAGACGCTACATAGTAATTAGCCCCAGCAAACTGCACAACTTCAGTGATTCTCGTGGTGTTATATTCATTTTCAAGTGACACTTTTTCCATAATATTTCCATCTCGATTGATCCTTATCCCGGTGGGCACAGTTTCTTGTGAATCTGGTTTAAATATATTCACAGCTACCCAAAAGAAGTCTCCCCCTGCTGTCCTCCTTATCTTATTCGGCCTTCCTGGGAAGATTACCAGAGTTTCAGCAGTATAAATCTGGGGACCTTCAAGCCAAAACCTCTGAATTCTTCCTCCTATAAGCTCTGAGACCAGAATAGAATCACCATTTGCACTGGCTGCAGCCCCGGCAGCTCCGGAAAGCCCCCTTAGCAACACAGTTACCTGTTTTGTCTTCATATCATATTTCAGTAAACTTCCTGTTCTGTCATTATTCAGAACTGCCTGTTCAATATTCCTGCATGATATATAGTAAGTACACTGATTTACCCCCAATAAATCTCAAGAAATTACTTAAAATGTACTACATCAACAAATTTGATTGGAGATGATAAGGACTCTAAGATAAAGCATAGCATTAAAAAGAACCTTAGCTGGTACACAGCACTGAATTCTGTAAAGTAAATATCTCCGGTCCTAGGGTGGAGGCTTAAACCGTTAATGAACCGGAAGGGCACACCATTTACGGCGGAAGCAAGCTGGGTTGCCAGCCTTCCATCAGTCCCAGCCACCAAGATACCATAGTATGCATCAGCAATAAAGAGCTGGTTGGTTGCACGGTTGTACTCTAAACTTAATGGCCTTCCACATCTGGGTTCCAAGTCTCCACTAGTTTGGCCGTCACATACCGCCTTGGACCTGAATCAGATTAACAACAACATGAAATATTTATAGCACAAATTGAGACACACACACACACACACACAGAGATTAAAGAACATATATATCTAATTAAGGTCAATGCTCTGATACTTTGCTGATGATATTGCTCATTATATGCATGTTCTTTTGAGCCTGTAATCAACTAGAATGGGTTATTGTGTATGATTCCATCTCATTTCGTATGGCTTTATTCTGATACATATATGTGCTAGAAGTCACGCGGCTCTGTCCGAACTACTCGAGGCCTCAAATATAAGAGAAATAGACAAATGAAGTGAACCCTACTATATATACTTGAATAGAGTATGGGAGAATAAGAAATTGTCATATATATACTAACCTATTCCCTGTAGTGAAGGCAAAATCTGAGAAATTAGAAGTGGCTGCTTGATATTTGAGGATTCGACCATCTTGGGCACTCGCATAGAAGTCTTTAGGAAGGGCGGTAGGAAAGGCAATGGATGCAGCAGCAGTGACACCTGATGGCAATTGGATCTTGACAAAAGTTAAAGAAAGAACCATATGAGGTGGAATGAAAAAGACCAGAATTAGTAGAAGGATATTGGAAATGGGGTTCACGGAAACCCAGCTGCTAAGGACAGAGAGTACTACAGCCATGTCTTTGAATGAAGATCCATTGCCATCCACATTGCATGGTATTTATAGCCTATATGCATGCATGCAAATTAGTGATCATTGAATTTTTTTTTTTTTTTTTTTTTCTGTTCCTTCTTTTTCTAGGCAGCATCTTCATCTTGCATGTGAGTGACTGATTTTTTTTTTAAAAAAAAAAAATTCATGAACATTAGCTCAATTAAGAAAAGATAATGTTCAACTGGTATGTGCTAAGCAGGAAAATTTGGCTGCCGTGAGAAGTAGGTCGATGACGTTTTCAAAAGGGTTCAAAAAAGCAATGAAAAGTATGTTTGTTAATTCTCTGTATCCAATGCTGATTTAGTTTTATATGATGAATATACTTTCCATCCAAATACATACAACTTATTTCATCTGAAATAACTTCACTTTTTTCATGTTAATTCAGTACTGTTCATTGATGAGACTTATTATTATTATTATTATTATTATTATTATTATTCCATCGTTACATGAACAACAATCCAATCATTGATAGGACCCATTACTTTTTTAATTTATTATAAAAAACGTTAAACATATCTCAACCTGTTTTATATATACAAACACATTTAAACACATATCAATAGGACATACAAAACTCAACATCTTAACTCACTACTATTCACAGAGAAAATTAGATCATCTGAGATACTCTTAACATCCCAACGGAGCCTAAATTTTGTCAAGATTTTAAACATTCAAGATTTGACCCTTATAATAATTCTAACTCGTATCCTAGTTTTTTTTCAGTAATACTTTTCTTCATTTTAGGTTTTGTCATCTTAGTCATATATATTTTTCATGTGTTACATTTTAAACAAATACCATTTAATCGACTGATAAAAACAAACACTTAAAATATATCACATTAATATGTGCTATTAGGAATGACATGACATATATAGGATGAACCGGAACATTTTTTCTTTTTTTTATTTATTTATTTTTATTTTATCTTAATCAATGGTCCAAAGCATAAAATAAAAGAAAAATTCTTCTGATCAGATACTATTCACCACCCCACATCTTAAAAAAAAAAAAAAAATTTCCACGTCATGTGTGAGATGTGTGATGTGGACAGTTGTTGATATATATATATATATATATATATATATATATATATATATATTTTAAATTTTGTTACAAAAACAAATGGATGAAGGTCTGAAAATGGCAGTAACGTGACTAGTTTATGTCAACTTGACTCCACAAATTGCACTTCCCTTAATTTTTATTTGGACAAGAAGCTTTTTCTGTTGAGTAACGATAGATACATAAATGATTATACAAAAATACTCTTCATTCAAAAATATTTTTTATTCAAAATATAGTCACGTAAAGAGTTGCATGTGTATCAATTTCCTTGTCTATTTCTTTCCCTAGCGAGTATTTCGAGTCTGGTACCTCTCTTTTACCCCCTCGTGGAGTACAAGATGTATGTATGACTATAAGGGACACTGCCAAGCAAAGGTAGTGTGTAACTTAAGACATCGTCTGTTTTCAAAGATGAAATGAGATGAGTTGAGATGTAACTTAAGACATCGTGGCCTAATATTCCCTGTTCTTTCACATGGCTAAGGAGGGTTACTCGGATTCATCTTTCAACCAACAAATGACAAGTGAAATAATAAAAAATACTACAAGTTTTACTCTTATAGTGATAATAATTCATATCCATTTCAAGTTTTTTGTCTGCATTGGGAAAGACAACATTGAGTGACTGTTTGGGATTGCAGTAGGAAATATATATATATTTTTAATATATATAGATTACAGTTTTAAATTGTATTGAAAACATCTGCTATTAAAAAGTTGTTTACTGTTTGATAAATGTGCACTTGAAGCATTTTTAAAGTTAGTTATGGTGGTTAATATAATGTTAACATTATCTACAGGACCTTTTCAATAAAAACTTCAATTTGGTGCTTTTTTTTAAATAGTGGACTTTCAGCTTTTTAATTTGGGACTTAAAAGCATTTTTAAAAAAAAAATAAATTTACTAAATTACCATTTTTTCTTTAAAAGAACTTTTAGTATGTTAAACTTACAAACTCAAACCCAAACAGCACTGAATGCTCATTAAATGCTACAGAAATTATTCGGTATGTTTGCCATTTATAACTACAACTGATCCAACAGACATACATGTCCAAGCAATTATTTTCAGGCCAAGATCTAGTAAGAGTTCTTGCCCAAATTTATTATACCTATGTAAATCTCTAGGCAACATTAAATTCTCAACAGATGATGTGAAATCCATTTTTTGTGTTTCTCTCTTACTCCAAGTCTTTTTTTGATCGGTAAAAAATGAAAAAAGAAAAAAGAAAAAAAAAGAAAAAAAGGCTCGGAGTCTTAGCCTCATTTGGTTACACAGAAAAGAAGAGATGAAATAAGATAAAAGTTGAAAGTTGAATAAAATATTCTTAAAATATAATTTTTTAATATAATTTTTATTTTGTTATTTGAAAAAATTGAATTGTTTATTATACTTTGTGTAATAGTTTAGAAAATTTGTAATGATTATATAAGATAAGATGAAATGAGATGGTTTGAACTTAGTAAGCAAACCAGGAATTGAGATGGTTTAGCAGTCTATCTGAATATAAATTGGAGCTATGTTGGTCTCTAAGCTCCATGATCATTGTTTTTGCTGCCCCAACCCAAAATTATGCGGCTGTTATCTCTGTGCTGACTAAACAAAGCAGTATTCCACATTTCACAAGCTCTTGAGTGATTAAAACCAAATTATGCTCATGCAGCTTATGTCTGAAGACTTCAATACTTTCACTTAGGATCTAAGCCATAAAATTTCTGCTATTTCAGTGGATATAATCTACATTGCTATGTATTCTGACAGAGTATGAATTTATTGCAAAATTGCAGTTCAAAACAATCAATCCTTTGCAGTAAACTGGGATCTAGAAAATGGAAGCTTCATACAACAAGTAAAGAGGCATACATATACATATATATATTATTTTATTTTATGGCGGGGAACCTCTCCAAGGCAGGGCCCTTCAGACCCACCCTTGCAGAGTAAACCCCGGTCCCGTGCACCGCACCCTCGGAAGTTTCCCTACATGGAACTGGTTAAATCCTTGACATATATATAATATCTTTTCCTCAACGATTATATAAGTTAGGCAAACAATACATAGCTGATGTTCAAAGCATGGCTAAGAAAAAAGAAACAGAAAATAAACAAGCTATCATATTTATGCTATATCAAGACTTAATATTGGGCAACTGGTGATATTCCTTGACTGCATCAAGGGTGGCTCCAAACTTGACTGAACCAAGTATATTAATGGATGCCGATGTTATTGCCTTTTATGGCACTGAAGCTTCTAAAGGACAAGCATTGGAAGCAAGGCTAATGTGCCTGTGGTTATTTAATAACACATAAAGCATGCAGCACAAGCAAAACTCAATATTAGTAAATAGTTCAGAGAGAAAAATGATAAATCTTCAATCTTATGAAGAACCTAAGAAAGCTTAGTAAAGGAAGAGATGTTAAAGAAACTTACATAAGCTGCTATGAAATAAATCCTAAAAAAAGCACTGAATGCTGAGTTCAAAATAGGCACAAGGATCAGGGATGTCAAACTTGTTCAGGACCTGAAGCCACAGATTATATTCTCAAATAAGATAATTGTAATTCCAAACATGAAAGAACCTAAAAATGATACCAAATTGACCTCATAAAACAAAGGCCAGAAATCCCTAATTCAAGTAGCATATAATAATGTTCCAATGCAATGCAGAAACATGAGATACATCATAAACATGACTTGGATGCCTGTAAAGTGTTACATCTCATGAAAACCAATTGGAAATATACTGACCAAACCAGTCTGAATTGGTCAGTTTCGGCCCATTTCTACATCAGTTTTGCTTGGTTCACTAGAATGAAAATCCAGCCATGCAGGTTCCCCTTATGGTTTATATGCTTTATTTTTTAGAATCGTGTAAGAAAGAAGACACGGTACCCATAATTTCTATGGTTTATATGCTTACCTAATCCTACCTCCTCGTAAGTATTTCCTCTCAATCTCATAAGTGCTTTCAATCTACTCTGTCAGTTTCCACCTTATGGTTGGCATAGATCTTTGTTTAGCAGCTGGGTAAACTAGGGGAAAACTTGAAATCTTAGAATTAATCAGGGACTGAATCCAACGAAAGCTGATTTGAAACTTCAAATTAATTGGTTTCTTTTCTTTGGATCGTGCAGGAACTCCCAAGTTGCATCATTAATTTTCTTTTCTTTCGTTCTCAACTGTAACTAGATTTTATTAAGGATTATAGTTTCTTTTTTATAGGGGCAAGGTTTTGGGATTTTTGTAACTCCCTTGCTCCTTTTTGTATAAGGTATTCCTCTGCTATAAGTGAAAGCTAATCAATAAAATTGGGATACCGTCTTTTTTTTTTTTTAAAAAAAAAAAACTTCAAATTAATTCAGTTTCAGGGGGATTGGATAGCAACGGTGGGGAATTTTTCAACCAAGTCAATTCTCCCCAAAACCGACCATTCATATTCCTAGGTGGGGGAAACCAAGAGATTATTATTATTTATTAAATATTAAATCCATATAGCACAATTGTCGACCTTGCCTGTGAAGTAATAGATCATACAACAACTGCTAAATCAATGTCTAAAAACTAATGCCTGATTCCAGAACACAGGTAAGTCCAATGGTGAACTAGGTGCAATCATTTTCACCAGCTGTTGAAGCAAATGAATTGTATACAATCACATGGCAATCAAATTTCAACTAAGTCCAGTGAGAATGAGTCCCTCAAAAGTACTTCACACCCAAATAGTTTTTCACGAAACTACACGACATTACATGATCAGGATTTTAAATTAAAAATTAGAGCACAAATTAAACAGTCAAAGCATTCTCTTAAGCAACTGAGACTTAGAAAAAGAAATGAAAAAGGCAAAGTCAAGGCAGAATTGCACAATATCATTAATGCTTTCATATAGTGCTTAAAACACAAGTATTTATGGAATAATATTTACCTCAGGGTGCACGATTCCGGATGTTCCTATTCGCTTCCCTTTATAAATGATACTAGCTTGGGTACCCATAACAAACTCAGGATCCTTCAGAATATATCAAGACGTAGAACATCAACAACAAACACATACATATAAAAAAGCAACTGCAATGGGAAGGGGAGAGAAACTCTTGAGCCTTACATCTGAAGGCTTTAGATAGAATGTTGTGTTGTCATCAGGTGGAACTAGCCCAATTACTAGCATGATTCTTTCCACCAAGCCATGAATTATCTGAAAATTATAAGTTGGGAATTAGAAACACTGGTGAATCACTTCACAAGTAACACATGAATGATCAATTTTTTTATGGAGTTTGTTTTGGATAATTAGTCTCTCTTTCCTTCTATCTCCTGTAAGATAAGCCAACAGTCTTTGGATCACATTCTTCCTTTTTTCTTTTGTGCGGAGGGGGTAGTTTGGGATCTGAAACTAAGTATTTGTCATGTTCAATTGATTATGCTAAGTCGGCAAGATCTAGAGATTCTCAAGGGTTTGACAATGACAACTGGAGAAACATGAGGGAAACATGCATACAAACTTTTGAGAGTTCTCTAGCACAAGTGTAATTGTTGGGGAAATCATGTCTTGATACACAACTGAAAATTATAATATATGAACTACCAGTTATGCAAGTCATCATACAATAAATAGAAACAAACTGAAATTACTCAAAAAATCAACGATTAGCCTATTAGATAAAACTTTTTCACATAGCTATTGACAATCACAACTTCATATATTCAAATGTTAATAACCAAGCTGAGTATGATGAGATCCTAATATACCTCATATCCTGCAGTAGCACCACAATATAGAGCAGCAAGCTGGCGACGATTTGTTGCTCCTACATCTGTAGTCTCATCCAACAGCACTATGTCACCCACTTCAAAAATCTAGAGACAAAATTAGAAATGAGGGAACTTTCTCCAGAGATGTACAACAGAAAGTGCAGGAAGAGTATTACCATGCAAGATGAAGACAGGAAAAAAAAATCCAATAAATGCAAATGATGCTAAAAGATGTCACTATTACAAAGTGTGGAGAGAGAGAGAGACAGAGACACAGACACAGACAGATCTTCAATTGAAACAGTTGGAAATAATTTAGTACTTATAAACAGTTGGAAAGGAATGACAGGTGCTTTAATAACAAGGAGCGTGCAGCGGGGGAAATCTGGAACTTTTTTGTATTCTCTCTTTTCCAGTGGTTTTCTGCTATTGTATTGAAGTGAGGGAATGTTCATGAGTTTTTATCTTCTTTCTAGCCTACTAGAATGTAATTAGGTGTCTCACTTTGTATACTTCCTGTGTACTTGGGCATTACCAAGTTTCATTCACATCAATAAAGATTATTACTTATCAAAAAAAAAAAATTAATTGAAGGTATTAACTAATCAAGAATGTGAACTGATTATATTATAACCCTTACATAGCTTCTAAGAAATTCATAAGCTGCCTTCTTTTTCCCTAAATTAATAAGCTGTCTATTAATGGATTAAATAACACATAAAAGATGCTATATTTAATTCAATAGTTTTTCATATTGGGTATTTAGTAATGACAATGAAAAAAAACAGCATGCAATAAACACATAAATGATTACAAATAAGAGATCTTCAACTTGAACCATAATTTTACAAAGTTTGTATTTATCAACACACAATTAAACAACATGACTCCATAAAAAGAGCATTAGAACTAAGAATAATGACCCAACAGAATTAAATAGTATGCAGTACTCAAAAATTACTAAGCCCATATGCTCAGAGATCTGCTAATATGATAGAAACTAAACAGACTCAACCATAGAAAAATCAATGGTCTATTGAAAAACTACAGTGCACCTTTATGGGCTTTGGATGGCCTTTGTTCTGTCCAACAGTTTTCAATATACCAGGCATAAGACTGGTACGAGCAGTCTGTGGAAATGGAGCAATGTGTCAAACATTAGATAAATAAACAGAAAAAAAGAAAAGAAAAAAGATACATATTGTTAAAATTCTTATCATGTGTCTTCATCATGTTTAATTTAAACATTAGAAATTTCAACTGAACCAAATGAGGAAAGAAGAAAAAACAGACAGCCGAAATCAAATAAACTAGGAAGAAAACCTTCAGTTTAGTGTTGGAAGTAGACAAAATATTAAGCTACACCAAGATCTATTTTGATTAAAGGAAAAAAAATGCATTCACTTCAATGAAAAAATGGAAATGCACAGGCCTGCAAATCAGGATAGCAACTTCAATAACATCTACTAATTGTAAAAAAAAAAAACTTTGATAACATCCTAAAATTGAGACAGACAATCTTGCTAATCAATCAACTCAATTCTGCATACCTAAAATTCATTACTAAGTTGGGAAGAAAATATCTGGTTCAACTCTACACAAAGTACTTATCATGCATGCTAGAGATCCTAATTGGGCATAGAAAATCATGCAGTTCATAAGCACATTTTTTGTATAACATATCAATAGAAACTATAATTTGGAGGATTGCGTAGAAGGGATAGCAATAGACCCTAATATAGCAATCAACCCCAATCATCCTCTTTAATAGGAATGAATTCTGGGATGGAAGGTTCACATCCAACAGTTGATTTGAAAAAATATGGACCCCATATATAATCCATGATGGGGTATATTTTTATTTATTTTTTGATAAGTAAGAAATTTCCATGATGAGGGCATATTAATAGATTGTATATCACAGTAGATTGTATATCAATATATATGTTATAGTATTTATATAATCTTCGTACTTCAACACTATAGACTACTAACAAAATTCAGTGAAAGGAAGCGAAGAAGGAAACCGCCTAATCAATCAAACAGTAAGCAGCGCACACAGTTACAATAAAAAAGAAGAAAATGGAGGCAACATGTTAAAAAAAATACTGGCTTCTAAAAGAAATGCAGTTCATGAAATGTGATTAGTCTTGATCCAAAAAGGGAGAACAAAAATAATAATAGCAAGGACAGAAAAGGAGAAATTTTTAAAAAGAAATATGAGTACCTAAAACTGTTCTTTCAAAATCCCGCATTATCGTAATACAACTGAGCACACAAGGCTTAGGATTACAAACCTCATTTTCAGAGGAACGAGGATTTTCAATGATCACTGCATTTGATCTGTCTCCTTCATGATTTAACATTGCAAAATTGTCATTAAGCGAGCACAAGATAAATGACATGACCTCTGTAAACCCACACATTGCCATCTGGTTGCAAAATAAATAAAAACAATGTTTAACAGATAGAATATAATTAAAAAAAACTATATGAGGAACGATAGCACTAATCAAGAAACAATCCAGATTTTTTTAATCTGCTCTGTACCTCTAATCTGATAAGATGACTAAACTCTTCCAAGCGCAGTGGCTTCAAAGACACAGCCCTTCCCTTTGAAACATTGTAACCCTTAGCAATCGTAATATCCTTAACATTATTGTAGCCATAAGCAATGGCAACATCCTTAGCAATGAAAAAACATGCCTTGTCAATACAAATACAAGTGTGACACTCCAAACATTTTTGGTACAGAAAAGAGGCATCAATAAAATGGCCAGGTTTTAGTACTATCAATACCTCCATAACATCACATGGGTGAAGAACATCATTTCTAGTTGGAGGTACAGATACAGTAATATTGGAGTTACTATCACCCGACACAGACTGCTCAGCACACAATTGCATCCGATTTAACAAACTAGTGACCTGAATGATAGAGAACAGTGAGAAATACAAGTTATAGCCCTTGCATATGATGAATTACGGTCACTGAACATAAAAACACAAAAATATCTGCATCACAATGTGACATTCTACTCATCATATTGCTAATCTAATGCTACATTTGTTGGGAGGGAGAGGAATGCAGATGGAAAGGGTTCAAAAGGAGATGCAGAGGATAAATACCATCCCACCATTTACAATCGGACAGATCAGATATCAGAGGGGGGCAGATTTTTTGTTTGGCTAAAAGAGGAAAAGTGTTATAAAAGGGAATTTGGGTTTACCACCATTCAGCACTTCCCTATCACCATCCCTTCCCCCTTCCCTTGTCAACCAAATAATATAAAGGGGAGGTAAACTCCCTCTCCTTCTGTTCCTTCTCTCTCTCCATCCAACCCTCCTAATTTCCATACTTCCACCAAACTTGGTTTAAGATTTGAACTACTGAAGTTATAGGCAACAAAATTACTTTTCATTATAAGGAAGAGAAAAAAGGATTATAGATAGTGAGAAAAATCAGAGAAACTGGAAGGGGGGGGGGGGGGGGGGACAAAGAAAAGGATTATAAGCAGCAAAACTACTGAGAAGAATATAACAAGAAGTTCCTTTTTTTTCATTAATACTAACAGATGAACAGGTCAAGGCCCCAGTTACACAGGGCATATATACGAGAGACAAAGGGTTATGTCGTATCATTACTCTTCTTGCAATATTCTCACCTGAGCCAGCCATTACAATTCACAAGCGGATTGAGCATTCCACTCATTCTACAACAATTTTAAATTATGGATGTGTTCTGGTCCCTCTTCATAAGTGGGGGTTTCTCTGGTATACTTCCCATATAGTTGGGTTGCACTCCTCTGCGCTTAAATACGATATATATTTATTGAAAAAACAATTTTAAACATTTGACACCTTCATTTTATTAAAAGAAAATATTGTTTTTGTAACACAACATTATCATTATGCACCAATGAGATAAGACATGCTCCACCAAATATCCCAAGGCATGAACCCTATGGAAAGGCCTCCTACATCTTTCTTCGTCAGTAAGGCATGAAATTGGAGCCCAACAGGGCATTTATTAATATCAGATAACCAATGTCATCAGAATTTCTTGAGTGCTAATTGCTTAACTTCTAATCGTTGACATGGAACTTTCTATGCAAATTAAGCTCGATATGCTTAACTAAAAGCTCAAGTTGGATTATCCCCAACCACCACACTAGAAATACAGCACATACAGCTACATATTAAGGCAAGCTCAAGCTCTATAGATTTTTGACTGGAGAGCTCTTGAGCGAGTATGTATCTGAGTATCTGACTAAACCTTATCACAATTTTGCATTTTCCTTAGAAAGATGGTTGGATGATCATAATTCTTATGGGCAGATAAACAACTACGCCTAAGGTATCTCATATAACATGAAGCACATGGGACAAATCACATTCAATCAAATAGGCCACCAAGAGAGGATTTTTTACATCGATACCAATCACAATCTTCCACCATTATCAATATTATTATATATATCACTGTCATGGGAGAAAAATGGCGTCAGTTAAAAAGAATATCTCCTACAAATAATTTTTATCAATGTTGTCCGGAAGCTTGAATGTTTATTCACCCACAAAAAGTATCGAGAATCTCAGAAAAGAAGAGCACTTCTAAATTTTCTAATTCCAAATCAGAAATCCTTTGGCAATAGAAATCCTTAAGCAGTTAAAAAAACACCATCGGAAAAAAATAATAAAAACAACTATCAATAGAAAATATACAGATATAAATTTCCAGTTCGCAACACATGAAGAGTAAACAATATAGTGCTACTCAGCCCAACCATAAATTAAAAACTATATAAATAAATAAGCGTCTGTGCCCACAGACACAAATTACCCCCACAGAAACCATTTTAATGATTCCTTTTAATGTTTTATGAATCCTGAAATAGAAATATAATATGAAGAAATTGAAATACCTCGTCAGCCTCCAAGGGGACTCCAATTGCACCAGTAATATAAGACAGAGGAACTTCCATATTGTAGAAAGATAAATCAGGATAGACAACTGACTTCCCATCAGAATATATCACCTCAACTGGCTCAATTTCAAACTTTCTTTCACAATATTCTGAGAAGGTTGTCACCTAAGAGAACAGATAAAAACCTTTCAATCATCAACTATAAATCAGAATTACAATCCGAAACAACTGGGAACTTCTTGATTACCACTGTGTTTAAAACTATCTTGGCTTTTGTCAGATCGGTAGCAGTGCATTCAATGAACACATTCTTCGTCTTAAGAGTGATTGCTGAATGTGCACCATTGATAATTGGGGGTAAAGACAAAACAGTTCTGCATCAAAAATAGAATTTTGCATTAAGAATAGAATTTTCAGGGGAAGAAAAAAGAAAGAAATGAAACATTAGAACACCAAGCAGAAATAAAAGCTATTTGGAAATAGGGAGTTTTGAAAATTCTGTGACTTTTTTTCCCTCCATCCAAACTTCTTCACACCAAAATACAATCCCAAAAATAAATTTCATAAGAAAAACGTCTTACTTCCGTAGCAAGCAAAAATCAAAACTCAAAAAAAAAAAAAAAAGGTCACAAAAACTATCTTCCCAAACATATTTTCAATGGACCCCACCACTTTTTCAAACCAAAAAATAATAATAATTATCTCAAAAACTCTCAATCAAAACATGTTTTTCATGGGTCTCACCACTTTCATATAAGTTGGATATATATCATTGGCGACGAAAGGCTGGTTGGCAGACAATGGTAAGAGCATTAACAAAGGCTGCATGATTTTCTTGTTCTATGAGCATTCAATAAAAACAATAGCGTAATACTTGCCAGTACTCTCAGTAAAAGGAACAATATGAACTCAACATCTTCAAAGCAAATAAAGCTCCAATAACTTAACACAAAAAAGAGTAAATTGATAGAAGGGTAAATAAATAACAATAACTAAATAATTGGCAGGTAAAAGAGCCAAGAATTTTTATAATTTCATAAACATTAAAGATAATCATACCTTTTGCAGTCATATATCACAGGGAACACTGGTGAGTTCTCAATTATATGCAAGAATTTCTTTAGTTTCAAATCTGACTGCCAAATTAGCAGAACATAAATCAAGAAATTACATAGTAACACCTTCACAACTGATAGAAAAGTAAATATAGTAATTCTTTAGAATTGTGCATGAGCAATGTGCATGCAATCACCAATATCTTGATCTAAGACTCACCTTGTAAAACCCCATCAGCTCATCAGCTCTGAAATTCTTCTCCTAAATTGCAAAACACAAAGTTACAAGCAATCAGTTCTAATATTATACATTGACTCTGCAAGTCTGCACTATTTTCCCATTGAGTGTAAAAAAAGATGAAGCTATGACATGTAAAAGGAAAATTTTCTTAAACCACAGCCATTTCCCAAAGTATTAGAAAATTGTGGTAAGACAGCGAATTCTCTGATCAACCAGAGTTTGTGAAAAAACATCACATTATGAGATTAAGAATTAGATTGCTAAAAATATGAACGCTAAATCTTACTGTCAAGAAAATGGATAGGGAAAAATGTGGTGTGCCAAGAAAATAAAAAACACTAGAAGAAAAACAAAAGGGCTCTTATTTGAGGCATCAACTTAGGCTGCGTTTGGATGTTGAGCTAAGCTCAGTTCTTTATGAATAGCAGCGAGTTGAGTAGTGGAGGGAGTTATGTGGGGTCCATCTAAACTGAGTTTAAAGTGTATTTAGATGTTAAGATGCGTTTAATACTTTTTATGGGAAGTTGAAAAAGGTTGTGGGTCCCACGTATAAAGATGTGTTAAGTTGAAAAAGGTTGTGAGTCCCACGTGTAAGGAGGTTTTGAGTTGAGTTGAGATGAGTTTAGTAATTTGAGAGTTGGGTGTTTGGATGTTAGACCCAGCTTAAAATTACACTAAGCTCAACTAAGTCTTGCAACCAAATGCAGCCTTAACCTTCTGCCTTTGGAAGCTGCCAACTACACGATTCTAAAGTTTTAAAATAGGTATCATACCAGAAGAAAGGCTAGCTTAGATATCAAGCACAATACACCAATGGGAACGAGATGGAGTTAAAAACTTGAATAATGAAAGATAAAATTTTAATCCAATTTTCATTTTATCAGGGAAAATTCATCTTTTATTCGAAAGTCTTTTAAAAGGTCCTTTAAGCAGTCTGATATTTTCTTATTCACAAGCCTAAATGATGTTTTTGTATAATCCTGATTCTCATGGCTTTATCAGGTAGCACTCATGACTTTATCAGGGATCTAACAATAGGTAACATCCGTAACGTTTTTCGAATGGACAGCTTACGTAGGGAAGATCCTTACCATGGATAGCCTAAGGAACCCTAATATTATTTTAGCTGATTGGTGTTGTATGTGCAAAAATAGCGGAGAATCTGTAGACCACCTTTTACTCCATTGCTAGGTCGCGCTCTTATATGTCTAATTTCTTTTTTGTTGGAGAGAAAGGAATGACAGAAATTTTGAGAACCGATAGCAGATGATGGAGGATGGAAGACCTAGAAACTTTTCTTCTTCAATACTCTCTTCCTTTGGGTATCAGTTATATCTTCTTCTTCTTTTTTCAAATTTTTAATTTGGTATTGCCCTTGAATACATTCAGTATACCAGGACCATGCATTTTACAATTCTTTATATAAATTTCAATTAGAAAAAAATAAGAGTACCTGTTTCAGAGGCACAAAATTTATACTTGAAGGTGGCAAGGCCTGAAAAAGATGAAAATGAAAATTGTAAGTTACTGATGTAAGTAAATGTCTCATTTCATACAACCTTTGGCGTATCATTTAAATTGAGAAACTTTAAGCTCAATAACCTTAGAAAAATATGAGAGAGGAAGGCAACTTGCCAAAGCAAACATGTTTGTGGTATGCTCAACAAACTATGAGAGAGAGAGAGAGAGAGAGAGAGAGAGAGAGAGAAAAACATATTCAATAACCAGACAAAGAATAACTTACAAAAACAAACAAATCAGACACAATATAAAAAGCAACTTTTACTAGCAAGGAGTCAAGGACTGAACAAGCGAGAACAGAAACCAATAAATTTATCCAATCATCCAGAATAAAAAGTTCCTAACTCAAAACTCAGTTCTAGCAGATGGTTTTATGTCTAATGACACTAATTCACATTCAGCTGGACAAATGGGTTGATAGGTCCACAAAAAACTTTTGGCCTAGGGCTGGGACTTCCTTCTTCCTCCCAAAACGATGTGAACTCAGATAAAAGAACTACCCGCCATACACTCGACCATAGTTTCTCTCATACTTCAATGACACATATCCAAAACACCATGAAAATACACAACATACAATAACAAGAAGAATGAATACAAATAAACATACCTCATATGTGAAAGGGCCATGTAATGTATCCAAGTCATGGGTCCCAATTGCAACTAGGGTTCTTCGCCTAAACAAATATTACATGTGAGTTTGTGAAATGATAATTTACATAAAATCCTTAGAGAACCATCCAATGTTGATAAGACAATACTAAAGAAAAGTAAACATAAAGCCAAGAGGAAACATATAACAACATTTGACAGTAAAAAAAAAGTTGGTTAAACAAGCTTGCAACTGTTGCACAAGTCCGTTTTCTTGGTTTTTCTTGTCCTTGTTTCTGGTTAGGGTCGTCATTGGTGGTAGTTCATTGTGGTAATTAGCATGTAGCTTAGTTGGGTGTTAAGATCTTCTGTCCTTGCTTTTGGATCAAAACTTTGTTTCGGAAGTCTGGATGAGTAGGAGCAGGTGTCTGCATGTAAGAGTTTAACTTAATCATGAGAAGGATTGCAATTGAATCGAAGGTGTTTGAGATAAGGATGGAGGGGCGTGAAGTGCTTATCACGGAGAGGGGTTGGAAAGGATCGCATACATTGAAGTTGGGCTGGGATACAGCACGCTGGGTCTTAAGGGCATTGGAGGAATGTTCTCAGCATGGAAGGAAGGTGTATTATTCTGCTTACAGGGATGGTAACAGGGGATACATTGCACAGAAAAGCTTCAATTCCCGTGGCTGCTTTTTGGCCATAGTGGAGTATAGTGGAGAAGGGCGTCGGAGCTTCATTTTTATCCCTGGAGAAAGGGAAGGAATGGGGTGGAGGAGGCTTGCAGCAGTCGTGAGGGAGGTGAGTAATAAAGGTGTTCAGGGGAGAAGTCCTCCATCTTCGTCGTCGATAGTAGCTCGGTCTTACTTGGAGGTCTTACAGACACCTCGAGAGGGGAGAAACTCTGCTTCGGCAGGTTTGAAAAGAGTAGGGGAAGCTCCTGTTGTGGTAGGTGCACAGAGGCGGGAGAGTGATGGCAGAGGCGAGTATGGGCAAAATGATATTTTGAAGGATTTGCGGGATATGCATGCAGCTTTGGAAGAGATGGCTGTTAGAGTCAATGGGATGATACGGTGCGTCTTGGGTAAAGGAGTTTTGGGTTCGAATTCGGGTCTGGGAAGTGGGCCGGAGTCTGAAGGCAAGGCTCAGCCCAAACAATATTTCGGATCCATGCCCAACCAGCAGAAAGCTTTGGTATGGAGGAAGAAGCCGATGGTCGGGGCGGACTCAGAGGTGGGTGGGTCAGTGCCTCTGACGTCGGCGATGCCTCAGACGGTGACGACGCAAGCTCTCGAAGCTACGTTGGAAGTAACGCTGCCTGTAGCAGGGTCCGTTAAGCATGGAGGGGCAAAACCAGGCAGTTCTGCCGTAATATCAGAATCAAATGACTTGGCTCCTGCACAGACTCAGCCGACGGGAGTAGTGAAGGAGATCCCGCAGTCAATCGTGAGGAGTAAAGTTGTTTCTCTCGGGAGCAAAGGCAATACAGTTTCGGTTCAAGCCCGAGATCATGTATCGGAGCCGATATCAGCTCAAACGCCTCCACTATTGGCACAGAATATGCCGATAGGCTTAATGGAAGCTTCGGAGGAGTTTCAGGTGGTCCACCATGTTCTAGAAAGGGAGGCAGGGGAAATTGTTGAGGACGTTGAGGGACATTGTGAGGTTCTGACGTCTATGGTCACCCATACGAGAGAGGTTGGGGAAAAGGGTGAGACTGCTGTGGGTCAAAATGTGCTGGAAGGTTTGAAAGAGCTGAGGGGTAATTGTTTAGAAGAGCTGGAAGAGCAAGTTACGATGGTTTCGGTGCCAGAACTCGAAGTAGCTGTTTATGAGGAGGAGATGGATAGTTCATCTCCATTACAGATGACTCCTCTTCAGATTGTGTCGGAGGAAACCTCAGATTGGGTCTTTAAACAAGTAGAGAAAATTCAAAACTGTGTGGGTCTATTTTATGAGGGGTATGAAGATCAATTGAGGGCACTTTTAGTTACTATTGAAGCTGGTCGATCCACGGTAGAGCAGTCATCTGTGAAGAAGAAGCGGGAGTTGAGGAGATTACATTGTTCCATTAATTACGATAATAGGGAGGGTACCTCAGGGAGGAACCGATTTAAGGGGAGGGATGCCATATCTGTTAATGAAGCCTAAAATTATGTCGTGGAATGTAAGGGGGATCAATAATGTTAATAAACGCCTTCGCATTAGGTCTATTATTCATAGTTGGAAGATTGATGTTGTTTGTCTTCAAGAAACAAAATTAGTAAATGTGGACAGAAATGTTATTAGTAGCTTGTGGAGAGGTTCATTTGTAGGCTGGTCTTACCTAGCCTCTTCAGGTGCTTCTGGTGGAGTTCTAGTCATGTGGGATAGTAGAGTTGTCAAGATGGTAGAAGAGTGTATTGGAAATTACTTGGTGGCATGTGTTTTAAGGAATGTGGAAGATGGGTGGTCGTGGGCATTAGCAAGTGTCTATGGTCCCAATAGTGATCGGGATAGGAACCTGATGTGGGATGAAGTATCAGGGTTATATTCTATGTGGGATCTTCCTTGGTGCATATGTGGGGATTTCAATATAGTTCGATTCCCAAGTGAAAGGGCGGGCCTTTCTTCAATAACTGCAGCAATGGAGGCTTTCTCACAGTTGATTTTCGACTTGGAATTGCTGGATTTGCCGTTGGTGGGGGGTGAATATACGTGGTCCAATTCTAGAGGCAGTTCAAGATTAGACAGATTTTTAGTTTCATCGTCGTGGGAAGCTCATTATCCGAAGTTGTGCCAAAAACGGTTCCCAAGGATAGGATCGGATCACTTCCCCATTATTCTTGAGTGTGGAGGTATTCATGAGGGCAAACGGTATTTTAAATTCGAGAATATGTGGCTAGAAGTGGAGGGCTTTGTCGATATGGTAAAAAATTGGTGGCTGCTGTATCAGTTTGAGGGGACTCCTAGTTTTGTTTTGGCTAGTAAACTTAAAGCTTTAAAAGCTGATCTGAAGACTTGGAATAAGGAGGTCTTTGGGAATGTTGAGCAGCAGAAAAAAGTCCTTTGGGATGAGCTCCAATCCTTGGAAGCTGATGGGGTTCGAGAGGAGAGTTTGTCTAGGATGAATGAAGTAAAAATAGAACTTGAGAGGGTTCTTTTGAGGGAAGAAATATCATGGAGGCAAAAGTCAAGAGTTCTTTGGCTCAAAGAGGGGGATAAGTGTACTAGATTCTTCCACAAAATGGCTAATTCTCACAGACGTAACAACGCTATCGAGATGTTAAGAGCTGAAAATAATCTCCTTACATCACCAGCTGAGATCCAAGAGCATGCTGTGCAGTATTTTAGTTCCCTCCTTAGTGAGACGGAAGATTGGAGACCTAAGATAGATGGATTGAACTTCGCAGCGGTGGATGCTTCTTAAAAAAGTTGGCTAGAAAGGCCGTTCGAAGAGATTGAGGTGCATCGGGTGGTGTGTGGAATGAGGAGAGACAAAGCTCCCGGGCCGGATGGGTTTTCTATGGCATTTTTTCAGGATTGTTGGGATTTTGTGCGGGAGGATGTGATAGCCGTCTCGGATTGATCGCAAATGAATGTGTAGATAGCCGCATGCGGGAGGGGCTCCGGGGGTCCTTTGTAAGTTGGATATGGAAAAAGCATATGATCATGTAAATTGGAATTTTCTTTTGTATATGCTTAGAAGATGCGGTTTTGGTGATAAGTGGTGTGGCTGGATAAGTCACTGCATTTCAACAGTTCGCTTTTCTATTCTTGTTAATGGGCAGCCTTGTGGGTATTTTCCGAGTTCTAGAGGTTTGAGGCAGGGGGATCCCTTATCTCCCTTCTTGTTTGACATTGTTATGGAAGCCCTGAGTCGAATGGTGGAGGCAGTGGTAGGAGCAGGATTTATTTCGGGATTTTCAGTGGGAACCAATTCGAGTGGCCCCTCTACTATATCACACTTGCTTTTCGCTGATGATACCCTCATTTTTTGTGAGGCTGTTGGGGAACAAATTCAAATTTTGAGGGCTGTCCTGCTATGTTTTCAAGCCGTCTCGGGATTAAAAGTGAACTTAAGTAAATCGGAATTGGTACCGGTGGGAGAGGTTAGTAATATTCATCACTTGGCTGAATTTCTGGGGTGCAAAGTTACATTTCTGCCCATAAAATATTTGGGTCTACCGTTAGGGGCATCTTTTAAGGCCAAACACATTTGGGATGGGGTGATCGAGAAGATAGAGAGGAAGTTGGCAGCTTGGAAAAGGATTTACTTATCTAAAGGGGGTAGGATTACTCTTATAAAGAGTACTCTCTCTAATATTCCTACTTACTTCCTATCTTTATTCCCTTTACCAGTTGGTGTGGCCAATCGTATTGAAAAATTATATAGAAATTTTCTTTGGGGAGGCTTGGGAGAGGAGACCAAAATTCCCTTAGTAAGCTGGAAAAAAATCTGCTGTCCGATTGCTGATGGAGGTCTGGGTATTCATAGCCTATGCAGTTTTAATAAGGCGTTGTTGGGGAAGTGGCTATGGAGATATCATGGGGAAGAGGAAGCATTGTGGAGGGGGGTGATTGATCGCAAGTACGGTAGTGATTGGGGAGGATGGTGTACTAAGGAGAGTAGGGATTCGTATGGAGTGAGTCTATGGAAGTTTATTAGGAATGGTTGGGGTCGCTTCCTAAAACAAGTTAACTTCTCGGTTGGTGATGGTTCAAAAATCAGATTTTGGTCTGATGTTTGGTGTGGGGATATTGAATTGTATCGAGCATTTCCGGTTGTTTTCAGGTTGGCAACTAATAAGCAAGCTTCAGTTTCCGACGTGATGGTATCTTCCAATGGAGTGGTGCTTTGGGATATAGGCTTCTCCAGATCTATCCAAGATTGGGAAGTAGAGGAGGTTAATGACTTTTTTAGACAGTTGTATTCAGTGGTGTTAAGAAGACAGGGCAGGGACCAACTTTGTTGGAATCAAACAGCCTCTAAGAAGTTTACAGTTTGGTCTTTTTATAAAGTGATACTAAATCAGCACCATATTGGCTTTCCTTGGAAGAGGATTTGGAAGGCTCATGTTCCGTCAAGGGTGGCTTTTTTTGTATGGACAGCAGCAATCGGGAATATTCAGACTATTGACAACCTGAGGAAGCGTGGAATGATTGTTGTGGATTGGTGCTTTATGTGCAAGAAAGAAGCGGAATCAGCGAACCACCTTCTACTTCATTGTGAAATGGCTAAAGTGCTATGGGATGGTGTATTTGGAAAGGTTGGGCTGTGCTGGGTTATGCCAGAAACAGTGGTCAATTTCCTAACATGCTGGACTAATTTTCAAATGCATACTTGTCCCCAAGTGACAGCTGCTTGGAAAATGTTGCCTTTGTGTATTATGTGGTGTATTTGGTGGGAGAGAAATGAGCGGTGTTTTAATGATCGGGAACGCAATAGTGATGAATTCTGGAAGTTTTTTATAAGTACTCTAATTTGCTGGTTTTCTGCTATTGTACTGAAGGGAGGGGCTGTAAACGCGTTCCTGTCTTCGTTTTTCTAAGTTCTAGAATGTATTAGGTGTTTCTTGTGTATACTTCCTGTGTACTCGGGCTATGCCTATTACATTGTTATTAATAAAGTTATTACTTATCAAAAAAAAAAAAAAAACATTTGACAGTACTAAAGAAAAGATAACACAATGCCAAGAGGAAGCTATTAACAAAATTGAGAGTAAAAGGTTGACTAAACTTTCTTTTTTGATAATTAGCAAAATTTTATTAAAAGGCACAATCCAAATACACAGAAAGTATACAAGAAATACACCTAATATATTTTTCCTGTATTCTTTTTTCTGGTGAGCACACTGACAGATGCTAGTTTGTGAGGGATGACACAGCCCAGTATTAGGGTGTATGGCTTTGAATGGCTGGCATACTACCAAACAGCATGGAAGCAAAAACAGTTTCAAATTTTAGGTCAAAACTAAGAAAAAATAAAGAGGCACATGATATTTTTCATTACTTCATGCACTCTGTTGTTTATTTTATAGTTATTCCATAAATTAAACAACCCACATATAGACTATAAAAAAATAAACCCTTTCCTACCCAGATTTAGGGGGACAAACACAATCAAAGTTTATAAAAAATTACAACTTTATAAGGTTCAAAAGCATTTGCGGATGCACAATCAGGTGGACATAGAAGCTGATAAGTATGCCAAGATACATACGATAAATGAAGCTGAGAGTCAGAATTCATTACCGACAAATGTTCTGATGGAGCTTATCTTGGAGATCAATAAAGCTGTTATATGTTACTTCATCAAACTTTATACCTCTTAAAACAGCACAAAGAACATAGGGACGAATTGAAGACGTCTGCAAGGGGAAAAAAATGAAAAGTTCATACCCCAAAAAATCAACTGTCCCACTCTAGACAAAACAATAACCCATAATAGACTTGCGAGTTTCTGAGATAACACCTCTGGTTTCACGTGCATTTTAATCATTGATTTTCTACTAATATTAACCACTTTATATGTCGGCATCTCCTGTAGCCCATTGAAGATTCGAAGGGCTTGAGCAATCCCTTCAAGGCAAAGTAAATCATATCTGTGCACATCAGAAGGAAAATAATTATATTTACTTGCATTTTTTTACTATTAGAATAAATAAGAATCTTGCTAAGGCCTTCCTATATTTCAAGTTAACACAAGCGATTTACCTACCAAAAAATAAATAACCAATATGAAGGGGGAATAACTAATTCATTCACTTCAGAAACTCAAACATAAAGCAAATCCCTCATATTGGGGAGAAAAATAGTACGTGAGAGCAGATACTCACATACCATGTTCTCAAAAGAAAACCAAAACGTAGTGTGTGAGAAGAAAAACAAAAACGAAGGTTAGAACAGGACATTATGAGTTCCTTCTTCGTAAGGAACAAATCAACTAACGGGCGCCGTTGAGAAACTCAAATTCTAACTTCAAAATTTGTATAAAAAAGGTTGAAGTGCCTCAGCGGAGAAAGCAATCCAATCGAGTAAACCAGTTAATAAAATACCTATTGGCAGGGACTTCAATCTTGTAGATAACTTCTTCATCGTCCCCATCTTCCTCCTCTTCCAAATGCTTTTCCTTTCTAATAATCGCTTTCTCCGTTGTCTGAATCAGTCAAAGAAATACATTCTTGACACCCAAGAAACATACCACTTCAAAATTATCAATAGTAACAACAAAACGAGAAAGGAAAAATAAAACAGAGCCCAAAGAGTGAGAAGCGCTTACAACGTCGTCGAGCTCGATGCCGAACCTGAAGCAAAGGTCTTCGAACTCTTCCTGAGCTGTGACATTCAACACCAAAACACAAAACAAAACAAATGTGAACAAAGTTTCATCCTTTGAAACCGAAAAAACGAAAATGAAAAAAAGAGCGAGAGATGGGGGATTGAAAGCTCACTGTAAGTTTGCCCGATCGCTGCGAAGAGACGATCCCTTCCCACGCTGATAGTAGGCATGGTTGGACAATTGGACGAGAGAACTGTGCAAAGTAAACGACTAAGCAGAAAAAGAAAGCAGGTCTTGGAAAAGCGCCAATCCAAGGTTGTCGGGTTTTGTAGTCTTCTTTCTGATGCTGTTAGCGTAAACTGGACGAGGATTCCCTATGGTCCCCTCTAAAAGCTCGTATTCGGCCTCACGTCGAGTGGGAGTAAGGCTGCGTTTGTTTAGTTGAATTGAGTTTTCTATTAATAGTAAGGAAAAGTCTGAATGCAAGCTAATTTCGTGTACCAATTGCGCACCAATCTCCACGTCAGTTAGTAAAATGGTGAGTTTTAATTAAAGAGAAAATGTAAAAATCATCCTAGTACAAAACATCCTTATCACACCTATGTAATCCTTATCACACCTATGTATTAGGTGAAAAAAAAAAATATTACCTGATGTGATGCGGCTTCCGGCTGCTCTCCAGCCCTGCTCTTTGGATTTTAATAACGAAGGAATTTATTCATCCACAAGTGGTGTGTTCTTCGTGTTTCCAACCAAAACCATTATCAAGGAGTAAATAATACATATAAAAATTATTTATATGATATAATTTAATTTTAAATTTTTTTAAAACTTTAAAAATTATAAATTAAATTTTATAATTACATTTTAAATATTTTATAATTGGACTGAAAAGATTATTTAGGATTCTTCTTTATTGCATTTAGCTCAGTTGAATTTAATTTAAATTTAGATCTATTTTAATATTTAAATACTCAATTCTTAAATCATTAAACTCATTTCAACTCAAAATATTTTTATACGTAGGTCTTACAATATTTTTTAACTCAACACCTCTTTACACATGAGACCTTTATCATTTTTCAACTTCTCATAAATACATTTAAACTTATCTTAACATCTAAATACGTTTGAATTTATTTTAAGTAAGTTCCATAGAATTTACTTCACCATCACAACTCATTACTATTACAGTTCTTCTAGGTACAAGCAATCCGTGTACTGATTGTTCACCGTTCCGCTGACGTGGCTTTTTATATTATATAAAAAAAATCAAAACACGAAATGCAGAGAATGAAGAAGGCATACACAAGAGTTTTTCTGGAAAATAGCCGGAAGCCGCACCATCTCCGTGTAAATTTTTTTTTTTTTTTAACCCAGCACATTAAGTGTGCTGGGGCTTCTTCACACAGTAGTGTGAGAAGAAGAATTTTTCAAATCCAAAAGCAAGAAAATGTCCGTACGTTATCATGTTCTTACTTTAAACCAAAGAGAGAATAATTTGGGATAGAAATGACTGAAAGTCTTACCAAAAGCAATTAGATATGACTGGAAGTCTTCCAGATGTGTCGGTACGGTTAGAATATTACTATACTTAAAATAACGGTGATATGATTTACTTTTTACAATATTTAATTTATTGTATAAATTAATTAAAATTAAAAAAGAATAAAAATATAATAAATCAATTAGTATGAATTAATATAATTAATTTATAGAATAAATTAAATATTATAAAAAATAAATCATATTATCATACATATGATATATTATCAGAGGAACTATGGTCTCTCTTTGTCAGTGGACCACCCTTAGTCCTTAAAGGCCTAGGGTCTATCAAAGGCTACCGACCAATATCAACGGTGGTTAGTGTTCACTCATTGTTCATATGAGTTGTGAGTGAACAATAAATCATTGTTCATCCTTATTTATTTATTTATTTTGTAATTTTCTTAGCAATCTATGGCTAAACACCATGTAGATGAGTCGTAGTAGAGAAATGATACTTGCAGTCGTGAGTGTGCAAACGTTGTGCAGTCACTTTGAAAAAAATGAATAAATATGGGACCTACATAAAAAGAAATTAATTTTTTAATAGTGGACCCTACTCTTTTTCAAAACGATTGCACGACATTTACACATTCCACGACTGTATGTAGCATTACTCGTCGTAGTAAGGATATTGACATGTACAGTAAAGGAAGTTTCTCTATGTAATAAGGCATTGGTCACATCAAATAAGCATTTTCTAGTTCTGGCATACAGTCTTGGCATATTGCGACTTGCATGAGAAAAAATATTTTTAATTACATGTCTTTTGTTTTTTTTAAGAAAATGGTGTTTCAATTTTATTGATAAATCCTCACTTGAGACGAAAGAATACCTTATATGTTTCTAACTATATGTCAAATATGAGTTTTACGTTGTTTAACAATGTGGGAGTCTAGCTAGGATGGGCTAGTTTGGATACATAAATCATCTCATTTCATCTTATCTCATCTCATTATTACAATTTTATTAAATTTTCACACAAAATATAATAAACACTTCAATTTTTTCAAATCGTAAAATAATAATAATATTAAATAAAATAATATTTTAATTTATTCAACTCATCTGAAACCATCTTATCTCATCTCATCTCACTATCCAAACGAGTCCTTAAGAGAATCAAGAGGGTCAATAATTGTCCTAAACCTTCATTTTTTTTTCCCTAAACAAGATACGCTTCATTTGAAACCACCAAAATACATTGTCATAGATAATTCATTACAATAACTTAGAAAACTATGGGAGGGTCTTTCCCACTATGGAAATCCAAAAGGCATGGTGGAATGAGATTGAGGGGTATGCATCCTGTCAAATTCTTAGACGCTGCCCACTGCGCAATAGAATGCGCGCATCGATTCAGGTTTCGATGTATTTTCCTTGTTTCCCAGCTGTCAAAGTGTTGCAAAGTATTTCTGATGTCTTTCAGTATGGGTTGAATGATCCAGTCTGAGCATTTGTCAGGATCATGTACTACTTGCATTACTATAAGTGAGTCACCTGCAATGACAAGTTTTTTGACTTGCCTGGTTTTTGCTTCTTCAATTCCAATATACATTGCAGTAGCCTCTCCCTGGTTTGCATTTTGACTTCCAATATGCTTAGCAGTAACAAACATTGGGGTACCATCTTCTGACCTGCATATTGCTATTGATGTACTACCTAATTTCCTTACAGTTACATCAAAAAATAGAGTGTAATGACCTGTAGGTGTTGATTTCCACTTATGACTTTCATTAACTTGTTTGCTGGCCCACGCATTACAATGATCATTGTAAGTTTTGAGAGTTCCAGAAATAAGTTATTCACATTTGGGATTAGAGTCTCATGAACAACCTTGTTCCTTAGCATCCAGATACTATCCATAGCATTAATGGAAAAAATTTGGAATTTTTGTTCCTCACTACGGGGTATGTTCAATTTTTCTACAGGGGAGATTATGCATTCCATCCATTTGCATATTTCTTCATTTGCAAAGCATGATATATTTAAAGGCCACGGGGAATTTCTCCAAAGATTTCTCCAAAGTTTGTGACTCTTCCTCACCTTTGCAGAAAGGACAGCTAGCTTCTTCAACAGAAAGTGGGATGACTCTTTTAATTAAAGATTTTGTGGGGATAATCTCATTTAAAATTTTCCAACTCAGTAGCTTTAGCCTATCCTGAATCTTTAATTTCCACAATTTTTTCCAAACATTGGATTGCTCTTAAGAATGGTAGGAATCTCTTGCAATGGCTGCATAAGCAAATTTGACAGAAAATCTTCCAGATGTGTGGTGCATCCATTGCAGATTATCCTCCAGTGTTTGAAAATCAGCTTGTGCTAAAGGGATTTTGAGGAATTATTTCACTGTGTCGGGATGGAACAAAGCTTGTAGAAGAAGGATATTCCATTCTCTAGGTTCTTTCATGGTGAGTTCAGAAACAGTTAAGGACAAGTCCAATCCTATGGATGAATTCTTTGGGTTTGGCTGAAAATTTGGTTGAGTTGGTATCCATGGATCTGTCCAAACTTTTGTGCTTGTTCCATTGTTAATCTGATAGCACACACTTTGTTTTAAGAAATCTCTTTGCTTTATAATACATTTCCATATCCAAGAGTCAGTTGTTTTTGGAAAAGTGTTAAAGAAACTGTTGTTTTTCAAGTACTTGGATGACAAAACATTCTTCCATATAGCCTTGGAACCATTTATCATGTTCCAACCAAGTTTTGACATTAAAGCTTTGTTAAAGTCTGAAATTGATCCAAGACCTAGGCCCCCCATGGATTTTGGTCTGCAAATGGAGCTCCATGATTTTGGTGTGAAATTTTTAGATTTTTCAGGAGGAAATCCCCACCAGAATTTGGAAAAGGCTTGGTCAAGTTTTTTTGTGATTGACTTTGGTATCCCAAGAGAAGACATAGCATATTAGGGGATGGAACTAGCCACTGAACGTATTAAAGTGGTTCTACTAGCCTAAGAGAGTACCTTTGCTTTCCAACCAGCCAATTTATCAAAGATTTTTTCTTTTAGTTCTTCAAAGTGTATTTTTTTCGATGATTTAAAAGAGAGGGGAAGGCCTAAATATTTAATGTTGGATGAAGCAATTTTGAAACCTAAAATCTCCTTCACCTCTCTCTTTTTGTGAGGAAGAGTATTTCTGCCAAATTGGATGGAAGATTTGCTGGTGTGAACTTTTTGACCAGACCAAGAGGCATAAGTATCCAAGCAATTCATGAAGATTTGAGCATTTTGTTGTGAAGCTTTTCCAAAGAGAATAAGATCATCAGCAAATAATAAATGTGAAATGGAAGGGCTGGTTCTACTGATCTTAATACCTTAAAGATTGCCAAGGTTTTCTTCTCTAGAAATAAGTCTGGTTAGCACTTCTGTTCCTAGGATAAACAAGAAAGGGGATAGAGGATCCCCTTGCCTGAGGCCACGAGAAGGGTGAAAAAAACCACAAGGTTTTCCATTAATAATCACTGAGTAGGAAACTGTGGTAATACACTCTTTTATCCAGTTTATCCAAACTCTATGAAAACCAAGGGTTGACATTATGTCCAAAATAAAATTCCATTCCATCAAATCAAAGGCTTTCTCCATATCAATTTTAACAGCCATAAGTCCATGTTTCCCTTTTTTCTTTTTTAAGTGATGAAAAATTTCCTGGGCAAGGATGGTATTTTCTTGAATGAATCTGCCCGGGACAAAGGCCGTTTGGTAAGGAGAGATGATCTTTGGGAGGATTTTCTTTAGTCTGTTTGCAAGGATTTTTGCTTTCACTTTATAGTAGACATTCGAGAGACTAATTGGTCTATATTGATGGACGGTATTTGGACTGGTGATTTTTGGAATGAGAGCTATATGAGTATGGTTCAGCTCTTTTAGAAGTTTTCCATGAATGAAGATTTTTCTTATAGCTGCTATGAAATCCTTTTTTATGATGTCCCAATATTGCTTGTAAAACAGCCCAGTAAAACCATCAGGACCAGGGGATTTTGTTGAGGGAGTTTGTTTAATGGTACCTATGATCTCCTCCTTAGTGTGAATCTCACAGAGAAAATTATTTTCCAAATATGAGATTTGTTCCGGAAAAAGCTCCTCCAGGCTAGCATGAGGAATTGGGTTGGAGGAACTATAGATGCTTTTGAAATGTTCAAGGAAATTGTTTTGGATGACATTTTGGTCAGAAGTCTAGTGATTTTGATTCAATTTCAGACTTTCAATGGAATTGACTCTCCTTCTAATAGTGGTTGACAAGTGGAAATATCTTGTGTTTAAATCAGTTGTAGTCAACCATTGAACCCGCGACTTTTGTCTCCAAAGAATTTCTTCCCTTTTCAATTACTCATCAAGTTGTTCCTTTAATTCGGTTTCAAGGTGCATGTCTTGATGTGTGAGGTTTTGACTTTGAATTTGAGAAAGGGCATGACTCAAGTTTCTTATGGAGGTTTGAATGTGTCCGAAATGATTTTTGTTCCAAGATTTTAGAGCATTTTTCACTTCTTTTAATTTTTTGGAGAGAATGTAACCGGGGGTTCCTTCAATATGAATGTTCCAGGCTTTTTGAATGACCATTTGACTAGTAGGGTCTCTTATCCAAAACTCTTCAAATTTGAAAGGATTTTTGTGGTAGTTATTCCCCATAGTGTCCAAAAGAATAGGCGAGTGGTCCGAAGAGCTGATTGGAAGATGTTTAAGAGTGGCATTTGGGAAAAGATTTATCCAAAGTGGATTAGCGACCCCTCTGTCAATTCTTTCTCTGATGTTGCTGTTACCATGCCTATTGTTTGTCCAAGTGAATTTAGGCCCGTTAAAACCCAAGTCAACCATTCCATTTGTTTCCATGTAGGCTCTAAGACCATTTTGTTGTGAAGAACTAGCATAAGGGCTTCCACCCATTTTTTCAGATTGTCTAAGGATAGAGTTGAAATCTCTGATGCTAAGATCAGGGCCATTAAAGTTTTGTGTTATTTTTTCTAGATTTTCCCAAAAGTTCCATTTTTTGTTGTATTCCATAGGACAATAGACAAGATTTAAAAGCCAAGGATTATGAATAGGATTCGAGTACACCAACAAGGTCATTACATTACTATTCACAAAGACAGGTTCTACATCCATACCATTTTTCCACATTGCCAAAAGTCCACCCCATCTACTAACCGGCGGAATATTTACAAACAAGTTAAAACCTAACCTATTCACAATATTACTAGTATTCACATCTTGCAAAATTGTCTCCACAAGGAAGACTACATCAGGTTTTAGTGACCTAATGTTTGCCCTAAGATTTTTTATTGCACGGGGTCGGGCAAGACCCCGGCAATTCCAACACAATAGCTTCATTTGCTAGTTGGTGGCAGTACTAGCCTTGCCATGTCGGCTTCAGAATCCAGTGAAATAAACTTGAGATTTTGGGACTGAGATGAATTAACCAGTTGCTGCACTTCTTTGTGGTACGGAGAAAACCTTGGCTTTTTTTATCTCCTTTCTGAGCTACTGTGTTTCGTCATCTTTGTACGTTGTATATAGCTCGCAATGGGGATCTCTTCCTCTGTTTCTGAAGTAGAACTATATCCATGCTTGAGTTTTGGAAGAAAACTGTTAGAGTTTTGTGTCTCTTCCCCTGATGGAAGTTCCTTCCTCTGTACCTCGTGAGTTGGCCTTTGCCTAGCTCCTTGTTCCAGAATGAGAAGATTTGGGATTTGAGGTTGATTCAATTTCTGGGGAGTTTCTATGGTTGAGGGATAATGGCTAAGTGCAGGTTCTGTTTATGATATGTTTATCGTGGGGTTCGGGTAGAAGGGTAGGCCTAGGTTATATTTTCCTTGGGTTGTGTTTTTGGTTTGATGGGTTGGATTGTTTGTTTTTTGGGCTGAATCACCCTGCAGTTTGTTTGTTTGTTTGTTTATCTGGGTTATCATTTGGGTATGTAGATTGAGCTTGGTCCGTATTGTAAGAACTGGGTTGATTGAAGTTGCTTTATTGGGCTGGGGTTAAAGTGGCATGAATTGACCTTGGTTTTATGGCTAGGCAAGAACGGCCTGATGGGCTAACCAAAAGGGAAAATTCATGGGCTTTGGGGTTGAATTCATTTGGGCTTTTGAGCTGTTCGAACTGAGCTATTATGTTCTTGAAGATGGAATTTGTTTCTTCTGAAGATGCATGTGGGTCTGATCTATTAATGGGTGAATTGATATGTGTGACAGAAAGTGGGCTGGAATTAAAGGATGGGAGTGTTGTCCTTACCCGTTATTCTGAATGGTTCTGATGAATGGTGTGGATGCTCTCGGTTAGTGTGATGGGGGGACAATTTTTGCTGTTTTTGTTTGCCAGAGAGATTTGCCAAGCCATCTGATTCCGAATTGGGCTGCTATCATTTAAAGCAATCTTATCCAAGTCTCGTTGAGACGGGAAGCTGCCACTTGTAGTAAACAGTTCACCTCTTTCTGCATGCATGCCACCGAACTGAACACCATGGCTGATTTTTCCTGGAGCTCCTACATGAGTGTTGATCTCAGATTCTTCATGGACTATTGAGCATGGTTTTGCAATTATCTCATCACAAACCATTTTCTCTTTTCCTTTTGAAGACTGAGGAAAAAATTTCTGGTTTCTGGAGGTTCAAAACTATTTGCAGATGTTATCATTCCCCATTGAGAAGTTCTAGTCATGCGCTGCTGATTGTCATTTTGCTTTGCTCTTCTAGTTGCTGTGGTTTCAGCTCTCATCCATGGACCAAAATTTATCACCTCCGTTTATGTGTGTAGGAATGGATAGGCTTGTTGTATATGTCCAAGGCATCCACAACAGTAACAAAAATCGGATAACCTTTCATACTTAAAACTGATCCAAGTTGCTTGTCTTCTTGGCCGAGAGAGTGGGAAACCATCTGGAAGAGGATTTTCTACATTTATTTCCACTTGGACATGCATAAACTTTCTCAGAATAATTCGCATATTCGTTGCCTGCTCCACTTGAATAAAGTTTCCTAACTTCCTTGCAATTCTTTTAGCATTTTCCATTGTCATATACTCCAAGGGGAGCCCATGTATTTGCACCCAGAATATTGATATGTTGAGATCTATTTCTTGCAAGCTTAAACCTTTTGGCCAATCTCTGACTAGCATGTGGAAACCCTCGAATATTCCATGGTCTCTGCTCAAGAACTCTAGCTTTATCATTCTGTGTGGGAAAAGAGAAAAGGAACATGTTGGGGCCGAGATCTTCAATTGATAGCCCAAGTACGAAGCTCCATGATGCTTTTATCGTTGCTTGCAGAGCATGATTATTTAACGGTTTTGATGAAATGATACATCCAATGAGAACATGCTCTGAGAAATAATCTACAGTCGCGGTTTCTGGCTGTAAGTCGAGGTCTGCCCATTTTATGAAATTAGTTAGTTTATTGATACTTTCCATTTCAGTATCCGGAAAGACAGAGTTTTCAGGAGGGTGACGGGTTGTTGAGATGGGTTGTTGAGAAGGGTTGGTGGAGGGAGGGTTGTCACGAGTGTTTAAGGCTGACTTAAAAGAGTGTGAGTAAAAGCTTATAATGAAGGGAGGGTTGTCGTTGATGGAGGATAACGTTTTCTTGTTTGGTTTGGGAAACTGGAACTAAAAACTAAGAAGGGTTTGACTCACTAGGGAGGAAGGGAGAACTCATCCTGGAGAGAGAGATGTGGGAGAAGATTTCATCACCTCTAAACCTTCTCTTTAAACATTCTAATTTTCTCTCGTTTTCAAGAAAACATGTATACAAACATAGATGTTTCTCATCAAACCATTTTAATTTAATCTCATTCTTAATAAAAACAATGTGCGGGCTTGGTCTTTTTTTTTTACAAATAAAAAATCTTAAAAAATAGTAAGTGCATTACTGAATAAATACTACAAGAAAATTGTTTATTTGTAGCTAGTCATTCCTGCGAAAATGACTATTTCATACTAAAATGATTTTGTTTCCATCACAAATAATAATTCTCATCGCAAATAATCTGTTACAAATACTCATTTTTCTTGTAGTGAAAGTTTAATATGTTGGATAAAATTACTTACTTCATTACTCGTGATTAGTTTATTGACTATATTTCACAAAACTAAAATAAGTTCTCTCTCTATCATGTGTTTTGATGGTTGGGTCTTAAAACAAATGCAGGAAAAATCCACTAAGGGGAGAGAAGAATGGAGTGGTTTGTTATGGTTATTGTAATTAAAAAATAAGTTTGTAAACTATATTGGCAATTTGAGGTGCCAAGGCCTCCAACACTTATTCAATTATGGGATGCAAAAGTTCTTCCTTCATTGATTATACTTGCTAAATTTAAATAAGCAATTACATAACAGACCACTTCTATACATTTACCATGACCCAACAATACTAACTGACCCACATAACAACTGACCCACTTACTAGTAACTAGCCCACTAAATGAGACTTAGTCGAAACCCAAAACAAAGCATGCATAGTTCATAACTGACCCAAGTGAAATGACGACACTTAGATAACACTTAGACAATAGAACCAGAATATTGGAACCCTAGCAGCATGTAACAACACTTCTTCCCTTGGAAGACCTTGCCCTCAACGTCTGGGAACCATTGTCGTAGAGTGGAAAGATCCTCCCAAGTCGCGTCTTCCTCAATCGTTCTAGACCATTGTACCAACACCAATATGTTAGTCGTGTTTCCTCTTTGCTTAAGTCTTCTCTGCAGAATCTTCTCTGGTTTAGGAGCAAGGGCTCCCTCTTGAGTCACAATCGGCAGATTAGCATTAGGTTGAATCCCATTCCCTAGCTTTCCCTTAAGACACAAGATGTGAAAGATAGGATAGATGCGAGATTTGGGAGGTAAATCGAGCTCGTACACAACTTTTCCAACTCACCAGATGATCTTAAAGGACCATAGTACTGTGGCACGATCTTAAGATTCTGACGCATGGTCACTGACATCTGCCTGTGGGGACACAACGTGAGGTAAACAAAGTCTACCTCTTTGTATTCTTTGTCCGTCCACTTCAGATCTGAGAAGAACTTCATCTTTGACTGTGCTTCCTGCAGATTTTCATGTATGAGAGTTGCAATGAAATCCTGGGTTCTTAATTCTTCATCAGCAACTTGTACTTTTGTGAATCCTGGCTCATAAGGCAGCATTCGAGGAGGAAGCTGGTAGTACAAAACTTCGAATGGTGAGACCTTTATGGAAGAGTGCACTAAGGTATTATAGGAATATTTTACTAAAGGCAACCATCTCACCCAATCTTGTGGCTTGTCACTGGAAAAAGATCTAAGGTAACACTCAAGCACCTTATTCGTGGCCTCGATCTGGCCGTCAGTTTGGAGATGATATGTTGTGCTGAGTAAAATATCTGTGCTACAAATTCTGAATAGCTCCTTCTAGAAATGACTTGTGAACACTGGATCTCTATCATTGACAATTGCTTGTGGGAACCCGTGTAATTTGAAAACATTTTCCATAAAGGCTCTTGCTATGGTCATAGCAATGTATGGATGAGTGATGGCCATAAAATGGGCATATTTGCTCAATCTGTCCATTACCACCATAATCACAGTTTTGCTCAATCTCCCAATTTTTGAAAGGTATTAGCAAAGGTTGAAACAACCCCCAAGGGTGGAGGGTTTCAACCTTTGATATCCATCGGGTATAAGCTCGGACATCACTTCTTAATCCAGGTCAGAAAAATTCCCTTTAATTCTTGCACGTGTTTTCTACACTCCCGTGTGGCCCCCTAATGGAATGCTATAAAATTGATGCAGGATATGCTGCTGGAAAGGCACCAAAGACCCCGGATGAAACCTGCCTTTGTAAAAGAGTAGTTGGTTTCAGATTTGGTAAAAGGGTTAAATCCAAATCCCTTGACGGTAGTGGCTAAATAGCTGCTGCAACTGGGGGTCTTGGGGGGTAAGCTTTCTTCAACTCCTTTATCCACTTTGCTTGCACTATATTAATTGCATGAAGATGATGGTTTGGTTATGTGATTGTGGTTATGGTTGGTGTTGGGATGGTGGGAAGTATTTGGTGAATGGGTGGGATGAAATAAGGGTAATCTAGATAGGGCATTAGCTGCTGTGTTGGTTTTTCCACTTTTATATTCCACTATAAAGTCATAATAGTGAAGCTTAGATGCCCACTTCTGTTAGGCTAGGGTCCCCACCCGTTGCTCTAACAAGTATTTTAATGCTTGCTGATTCGTACAAACTTTAAAAGATTACCCCAACAAATAGTGCCGCCACTTCCTCACTGCCATAACTAATGACAATAATTCCTTATCATAAGTAAATAGGTTCAAATTCTTACCCCTTGCGTGCCTGGCTAAGATATGTAATGGGCTGTCCTTCTTGCATTAAGACAACTTCTAGAGCTTCCCCTAATGCATCACATTCCACAATAAAAGTTTTAGAAAAATTAGGCAACCTTAAAATAGGAGGATGTTTGATTGCTTCTTTGAGTTGATCAAATGCTACTTATGCCTTCTTAGTCCATATAAAAGAATTCTTCTTCAAAAGAAATTAGGCAACCTTAAGGCCTTGATGTTTATTAGTATAGGCCAATTTTGCATTGATGTAATCTTCTGTGGGTCAGCCCTTATTCCTTCGTCCCAAGTATTCCACTTCCTTATTGCCAAAAACACATTTGGATTCTTTTGCAAAGAATTTATGAGTTTGTAATGTTTTCAAGACAATAGATAGATGTTGTAGATGTTTTTGTAGTGTCTTACTATAAATTAAGATGTCATAAAAAAAAAACAACACAAACTTCCTTCGGTACAGCCTAAACACTTCATTCATCAACCCTTGGAAGGTTGATGAAGTATTGGTAAGCCCAAAGGGTATAACTAGAAACTCGTAATGACCCTCGTGGGTTCTAAAAGCAGTTTTAGGGATATCATCAAGATTCATCCTAATTTGATAGTATCCCGAGGGCAAATCAAGTTTAGAAAATATTACTTCCCCATATAGTTCATCAAGCAATTTATCAATATTAAAAATAGGATACTTATCTTTTATAGTATCCTTGTTGAGGGCATGATAATCCATATACATACGCCAGCTGCCATCCACCTTTCACACTAGTAGCATTGGAGATGAGTAAGGACTTTTACTGCTCTATATAATGTCACTTCTCAACATTTCAGCCACCAACCTTTCAATCTCCTCTTTTGATGATACAGATACCTATAGGGTCTTACACAAGTAGGCTTGATTCCTTCCTGCAGCTGTATTTTGTGATCATAGTTCTTAAGGAGGGGCGTAGGTTCAGTGAAAATACCCTGAAAATTTTCCTACATTTGCTTTACTGTTGGTAAAACAGCCTGGAAATTTGCTTTACTGTTGGTAAAACAGCCTCCTTAGAGTCCAATGTAGTTCCATCCAAAACTTGAAGCCATAAGCCTTTAGATGACCACCAATTAAGCTGGTTAATGTGCTATTCTTCCTCAATATTCTTTGTAGGTAATTGCAAAGCCTACAACTTAACCTTAACATCTCCCACTAAAAACAACATGGTTAAGTCAGAAAAATTTTACAAAATAGACCCTAAACTCCTTAACCAATCCACCTCCAATACCACTTCACACCCAATAAGTATCAACACATAAAAATTAGTAACAAATTGCAACTTTTGTAAGGTAACAGGGACTGCCTTACAGTAACCAAGGCAAGGGAGGGTAGCACCATTCGCTACCTTAACTGTCAATGGTAGATAGCCATTTGATTGTTTATTTCTCCTTGCAACCGCATAGTTTTAGGTGCTAGAGACCCTGGTATGTCATGTAATGAAATGCCTAGCAATTCCCCTATTTCTTCAACCTTGGTCTCCTCTATTACAGCCAAAGCTGCATCTGTTTTCTCAGGTTCTTCCTCCTCTTCTACCCCCATTCCTTCCAGAAGAAAAGTTTTGGGCTGCTGCACCTATGCCCGGTTGGAACTTCTCGTCACAATAGTAGCATAAACTCCTTTCTCTCCTTTCTTTCATTTGAGTGGGTGATATTCTTTGAATGGGTAAGGTAGGTCTCTTGGATCTATTGTAAGGGGCTGAGTTTGGATATAAATTCTTGGTATCTGGTCTGTTTGGAGGGGTTGATAATCTTAATATGGGTGCTAGTGCTGGTAATTTGAGGGGTGAATTTTGGTTGTTGGTGTTTTAAGGTTGGTTTCGGGGCAATAATCCATGGGTTTTTCTTAGGACCTCCTCCTCTTGTAATCTCGCTAATCCAAATGCTATAGAAAGTGTGTTAGGCTTGAACATAGTAATAATAATTCTAAGATCATCCCAAAGCCTACTAAGAAAGGTACTGATACGAAATTTCTCCGTTACTCCATTGATTTTATTAGATAAGGCTTCAAATTATGATTGATATTCCTCCACCGTAGTAGTTTGTCTTAACTTTGTAAAAACTCCCACTAGATCCTCATAAGCAGAGGGTCCGAATCTGACCTTTAGGGCTGTGACCAACTCATCCCATGTGTGAATTAGTGTGGCGCCCCCAACCCCCATGTACGAAAACTCAGGAATCGAGACGACCTGATGATGACAACACGGTCACACATCCCAACGATAGTGCCAAGTGTGTGTACATGCAACAGTGTACAATAAACAACGCAGCGGATAATTAAAGTAAGTCAACTAAGTACTAGAGTTTTTTTAATACAAATTTACATATGTAAAATGTTTAAAGAGAGTTATACAGTTGTTCCAAAATAAAATATAATACAAGTCACAAAACAATTACGAGTGATCCCATATCACTCTTCCGGCGGAGCCGAACCCTCAGGCTCGCCCTTAGTATCATTTGCATTGAAATCTGCGTTACCATAAACGGTACCGCAGGTAAGTATAATCCAAACAACACTCGAGAATAAAAATGCATTAATGCAACCAACAATTATGCATGCATATGATGAAATATGCATTATGCCCAAAACATCATTTTCCCCGAAAATGAACATTTACCCACGCACGCCAAAATCCCATTTGGTGCAAAAATAATAATCCTCACAAAATCCTTTTATCCAACACATGCTATATTCCCAGAAAATAGCCCAATAATCCATTTATCCAAGAACTCGTCATTTTCCCAGAAAATGGCCCATTAACCAATTTTACCGTATGCACCATGATCTCCCCTAGGGACCATCCGCACACCCTGGCTCCCTTCGCCACACCACGGGTAACTATCGTGCGTGTGACTTCGTAATAAGCGATGCCCAGTTCCGCGCCCAGCGCGTTCATGGCCAAGCATCCTTTAACCCCCGCTAGCAGAGGGGCCACGGAGTCGGCATGAGAGCGTTACCATCCCGTCCGATTCCGTTGTCACCCAGCGACAACCTAAGGGATGTCACTCAGTATATTCCGCTCCCGAGTGACCAGAGGAGCTCCATCGAGATAATGCCCCATCTCGACTTGGGGTCGTGATACACACACACCCAAAAATATTTTGTCACATGAAAACCCAGTTTTCAATAAACACATGAACATGAATGCAATTACACGAAAACCCAGTTTTCATTTACAAACATGAACATGCGTGCAAATGCAATGAACAAGACATGACACCAATAGCCAACAACCAACAAATGACAACACAATCCAATCACACAAACAATTTCATCCTCCAATCCATCCGACTCCCTTACTCCTCGGACTCAGTCCGGCATAACCAACCAGTTCACAGTAAAATGTGTTAGTGCAAAAATACATTTAAATCACGAAAGCTCTTTGGGAAAATACTTACAGTGCTTTATTATAATTTTTGAAGGATTACGGAGGTGTAAGAGGTAGCGGCACAGCAAAGGAATAGTGCAAAATGCACTGTGGCCGTGGGTCTCAAAAACTCACTTTTGAACAGGGACTTAGGGAAGGACTTAGGGATGTCGGTGAAGCTAATGGTGGTGGTGGTGGTTGGCTGTGGGTGGCGGCGTAGGAGGTGTTTGGAGGCCAAAATGTTCGAAACGAAAATGGAGTTGGATGGACTTCACCGGTGGCGGATCGGAGCTGAGGATGAGTGGTTTAGGTTGCTGGGAGGTCAAGGAAGATGTGGTGAAGAGATGTTGGCCGGAGGTGGCGCAACGGCGGCGCAAGAACGCAAGGAATGCCACGGCTTGAGGTCGCACGCGGGGGCTCACGGTGGTGCGAGAGGGGCTGGAAATCGGAGGGTGAGGTCGCCGGCCTTAGGGGAAGCAAACAGGAGGGGTAGTGTCGACCACGGCAGCGCACGGCGGCAATGGTGTTGGACGACGCAACAGACGGGAGGAGGGAGGGGCTGCGCGCAGGAGAGAAGAGAGAGAGAGGAGAAAAAGAAATGGGGGAAAAAGAAAATGAGAAGAAAATAAAAATAAGAAAAAGAAAAAGTAAGGGAAAGAAATGAGGTTTAATTCTCACATCTTGGGTCACAAAAATGATCCAACGAAAAAGATTTCAAAACAGCAAGTTAAATAAAATAATTTAAACGTAATGATTAAATTAAAATAATATAATTAAATCCAACACAGTAATTTTAAAACCCACAAAAAACTAAATTAAATTAAAGAAAAATTTAAATACAAAACAATATTTAATATTAAGAAAGCATATCAATATAATTTTCACAAATTAAAAATCATAAAAATAAACCAACTAAAAATCTGATAAACTTAAAACAAGAGAATCAATTTTTAAATTAATAAAAATAATCCTTCAATTAAAAATACACTAAAATACGGGGTGTTACATCCTCCCCCCCTTAAATAAAATTTCGTCCTCGAAATTGGCAAGGTCAAACATTAAAACTAGGACATGAATAAGATTCGACTAAGAGCAGACTTAAGATACATACCGCCAAGGTCAATCAAACAAATACGGATATTGCTCCCTCATGTCGGCTTCTCTCTCCCAAGAAAAATTTTGAACCAACGGATAGGCCCATAACACTTTCACCAAAGGTATTGTCTTGGACCTTAACCTTTGCTCTTTCCAATCCACGATCTGCGTTGGGGCAACTTCATAAGTAAGGTTAGGCTGAATTTGAATGCGTTCTGGGTCGACAAAATGTGGTTCTTGCTGTCCAAAACTCTTCTTCAATGACGACACATGGAACACATCATGAACTTCCCTAAAATAGTCCAGCAATGCAACTCTATAAGCAACAAGCCCAACTTTCTCTACAATCTGAAAATGGCCAACATACCTCGGACTAAGCTTTCCCTTCTTACCAAAGCACTTAACACCTTTCATATGAGAGACTTTGAGATAAACCCAATCACCTACCTCAAATGATAAGTCTCTTCTCCTTGTATCTGCATAACTCTTTTGGTGACTTTGAGCTTCCGCCATTTTAGTCCTTATAAACCGAACTTGATCTTTCATTTCTTGAATTATCTCAGGCCCAATCAATTTACTCTCGCCAACTTCATCGCAACACAAAAGTGATCTACACTTCCTTCCATACAAAGCTTCATACGGGGCCATCTGAATTGAGGCATGAAAACTATTATTATAAGTAAACTCAATTAGCAGCAGATGATTCTCCCAACTCCCCTGAAATTCCATGACACAAGCTCGCAACATATCCCTCAAGAGTCTGAATAGTGCGCTCTGATTGACTGTCAGTTTGAGGGCAATATGCAGTACTAAACTTCAACTTAGTGCCTAAAGCTGCTGCAAACTTTTCCAAAAAGGGACGTGAACCGCGGGTCCTAATCCGACACAATACTCTTGGGTACTCCGCGCAAACGCACTATCTCTATGACATACAACCAAGTCAACTTACCCAAAGAGTCAGTATTATTGATAGGCAAGAAATGAGCACTCTTGGCCAATCGATCTACAATCACCCAAACTGAGTTCTTTCCACTAAGGGACCTCAGCAAACCCACAACAAAATCCATAGAAACATCATCACACTTCCACTCAGGCATAGGGAGAGGTTGAAGTTTCTCAGTAGGTTTTGATACTTAGCCTTAGCTTGACAGCATGTGTCACATTTCTTAATAAACATGGCTATATCCATCATACTCGCATTAGTCCCCCAGTGGCACATCACACCCGGTATTCCTAGGGGGACTATATTATCCAAAATTTCTTTTTCCACAAGAACCTTAATACAAAATCCAATAAATTCCAATGATTAATAGCTCAATACAATAATCTGTGCTAACCTCAATCGACTCATATGCTATAACTTCTAAACCTTCATTGTATTCTACCTTTGGTAACCTAATGGACACTTCCAAAGTTAACCATCAATAACATAATTGGTCCAACTGAGTAATTAATCTCCAACTACAAGTTTCATCTCAAAAATTCAAGTCACCACTAATTTCTCAAAATCAGTACAAAATTTAAACTCCTAATTACAACCAAAATATCACGCTCCTACTGCGCACTCTGATAATTCGCCACATGCATAAAATTTGTCCTCATAAAAATAACACTATCGAGTACAATGTGGCTCCATACCTACTAACTAGAAAACTCTTACCACATTTTGGTAGAAATTACTCACTTTCCCAAAACCATGAGTTATCACTCATATTCCTCAATTAACTCTTGTTGTCTTAGACTCTTCTCTGTGCTCTCTCTGTGGAGAAGGAACAGGTGAAGGAAACAGTCTCGGCCTGCTCTGTGGAGTGAGGGAGGACGACTCTGCCCTAGCTTTACTCGAGTAAGGTTGGGGTAAAGTGATAATGGAGGATTTGGAGAGAGGATGGGGAAAACTTAAGCTCACGGAAGAGGAAAATGAAGTGATCGAGGTGAGTGCAGAATATATGACTAAAGGGACAGAAAAAGGGAATAAATGCTTGGTAGGGAAGTTGCTATCAGACCGAAAAGTGAATAAAGAGGTGATTAGATCTATTATGAACAAAATCTGGAAGCTGGGAGGCCCTTTCGTCTTCTACAACATTGTGCCAAACATGTTTGTAATTTCGTTCGAGAATCAGAAGGATAGACAGAGAGTTTTGGAGGGTAAGCCGTTGTTATTTGACAATCAGCTGTTCGTATTGAAGCCTTTTGATGGTTTAACCCCCCCCCCCCCCCCCCCCCCGGCGGAAAATGAACTTCGACTATGAGGAGTTCTGGGTACACCTAAATAATCTACCATTGGCTTGTATGTCTAGAGAAGTGGGGATGCAGATTGGAGCTACGGTTGGAAGTGTAAAAGCAGTAGACATAAGGGAAGATGGGATAGGTTGGGGAAGTTATTTGCGCGTTAAAATAGAGATAGATTTGAGGAAGAAGATTACAAGGGGTCGTACCACTAGCATGATGGGAAACAAACTGTGGATTCCGCTGAGCTACGAGAAACTCCCAAAAGTATGCTTTAAATATGGTAAAATCTATCATGGTGCTGAGGGTTTTCTGGAAAAGGCAGCAGTGATAGATCCCAATATGGTGTATGGCTTCGAGCTAACTATTCGGGAAGGGGGAAGTCCTCGGAGTCTTCGAGTAATAAGTTTAGTGAGAATATGGGTGAGAGTGGTGGTGAATTTCATCATGTATCTGATACAGTGGGAGGAAAGGAGGCGGAGGATGTGGGGAATGAGTCACAAGCTGTAAAGGGTGGCGATGCACAACAGGTGTTTGATAAAAATTCTGGGACAGGGGAGAGACTAGAGGGGATAGATAGGAGCGGGAAGAAGGTTGATGATTGTTGTGTAGTGAGCAGAGTCCAGCAACTAGACGATGATAAAGAGATGTCTGAAAATTATGGGGGAGAGGAGAGAAGGAGGTGGAAGTGAAGGGCCATAGTGGCGGTTAAGAAGGATGAAGGAGAGTCAATAATTGGTGGAAAACGCAGACTGAGAAGTGAGAGACCTGATGAAGGCAGTAAGGGGGTACTGAAAAAAGGAAAAGTAAATATGGAGGATGGGGATTCTAGAAACAATGTGATGTTGGTGGTGGCTGCTAGTCAGCCCCACCAACAAAAATGAAAATACTTAGCTGGAACTGCCGGGGGCTTGGGAACCCCCGGACAGTTCAAAACCTTCTCCTTTTGGTGAAGGACAAGAAACCCAATTTGGTCTTCTTGATGGAGACTAAACTAATAGCATGTAAGGTTGAGGGAATTAAGAGGAGATTGGGATGGGAAGGATGCTTTGTTGTTGACTCACTAGGGAGGAAAGGGGGCTTGGCGTTGCTGTGGTGCAGGGATAAAAATGTGGAGATTCTCAACTACTCTCAACATCACATTAATGCTACGGTTATGAGTGAAGAGAAGAAGCTGTCGTGGCTGCTCACTGGATTCTACGATATCCTAAGGTTAGTAAAAGGAAAAACACTTGGAATTTATTGTCTTTATCAAATCATTCTAGTGATATGCCATGGTGTGTAATAGGAGATTTTAAGACCAAAGGCTCAGATGATTGAGTTTAGGAAAGCCTTGGAAGATAATAGTTTATTTGACTTGAGGTGGAAGGGGAACAAATACACTTGGAGTAACAAGCATATGGATAGCACTTTTACCAAGGAGAGACTTGATAGGGCTGTTGCTAACTTCCAATGGTCTGAAATTTTTTGTGATAGAATGGTGGAAGCATTGTCAGTATCTCAATCTGACCATAAGGCTTTACTGCTTTATTTGTGACAACAAAATTTAGTGAATACAAAGAAAAGAAGGGTGTTTAGATATGAAGCAAAGTGGATAAGGGATGAAGAGGGTGTAGTTGTGGTGGAAAGGGCGTGGAGGAGGACTGAAATAGATCCAAATCCAAGTAGGAATATCCAAGGAAAGTTGAAGGGGTGTAAAGGAGACTTAATTAGGTGGAGTAAATCTAAAGAAAAAGAGGTTGTCATGATGCTGAAGCAGAAATTTGAGAGATTAAAAAGGGAACAAGAAAATGAAGGGCCTCATAATGTTGAACTAATCAGAATGTTACAAGAGGAGATGGGGTCATTGTTGGAGCAGGAAGATCTAAAATGGAGATAGAGCTAAGAAAACTTGGTATCAATTGGGTGACAAAAACACAAAATTTTTCCACTCATGTGCTACTCAAAGAAGAAAAAAGAACCAGGTAGAGGAGATTAGAAATGTTGAAGGGTGTATGGTGACAGATAAAGAAGGGATTGAAGAGATTTTTTATGAGTACTTCAATACAATTTTCTGCTCCACACAACCAACATCAGAAGCTATTGAGGAGTGTCTGAAGGAGCTAGAACCGAGAGTGGCAGAGGTGATGAATATAAAGCTACAGAAGGAATTTACAAAGCTTGAGGTGGAGGAAGCATTGAAACATATGGGATCTCTGAAATCCCCTGGCCCTGATGGTTATGGCACCTGTTTTTATCAAGCCCATTGGAGCACAGTGGGGGAGGAGGTGAGTAGGGCTGTGTTGAATTTCCTAAATGGGGAGGGAGCATTAAGTGAAGGAGTGAATAGTACTTTCTTAGCTTTGATCCCAAAAGTTAAAAACCCCTCAACACCAAGTGAATTTCGACCTATTAGCTTATGTAATGTTTTATATAAGCTTGCTTCAAAGATACTTGCTAATAGGCTAAAGCAAATACTGCCTGCCATCATTTCCAGCAACCAAAGCGCATTTATACCGGGAAGGCTTATAACGGATAATGTGATGATAGCCTATGAATCCCTGCACACAATGAAAACAAGACAAAAAGGTAGAATTGGTAGCATGGCTCTCAAGCTAGATATGTCAAAAGCCTACGATAGGATAGAGTGGAGATAATTGGAGGCTGTTATGAGAAAATTGGGATTTGGGGATAGATGGGTATCTCTGATTATGAGGTGCACTACTTTAGTGACCTACTCAGTCCTTGTTAATGGGGAGCCCGGGAAAATTTTCAAACCCACAAGAGGAATAAGCCAAGGGGATCCTATCTCCCCCTACTTATTTATCCTTTATGCTGAAGGGTTAAGTTCCTTGGTTAACGCAGCATATGCTAGAGGGGAAATTAGGGGGGTGAATGTATCAAGAGGGGGAACAAGAATCAACCACCTACTTTTTGTTGACGACTGTGTAATTTTCGGAAGAGCAAAGATAGAGGAGTGGATGAGTATTAAAAATCTATTGAAGAAATTTGAACAAGCCTCAGGTCAATGCCTTAATATGCAGAAAACTTCTATGTTCTTTAGCTCAAATACTCCTGGAGCTTCTAGAGCACTAATTCAGAGGGCAGCAGGGGTTTCTATATGTGGAAGTTATGAAAAATACCTTGGCCTCCCAACTATGGTGGGTAGATCAAGATACAATACCTTCAGGAGTTTGAAGGAGAGGGTGTGGGCAAAACTGAGCAGCTGGAAGAACTCCTTCCTTTCACAGGCAGGTAAAGAAATTTTATTGAAAGCAGTGGTTCAAGCAATTCCTACCTTTTCTATGAGTGTATTTAGACTTCCACAAAGACTTTGCAAGGAACTAGCATCCCTCTTGACAAGATTCTGGTGGGGCCATAAACAGAATGAGAAGAAGATCCAATGGAGAAGTTGGTTTAATATGGGAGAATCAAAGAGTAATGGAGGCTTGGGTTTCCGAGAGTTTGAGTGCTTTAATAAGGCAATGCTTGCAAAGCAATGCTGGAGAATGTTGAAACACCCTGATTCCCTAGTGGCCAAGATATGAAAGAGAAGTATTTTAAGAAGGTGGGAATCGTGGATGCAAAACTAGGGTATGTTTCTTCATTTATATGGAGAAGCTTGTGGTCTTCATTGGGATTACTTCAAAAGGGACTTTTGTGGAGAGTGGGAGATGGAAGTAATATAAGTGTTTGGAGGGATAAATGGCTACCAACTCAAACTTCCCACTGTGTACAATCAACCATTAAAAACCTGCCTACTGATGCAAAAGTGCAGCAACTTATTGATATTGAAGCTGGGGTGTGGAAAAAAGACCTCATCTTTGACACTTTTAATGGTGAGGAAGCTGAAATTATATGTGGGATTCCCTTGAGTAGATGGGGAACAATAGATAGATTGGTGTGGGGATGTTCAAATGATGGTAAGTTCTCTGTCAAGAGTGCTTATCATCTAGAACATGAAGTTATGAGGAGGAGGAAAGGGGAAACTTCAAGGGGAATTAAAACTGGGAATGGATGGAAGCTGATATGGAGTTTAAATGTTCCAAATGTGGTGAAGCATTTCTTGTGGAGGGCACCTCATAACTTGCTGCCTACAAAACAAAATCTATACAAAAAATAGATCACCGAAACTGATAGGTGTCCAATTTGTGAGAGGGAACCTGAATCAATTATGCATGCTGCGTGGAGCTACCCAGCTGCCTCAGATGTATGGGCAGAATGTGATAGTCCAGGGCATAAATGTTGTGTTTCAGATTTTGTTTTTGAGGATTTGTAGGGGAAACTCAATGCTGCTCTTAAAGTAGAAGAGGTGGAGATGGTAGCTTGTATCATGAGGAAGATTTGGATAAGAAGAAACTCAATGTTGTTTGAGAAAAAATTTGATCACCCGAAAGTTATTTTTCGTGCTGCAATGCAGGGACTAGGAGAGTTCAAGATGGCCCAAGACCAACTACAAAAAAACCAGGTGAGAAGCAATATTGGTAGGCGTGTGACTAAATGGGAAAAACCAGGTGGTAGGGTGATAAAAGCTAACTGGGATGCTACTGTGGATGCTAAGAATAACCGTGTGGGAATTGGTGTGGTTGTCAGGGACTCAAATGGAGAGATTATTGCTTGCCTATGCTCCAGATTTGCTTACAATATCAACCCGAACGTAGCTGAAGCCCTGGGCTTAAGGAGGGCAATAACTTTTTGCAGTGAATTGGGATTATCAGATGTATTGTTAGAAGGGGACTCATTATTAATAGTGAATGCTACTAAGAGTGGGGAAGATATAGGGCTGAGTTTGGTTGCATTATTGATGATGTGAGGAGAGTTATGTTTGGAAGACCAAGTTGGGATTTACGTTTTGTGTATAGAGAAGCAAACAACACTGCACACAAATTAGCAAGATTAGCTCTTAATTTTGGTGATGAAATTGTATGGATAGAGGATAGTCCAATAGAAATTGCAAATGATATTCTTGTGGAAAAACTTTGTAATGACTGACTTTTGTTATCAATGAAGGTAGTTTATGTTTGATTCAAAAAAAAAAAAAAACTCCTGCTGTCTTAATCAAAATCAATATACCGCAAAATACATCCATTATCATAGAAAGAAAACCAATACCAATCAACCTCAGCATCCCAAATTGAAAATAAGTAACCTCAACCCAAAATACATCTGTCTCATGATCATATTATCCACCGCTGATGCCTAAGCTTCAACTTCCAAGATCTTATCATACACCAAACATGACGAACCATCAATCTCTCTTCAAGTTAAATAACAATATCCTTAATTCAACCAACTGGATGCTCAATCTCCAAAGGAAAGTATAGCCTCAAAATTTAAATTCCTAGGTAACCTCAAGTCACAATTAATTCCTGTAGATAATCACAACAATTATTGCCAACCATCATTCCATTGAGTAACCCGCTTCGACTATACACTTCGATCAACTCATAAAAAACTTAAAGCCAATGTCTCTTGAATTTAATACTATTGTATTTACTCCTCTTCAACACCTACCAAAGCCACTACTTCCAAGCCAAAAAATGAGACTAAGACCTGTACTCTCCGAAATGCATACACACTCACCACTACTTCGCATCGATCTCATGCACCCTTAGCCAAAACCAATAATCCTTCAAACGTGCAAGTGATCCATCACTACCATTTCCATCATCTGGACCTATATCCTCGAAATCAATAAGAATCATTTCCTAAATCCGCATTATCTATTATTCTTAAAATTGATATGGATTAAATCCTTAACCTGTCACTGTAACCTCGAGCTAAAAACAATAATTTTCTGAACTAGATCAACATCTTCAATCCTCATAAAATACACGAACTAGATCATTACCTTTCATCTCCAAAGAAATTCTCTCTTGAAAAATTCTCATATCAGTAACTCAACTCTGATCAATGCTATTTTAATGGTTACCAACTAATCAATCGCTAGAATAGATCAAGCTAGCGTACCAAGTCTAAAAAACTAAGAACTCAAATCCTATTATAATTCAGCCCTTCAACTCTGCAATTCTAAAACCTTAAATCAGATAAGAATAATTTTCCGAAATCCTCAAGATCGATGACCTTAAATCTAAAACATTCACCATATAAAGCTTGTAAATTCTAAAGCCCCAAATGTTATCAAACTGCTTAACAAAGTCGGCAAGATCAAAAACTTATAATCTAAGTAATCCTTCAAATGCTTGTTGAACCTACCACCTTAAATCCAATAAACTTATTTCCTAAAAACTATAGGGCCTCAAACCTTAGATGAACTCCTCATAATTTTAACCTTGAAGTTCGTTGAACTTACAACCTCCTACTCCATAGTCTCATTACATAAATTCTACGGAACTAAGACCTCAATTATCCTAAGCAATTCAAAACTATTCTCCTCCTCAATTGCAACTTGAGTTCCTACTCCATAGAGTTCACCCAGACCATGTCGTTCGAGCCTCAATATTAAAAACAAACCAATCACCAAGAGTTCAGGCCTACTACATTAAATGTTCATGCCTAACAATGAAATTCACAATCGTACCATCTCTTGCCATAGCACAACCCTTAACCAGCATTTCAACTTCGAACTAAACTCACTACGAACCACCATTGACTTCAACAATATTGATATGCTTTCAAAACGGAAATGGAGTTGGATGGACTTCACCGGTGGCAGATCGGAGATGAGGATGGGTGGTTTAGGTTGCTGGGAGGTCAAGGAAGATGTGGTGAAGAGATGGTGGCCGGAGGTGGCGCGACAGCGGCGCAAGAATGCAAGGAATGCCACGGCTTGAGGCCGCGCGTGGGGGCTCACGGCAGTGTGGGAGGGTCTGGAAATCGGAGGGTGAGGTCGCCGGCCGAAGGGGAAGCAAACGGGAGGGGCGGTGTCGACCACGGTGGCAGTGGTGTTGGACGACGCAACGGATGGGAGGAGGGAGGGGTTGCGCGCGGGAGAGAAGAGAGAGAGAGGAGAAAAAGAAATGGGGGGAAAAGAAAAGGAGAAGAAAAGAAAAAGAGGAAAAAGAAAAAGGGAAAAATAAAAAGTGAGGGAAAGAAATGAAGTACAATCCTCACATCTTGGGTCACAAAAATGATCCAACGAAAAAGATTTCAAAATAGCAAGTTAAATAAAATAATTTAAACGTAATGATTAAATTAAAATAATATAATTAAATTCAACACAGTAATTTTAAAACCCACAAATAACTAATTTAAATTAAAGAACAATTTAAATACAAAACAATATTTAATATTAAGAAAGCATATCAATATAATTTTTACAAATTAAAAATCATAAAAATAAACCAACTAAAAATCTGATAAACTTAAAACAAGAGAATCAATTTTTAAATTAATAAAAATAATCATTCAATTAAAAATACACTAAAATACGGGGTGTTACAATTGGGCTTAAGTCCATAAGCCAACTTTACCAAGAGACTGTCTTGCCCTCCATCTAGAAAAAAGCTATCTATAGCCTTTGGTCATCAAACATATGATAATAAGAAAATAATTGTTGTGCCTTAAGAACCCACTCCATAGGTTCAGACCGGTCAAACTTAAGAAAATGTAACCTTAGTGACCTTGCATGTATCCCCCATTTCCATCAAATAAAGGATTATTACTAACCTTAGTGTTCTTATTTGAGGATCCTTCACCTTATTGCTGATTTGCCGTTATAATTACTAACTGCTCATAACTGAATGCCAGATTATTAAGTTGTTGCAACATTACTACTAACATGCTCTTCTAATTCTCTTGTTCTTCACACAGATGCGAAGTCTCTCCCTTCAATGTTGCTACTACTTCTGACAATTGCGCCTAAAGCATGCTCTCCGCCATGTCGCAGGAACGCGGCTCTGAGACTACTATTATTATAATGCCATGGTCCCAGTGGGGTCTGAGAGTTATTTCCTATTACTTAAACTCACATTCCGACAGTATATTTTTAGACTCTAAATTCTCAATGCCACATAAAAACTATTGTTTCGAACCTCAATATAATCAACCTCCAAAAATACCAAGTCATCAGAGCATAACAAAATTACTTAATAAAATTCGTTAATACTTATAGAAACCTTCTGTACTTAATCCATTATATTTAAATCATCTCACCCTTACTCCATAATCTTGATTCTCAGCTAAAATATTCAATATATCTTATAATATTGAGGAGATAAGGGGGTGAGTTATCAATAGTTCAATAAGCAGAGAACATATATAACATGTAAACATGAGTCTTTTCACAGAGTTAGAATGTAGAACAAAATATTTTAGTTTCAGAATGCATATCCAAAAACATGTTAACAGAATATCAGAGCGACAATTCAAGATGCTTATATTAAAAAATGTCTTTTGGCATAACATAACTGAATATCATCATATCATATCATATTATATTAGAGCATCATATCAAAACATAGACCATGTTTAACGGTTATGATGGGATTGTGCATTCTGAAACTAAGCAGAATATAAATCACCATGATACCAAAGTGATTGCACTCAAAATAGAGACCACTATTATATCCCGTGGAGGGGACATAGGCCACTATTATATCTTATGGTAGGGTCAGATATCACTATTATATCCCGTGACAAGGCCATAGGTCACTATTATGTCCCGTGACAGGGCCAAAAGTCATTTTTATCTTCCGTGACTGGGCCAGATGCCACTATTATCACCCGTGACAGGTTCAGAGGCCACTATTATTACCCTTTACGAGGCCATATATCTGAGCAAAATAGAATCAGAATCATCGAATTATAACTTGAAACAGAATCAGATACATATCAGAAAGTCATGCCAAATGTTTTTTAGATGCCACATCATATCAAAACAGAGTATTGAACAATTTCATATCATTATCACATATTCAAAAATGGATTCAGAACATTTTCATATAACATGTACAAAACTCCCAGATTTCATATTCGCTTTTGCACATTTCAGAAACTACATGTCAAAATATTGCTCATGTCTACACCAGTCATGCCAGAAAGCATTTTCTCTTTTATACAGATTTCATGAGTAATGCAGAACACATAACTGAAGTTGTTTTCACATTTATTTTTAAAACAAACCATGCACATTTTTAACAGATCAATCTCAGTTCATTTTCTTTTTAAGTAAAGTCTAGCATAAGAACACTGCTTACTTGACCCTTCAACTTTTTTGGAAAAAACTTTAAACTGTGTTAAGCAGAAATTTGATCATTACATAGACAAAATTAAAAATACTATAAATTAATACAATTAAACTGGCACATCTAAAATATACAACACAACTAAACAACTTCACTACAATAAATCTCATGGTTCCAATTCTTCTAATCCAGTTACTACGCATCTCCAACCCACAAAATAACTTCCCAAACCCCACCCATTAGAAGCGTTCACACTTATCCCATTAGCATACCCAACATCCAATCACAATACAAACTACAAATATTTTATACCAACGCTTCGAACGACACCAACCTCATCATAATTACCTATTTTATCTCAACATTTCATAGGGACCGTGGCCACTACGCAGATTCACAAACAGTGCTATAAAGCAACCCCCAACACTTCAGATAATTATTTTGATCAAAACCGCAACACCTAATTCTTAGTCTCTCACTTCCCATCACTTCACAAAGCACACAATCAACATCACAATGACACAGTTTCCCCAACCACCGATTACAACCATTCACACACGCAACAGTTTCAACACGACAATTCATAGTTAACCCAACACATGAAGTTCTAGAAATCAAGTGTTAGTTATACCTCTATGTTTTTTTTACCACCAAGAGTGATGGGAAGCAAAGTGGGCCTAGACTTAAAGTTCCTTTGCACGTTCCAGATAAGCTAATTACAAGGTCAAAAGCCAAGAAGATCAAGGAGGCAATGCAAAGATTCATGTAATCCACTTGAGACGAGTTTAGCAAGAGCCCAACATTCAAGATGGGCTTGAAGGATGAGGATCCAGTTTTGATAAGCTTTGGAAGAGGGCAACAACATGACTTGAAGGCTTTGGGCACTTGAAAGCTTTCGACTTGTTTAATTCATTTAAATGATTTATTTTATTAGTTTAGAATAAGTGGGCTTGAAGATGCTTGGCCCACACGTTTTATTTTTAATGAACTAGGATTTTCGGGAAGGCATTGTATTTTGGCCAATGGCTTATTTGGAAAGTTACTTTTTAGGAGCTAGGGTTTCAAGAGGTTACTGTAGCGTTACTGTAGCCATATTGTAGCCGCAACACTGTTCATCAGGGGCATTTTGGGTAAAAGGGGCTATATTTTGGTTAGGGTTTTAATTAGGTTTAGTTTAAATACTCATTGTAGCCTCATTTGAACTTTAGACAATATTGAAATTTATTTGTGAGTTATGTTTACTCCTCTTATTCTTGATTGAACTCTTGAACTTATCAAAGGTAAATTACAACATTTGTGGCGTTCCTCCTTATAATCTTGGTTCTTGGGACTTGTTCTTCAACGGGTCTAGATTTTAATATAATCTAGATTCTTGAAACTAGTTCTCATCGGGTCTAGGTTCTCCATCCTTTGACTTGATTTTGGCTTTCTTGGGGAGTTTGCAAATTGATTGTGAGTTCAACGGATTTCATTCCTACGAGTTCATATCTTTTGGTATTCAGAGCAAGGTTTCCAATCAGGTCTGATTCTATCTTTTATTTCTTGCATATTTAATTTTAGGGCTTCATTGTTCTAAGATTGATTAAAAAAAAAAAAAATAGCAGTGGCTGCTGGATTTCTTCACTATTATTAGGGTTGTTGAATTTCATTGTTCTAGGGTTTGTGTTGGATGAAATCTCTTGTTCTAGGGGCTGCCATATATCACTTGTCTTAGGGTTTTTGATTTATTGTTAGGGTTTTCTCAATTGCTTATTCTTGATTGTGATCAAATAAGTTGGTGAAAAGAAAAGAAAGGAAAAAAAAAATTGTCCAAAAAAAAAAAATTCTGAATTTTTTTTTTCTTGAGCCTTATCATCAAAGGGGCTGCATACATTATTCTAGTTGGTATCTTGTCTTATAGTTACTGTTTCATTCGTATAATTTTCTTGATTCACGTGCTATTTTTTTTTATTCATTCCGTGTTTCTGTTGTTCTTGTTTCTTGGACCTAATTACTAGTTGGGATAAAACAAGGTTGCTTTGTCTTGATTAAGTTCAATTAGTTCTTAAAGAACTTGAGTGGGAAAACTCTTGAGGTAAAAGGCAAGAGAGTGTGAGACTATTATCGGGAAAAAGACAATTAAGAGTGAAACACGAGTGAAGTGTCATTATTCGAGTGTAAACACATAAGGGAGTGTGTGAGGTTTACTTTTTTGCCACTAACATTCTTTTGTGCAGCACCTTATAATGTCTCATCGGAGTAGCGCATCACCAAGGGGGAGAGCAGATAACTCATCATTTGTGTTGCAAGACATGCAACAACAGTTTGAGCGGTTCAACTTTGTGTTGGGTGAAGTGAGAGATATGATGGATCATCAAGAAGCGGTAATTAGAAATCTACAAGGCAGGAGAGATAGGAGGAGGAGTGAGCCTTGTATTGAACATAAGTGTAAGAATGAAGAGTATGTTGAGTCTCTTGTTGCCAAGCGTGCTCTTAATACAAAAATTAAGATTGATGATACAGAGCAGTAGAGCGAGAACATTTTTCATACTAGATGCCAGATCAACAACAAGGTATGTAGTATGATCATTAATTTGAGAAGTTGTATTAATTTGGCTAGCACTACTTTAGTTGAGAAATTGAATTTACGTACCTTGAAACATCCTAGACCATACATGTTGCAGTGGTTGAGTGATTGTGGGGAGGTTAGGGTAAATAAACAAGTGCTAGTTTTTTTTTTCAATTGGGAAATACCAGGATATGATCCTTTGTGATGTAGTGCCTATGCATGTTGGTCATATTTTGTTGGGGAAGCCATGACAGTTTGATAGGAAGGTGATCCATGATGGGTTAAGGAACATGTACAGTTTTGAAATGGATGGAAAAACAATCAAACTTGCTCCTTTAACTCCAACACAGGTTGATGGGGACCAACTGAAACTGAAAAGTGGGGATGAGAATAAGAAAAAAAGAAATAGTGAGGCCGAAAAGGAGAGAGAGAGAAAAAATATGAGGCTGAGGCTAAGACCTCAAGAGAAAGAGAGAATGAGTTGAAAAACAATTGTCAGGTCGAGAGTTCAAAAAAAGATGAAGGAAAAGAGAGTTATAGAAAAAAAGAGAGTGAAAAGCAAGAAGAGAGTGAAAAAGAAAAAGAGTGTGGAAACAAAAGAGAGAGTGAAGAAAGTGAGAGAAAAACAAAGAGAAAAATGAGTTTTTATGCTAAGGCGAGTCTTAATACTAATGAACTTGACGTATCTTTGCCTAGTATTGTTGTCTCTTTGTTGCAGGGATATGAGGTGGTGTTTCCTAGCGGTGTGTTTAGTGGATTGCCACCTATTAGGGAGATAGAGCACTACATTGATTTTGTGCCAGGTGCGACAATTCCTATCCGACTTTTCTTTGACGAACATGAGTCATTGAAGTACGTGCAGGGACAAGGTAAGTTGAATAGAAAGCATGCCAAGTGGGAGGAGTTCATTGATACCTTTCCTCCTATATTCAAATACACACAAGGTATGAAAAATTTTGTGATTAATGCTTTAGCAAGAAGGTATGTCCTTGTCTTCATTTTAGATGCAAAATTGTTGAGACTTGAATATGATAAGGAATTGCATGCTAATGATGATGTCTTTGCTAGTGTGTATCGAACAAGTGAGAAAGCATCATTTGGTAAGAAGTTGCATAAACTAGATTGGTACTTGTTTAGAGAGAATAGACTTTGTGTGCCTACTAGTTTGATGCGTAAGGTGCTTGTGTGTGATAGATATGGTTGGTTGTTGGGTAACTTTGGTGTAAAGAAGACTTTTGATGTGTTCCATGAACGTTTCTGGAAGTATCATTTGCCACTCATTGACGTGTTGCATGAACGTTTGTGGAAGTATCATTCATTCATTGAAATGTTGCATGAATGTTTGTGGGAGTATTTCTTGCAATTCATTAAGTTTGCGTATAATTGGAGTGGTCATTTTGATGTAAGGAAAGCTTTATGTGTGTTTTATGAACGTTTGTGGGAGTATCATTTGTCATATATTGACTTGTTGCATGAACGTTTGCGGGAGTATTATTTGCGTTTTATTGAGTTTTCATATAATTAGAGTGGTCATTTTGGTGTAAGGAAGACTTTAGATATGTTTCATGAACATTTGTGGAAGTATTGTTTGCCATTCATTGAGTTTACATATAATTGGAGTATTCATGCTACTACTCAATTTTCACCTTTTGAAATTGTTTATAGACTTAATCCATTTACTCCTTTAGATTTAAAGCCTTTACCAGTTGATGACAGGAGTATCTTGGATGGACTATTCCAAATTCTTGAACTAATTAATGATAATGCATATCAAGTAGATCTTGCAGGTAAGTATCATGTTTCTGTTATTTTCAATGTTACTAACATTTTTCCCTTTGATCCAGGTGGAGATTCGAGGTCGAATCCTTTTGAGGAGAGGGGGAATGATGGGAACAAAAGTGGGCCTAAACTTAAAGTTCCTTTGCACGTTCCAGATAAGCTAATTACAAGGTCAAAAGCCAAGAAGATCAAGGAGGCAATGCAAGGATTCATGTAATCCACTTGGGACGAGTTTAGCAAGAGCCCAACATTCAAGATGGGCTTGAAGGATGAGGATCCAGTTTTGATAAGCTATGGAAGAGGGCAACAACATGACTTAAAAAGACTTTGGGCGTTTGAAGGCTTTCAACTTGTTTAATTCATTTAAATGATTTATTTTATTAGTTTAGAATAAGTGGGCTTGAAGATGTTTGCCCACATGTCTTATTTTTAATGAACTAGGATTTTCGGGAAGGCCTTGTATTTTGGCCAAGGGCTTATTTGGAAAGTTACTTTTTAGAAACTAGGGTTTCAAGAGGTTACTGTAGCGCTATTGTAGCCGTACTGTAGCCGCAACACTGTTCATTAGGGGCAATTTGGGTAAAATGGGCTTTATTTTGGCTAGGATTTTAATTAGGTTTAGTTTAAATACTCATTGTAGCCTCATTTGAACTTTAGACAATATTGAATTCTATTTGTGAGTTGAGTTTACTCCTCTTGTTCTTGATTGAACTCTTGAACTTATCAAAGGTAAATCACAACATTTGTGGCGTTCCTCCTTGTAATCTGGGTTCTTGGGACTTGTTCTTCAACGAGTCTAGATTTTAATATAATCTAGATTCTTGAAACTAGTTCTCATCGGGTCTAGGTTCTCCATCCTTTGACTTGATTTTGGCTTTCTTGGGGAGTTTGCAAATTGATTGTGGGTTCAAGGGATTTCATTCCTACGAGTTCATATCAAAGAGTAATCTTCCGATGTGAAGATGTTGTTGGATTGTTGTGAAAATAGGGATGCTGTGTGCGATGGAGGTTGGTAGCTGATCTAGAATTTTGTAAGTGATGGCATGGGTGTTTGTCGTGGTCTTAGGTGGGGCCAAGTGCCTTGTCGTGAAGACTAGAGGAGAGGGGTTGGACTACGATGGCACAAAGAGGGGCAACAAGCCCCAATCTGCATAGAGATTGAGAGGGAGATCAACTGAGGAAGAGTAAGATAGATAGAGATGGGGAGAGAGAACTTACCAGCATCGCTAAGGCAGTGGGGCTCAAATCTGGACTGTGAGAGTGTGTGGTGAATCTTAGGGTCGTTCATATGAAATCAGTGGCTACTGTTGGTAGTTCTCATTATTGGGTTTGCTCGACGTGTGGTGGTGGTGATTTGGATCTTCAGGACAAGAGAGAAACCATGGGGAGGGATTGGTAAGTACGGGGCACGGTGAGATAGAGAGGGAGTTGAGGTTTCAGTCACAAAGAAGGGGACGTGCAAAGGGGTGGCGTCGTGGGGGAGAAGTTGTGCTTTGGGTTGTGGAGCAGTGTGACAGGGGAAGAGGGGTTACTGGGGTATGGAGGAAGAAAGGAAAGGGAAAGCAATTTTGAGAGTGGTAAAACGGTGCGTTTTGCACCTAACTTGTAACGTCCGTCCTTGTGGTGAGACTTTTTATAAAATGATTTTAGAAAAGACGACTGGAATTACCGTTCGATTTAAAACTTTTTACTTCCATACCCAAGGTGCAAGATTCTACATTGTAAAATATAAAATGTGCACGTTATAAAATAAAATGTGCTTTGAGAATAAAAGAGATTTACAGTGGAAACATCAATTTTAGCAATAAAAAGGTCTTTCATACATTTAAACACTCATGCCTAGACTTCTGTGCTCTTCCCCTTGGATCGTGTCCATCCTAACGCGTGCTGCTCATTCAGTTCCTTGGGGGGGGAGGGGCATGCATAAAAACTAAAATGAGTCGATGACTCGTAAGCATTACTTCATACAGTTAAATATATAAAAACATAGGTTTTCATTCATGCATTCATCATACCATACATACTATACATACATGCATGCGTGCGTGCGTGCGTTCGTTTGAAAACATCATTGGACGAGATTTTTCTTCAAAAATGGGCTTTCTCTTCGTAAAATGTTTCTTTCGTCAGTGCCTTCATTTCTTAAACAATGCGATGTATTCATACGTTTATACATTCTTTCTTATCACTTTCATTGGCCGGTACACACCGTTACACGCATTGTGTTGGGGTTAACGATCTTCTTTTGGACCCGGACTCCACTCGTGGCCATGGGTTGGAAATCCCTTTTTAACCAGGGGCAGCACTGGGTGCACTACTAGCACTACTTACCCGACATTGCAATCTGCCCATTCATTCGGTACACTTTTCATTCATTCATGTGGTCGTTACGTATTTTCATACATTAAACGTTCAGTCATTTCTTTTAGTTTAGTCATTTTTCAGTTCATTTCAGCTCTATCTTTTCAGTTTATTCATGGAAAAACATCGTTTAAAAGCATGGGCTTAAACATCGTCTTTCATGGCATCATTTAAAACATTGGTTCATAGGGACATTTTAAAACAAAATACTTTATTCGCGTCATTCAAAGCATCAATTAAAGCATCAGACATCAGCCTCAACGTTTCTTTTCGTGGGAAATACAGACAATAGATACAGCGTATAGTCATCCATTCACATGCATACAATTAATACTTTTGGGCGCGTAAAATGGGGCTACCAAGGAGGGCCGCACATACGTATACCTTTGAACACTTATACTTAGCACGTTTTCGTAAAACATCTTTTGTGTCGTTTAGTAAGGCCTCGTAAGGGAAAAACATTTCCTTTTCGTTTCTTGTATTTTGGAAAACTCTAGAAGAGTATAACGTAATACTTACCTAGACTCCATGCTTCTTTCATATCATGCAGTCTATTCATGTGCATGTCAGTTGACAACCTACATGTATACACATAACCTTAACGTCATTCTCTATCTAATGCATAAGCAACTTAAACTAGAAATAGAGCTACACATCACTTGGAACACTCTCATTCTATCCCGTGCTTTTACGTGCCCTTTACTATGCTAAAACCTTCGAAATCTACTTACGGTCACTCCCTCTTCCAAACTCGACGTTCTACTTCGAGTGCTCATCCCCTAAGGTGAACCCATAATTCAACTTAGAATTAAGACACTGAGACCTTCGTCTTACTCTTCCTATTGACCACATTCCGACGCATGATTCCGACCGAAGGAATCATGCATCCCAATCCTAGACAATATACCCGTCACTGCCTCCATGCATCTTAGCTCACACTAAATCCTCATTCACATCCATACACACCACACGGCTCTAAGCCAACTCTGAGGCTTAAGCACTGTGTAACCATGCTTATGACAGATTACCCATTACATACGGTGAATCCGTCAGGCACATGTGTCTCATCAGATTACACATGTACCTTACACCTTCATCACCTAAGACCAACATATAACACGTTGATCATATGCTCGCAGGAACAAGCGCCATACTCCGATACCAACCTTCTCTTAACTCAGCTAGCATGACTTTTCATGCTACCCGTCCATTTTGACAGTTCATCACAACACTTAACACGACAAGACTCCATTCACAACTACGTCTTAAATCACATCATATAGCTCGAGACTACTGAGCTACACCCGTGACCGTGTCACATCACCTGACATCCCGCTACATCATTTCTACTCCAACTCCTAACTCATCACGAGTACAGTCCCTCACGTACTCCTGTAACATCGTGACATCTCATCATGTTCCTACTACGCCATTCCTATACTAACTCCTCACCCTTCACAAGCACAACTGCCAGTAACCATGTCACTTCGTGACATTCCCCAGTCATGCTTTCGCTGTGCACTCTTACACTTGTTCTGCTACTTCACACATACTCCCAGCCATAAGTCAAACACGGTGACACCTGTCACCTTAGACTACAGGCCACGTCACAGCTACTTCGGGACACTATTCCACAGTTCCCGAAACTACTCACCACACTCTACGCCCATCAACCACACAACCATTTTTATCTCTGCGACACGCCACATGATTCGTCTCTGCACCTCATGGAATACACTCCATGTGTACTCCCTTCACACACTATACTCCACATCACCACTACGGCATACATGCCATATGGTGCATCACTCCACTACATGGAGTATACTTCACGTGTACTCCCTTTACTCACTCTATGCCACACAGAGTATACTCCATGTGCACTCTTCCCATTCCACATGCCACGTCACCAATACAGCACATACTCCACAACCACACTTCACAGTACACTTCCCAACTATGCCTAACACTTCACATCTCCATACTACACATCGAACTCCACAATACTAACAGCACAGTCCACAACCTAACCAATCAACTAATAACATAAATAACGAGGGATAGAGGGTTCTACCATCAACGGGATAACCCGTGCGTTGCTCGCTGATCGTCACAGCCGATGACGTCTGATGGGTCGTACGTGATGGCTAACCCACATACAGTGGCTGTTTGGGCATTTGGATAGCTAAGTATGGTCTTGGAAGGGCTCATGGTGGCCTCGTGGTGGTGGTAAGGGGGCGTAACACGGCATATCTGGCCATGTACAGTGGCGGTTAGCCACGCACAGTGGCTGTCCACCATAAAAGGTGGTGGTTCTAGAAGGGGCTGAGCATGGAGGGGCTTGGAAGGACCTCGGCGAGGTGATGGTGACGTCGGGGTGGCACCATGGTGGCTCTACGACGGCAGATCTAAGCCACGTGTGAGGGAGAGCCCATGAGAGAGTGAGAGAGAGTGGGCATGCGTGAGGGGTAGATCGGGGCCATGGGTGGTTGGGGTAGGCCGATGGTGGCTAGAGAAAGCTCGAGACGGTGGCTGGCCGCTGTGGGTGGCGATGCACGGCAGTGGAAAGGGGAGAGCCCGTGCGTGAGGGAGGAGTTTCGTGCAGTTGAGGAAGGGCTATGGGCTTCGGGCCAAGGGGAGGAGGAAGGGGAAGGCTCAGGGGGCTCGTGGTGGTACTTGGTGGCTGTGAGTGGCCGCGTATTGCAATGGAAGGGGCTGCGCAGTGAAACCGTGCATGGGTTGCTGCGTGCATGCGACGGGGAAGGTGGCTACGAGGTAGAGGCTGGGTTCGGTGGTGGGGGCTCGTCGGTGCGAAAGGAGGCCGTTGGTGGTGGAGGTGAAACCGGGAGGCGCATGGCGGGGCCGGGCTGGGCAGAGGAAGAATCGGCTAGGGAGAGAGGGCGTGTAGCGTGTGACGTAAGGGAAAGGGAGGAGAGAGAAAGGGAAGGGAAAATTGAGGAAGAAAGAAAGGGGTTTGGGTATTTAATTCAGGCACTTCATCTTGGGAATCTACAAAACGATCTAACGGTGGAAGATTAAAACACTGATTTGAAAATGCGTAAACGTTAACTTAATTAAAAACACTGAGATGAATTAAGGTAGAATATTATTTAAACTAAACTTCAATTTATAAAATAATATTCTTTCATCATTAATAAATGATGAAGTCTTATTTAATATCTTTAAAAGAATAAAACCATTTAACTAATTAGAGTTTTTAGCATAATTCAAATCCCATATTATTTTAAGCAACCGAAATCATTTTAATAATTGATATTAAAATGATTTCTGACAATTATAATATTTTTGGAGCTCTTCAAAAATATTATAATTATCTTATTTAAAATCAAACTTAGTTTAATAACACTGAAAATTCCCCATATAAATATTTTCAGTGCATTTAAAATACTAGGCGTACTTTAGAAATCACATAATATTTTTAAGAACACGCCATCGAGATTCGGCACGCATAATGGGACTCGCAGTCGCTGGAGAGAAGGCAGAGTGTTACATAATTTCCTTCCTCATAACTTACTTACATCATAAGGAAGGAGTGAGGTGTTACATAGCTGGGCTGTGTTTGGCACTTGGGCTTGGGCCTAAGCATGGAGTGTTACAGTTATGGTTACTGTAATTAAAAAATAAGCCTTTAAATTATATTGGCAATTCGAGGCGACAAAGCCTCCAACACTAACTCAATTCTGGGATGCAAAAGCTCTTCCTTCATTGATCATACTTGCTGAATTTAAATAGCAATTACATAACGGGCCACTTCTACACATTTACATTGACCCAATAATACTAATTGACCCACTTACCAGTGGCCCACTAAATGAGACTTAGTCAAAACCCAAAATAAAGCATGCGTAATTCATAACTGACACAAGTGAAACAACAACACTTAGACAATAGTTCAACAATAGAACGAAAATATTGGAAGCCTAGCAGCACGTAACAAGTTGATGAAGAGGAAAAGGAGCCTCTGGTTGCTTGGGTCTAAAAAAATACGGATCTAAAAATGGCTGGTGAAAAATCGACTAACGGGAGAGAATATAGAAAATGAGATGATTCCTCTTTGTTCTCAAGATTCAATTTGTCGCTGATAATAAGAATATAGTATTTATTGTTGGCGGTGGATTATAAGCAACCAAAGATATATGAACTCTTACGACGAAAAATATCTTGAAGAGAGCATGTTTGGACAATTGGATAAGAAAGAGAATAGTCCCTTGCATCCTGAGGCAAAGCTTGGAGACACATAACCATTGCGAAAAGAAATGAAACCTAAGAAGTGCAATGGCTCATAATCGGTAAACACTACTTTCGAAAAGATCACCGTTTCACAAACGCAACACTTCGGATATTTTTTCTTCTAGTTATCATCATCGATGATCGACTTTAACAATTAGATTGCCACGTCGAAATTGTATGCCTCCACGTTTATATATAATAATAGATAAGTACAAAAAAATAAGGGTGCTACAACCATAAAAAAGTTGCATAAAAATAATCACACAAACAATTTCTTGCAGGTGCGTTGGACATATGATCAGACAAGCTCCATTCAAGTATTTAAATAAGTTTTAAAATTGTGCCATGCGTAGGCATGTTTTAAGTTTTTGCAAGGTCACGCGTGTTAATTAACCAGAAAATGTACCAAAGAAAACCATGAACCATAACATACAATGTCAAGACATTTGAAATATATTATAATTATGTAAATAATAGTGAAATAATTTGAGTTAAAATATTTTATTGGATTTTAAGAAATGAGAGAGAAAAAGTTAAATAAAAACATTAAAAAGTTCAAGTTTGATCAATATAACTTTTTTACTATTATTTTTATTTTGAAATTTGTAAAAGTTATATTGATTTTTATTTTTTATGTTTATAAAAATTGTTATATTGATGTTTGTGTTTAGATAATAATTAAGTAATGATTAAATAAAAAAGTGGAAGACTTGAAATTGAAAATATTTTATTTTTGAGTGATGTTTAGGAATGAAAATTTTGAGAAGTTTATATCTCATCTTTGAGTCCAAACAAGCCCTAGCTAGTTCATCCATGTCCATAGATATCCCATTTAATTTAAAGTATGAAAACTTAAAAACTTAAATAGACATCTACCTGATCACGGCTAGTGGGAAATCCATATAGTTGATCACTCATGGATTAACTATCGATCGCTTACTCCTGCGTGTTACCCTCAAACTTTCTTGTACTATCAACTGTAACACCGCATGCAATAATATTGCAGGAGTAAGACTAATTTTGATAGAAAATAATTGACAATAAATAAACAGTTTTCTTGTAATTTATATGAAAGTAAAAAGAATATTAAATTTTTGTAACGTTTCATTTTGTTTTTTTATATATCCTCAGTTGAGAGTTTATTGAACCCTACTCATCACATTTTGGGGCTTTGAGTGTTCTCGGTCAATCTCAAGATCATTTTGCCAAATTTTTTTTTTATCTTCTCAATATTTATCTCATCTCAAATCCTCTCAACTCATCTCGTCTCATCTCATATAATTATTACAACCTTTTCAAATTCCTACACAAAATAAAATAAACAATCTAACTTTTTCAAATTTCAAAACAAAAATAATATTAAAAAAATATATTCTAACAATATTTTATTCAATTTTTAATTGTAATTTCAATTAATCTCATTTTATTTCATCTCATCTTATCTGTAAAAACAAACGAGATTCGACATTAGAGTACTGCGTCGTTGAGTACTGTTCCCCACCTAGCCATAAGGTCGCCAAAATAAAAATCTGTAAATTCTTGATTTAATTGGTAAAAAACTGTTCGTTGGGATATTCTTCCCTAGCTAGTGGCCAAAACTCCAAAGTCTTATTAATGGATGTATCGTCCGAAGCTACATATGAAGTTGTTCATTATTATCTCCACATATTTTTCATAAATCAAGTCTTAGCATAGATATGCACATTCATGTTTCGCCGAAACCTTTATCAAAGTAAAGTTTCATAAATTCATGTTTCGCCGAAACCTTTATCTAAGTAAAGTTTCATAATTTTGTCTCATTTTTTACAAATCAAACGCAAGTAATCACGACTTAAGCTCTAAGGTTACCATATTTGTCAAATTCACGCTATAAGCATTATCAAACACATGCAAGCTCAGTTGCGGAACCAAGAATTTTGGTGGAGCAAGCCAAGCTAAAAATATAACAAGAATTGGTATTTTGTTTAGTTTCTAGCTTTCTATATAATTTTTTTTACTATATTGCGAAACCACCACTTGTCTCAAAAGTCTAAACTGATGGAAAAATATAGATTTTAATATTTAATTTATATATTAACACTCATTCTCATGTGTGAAGCGTAGAGTCAAGGTTTGAACTTAAGACCCCTGATATCATGTGAAAGTATGTTAAAATATTGATTTGTATTTCAGCTCAATGATTCTCGTGTACATCAGTAGAATATAAACAAGTGTAAGGCTACAAAATTACATGATTATAGGAGTGATTGGATCACTATGCAGTTTTCAAAACAAGGAAATACTGGTGATTGGGCCTTTGTTGTGTAGTGGATTGTGTGTAGTGTTTTGGGTGTGGTTGATTTGTTTTGGGTAGTTGGGTGTGTGAGAATTGGGCCTAGCTTGTGTACCTTGTGAAGCCCAGCCCCTTTTGATCTAAGCTATGCATTTTGGCCATGAGAGAAACCCAAGAGTCCCTTCTTATTTCTCCCCTTCCCAAAGCCGCACACCCCCTACCTCTCTCCCCCATTTTCTTCTTCCTGCTATAGAGAAACTCCGCACGCCGCCGCACCTTCCCTCGTCACCTCCCTACCCCACCTCGTCCTCTTCCATCTCCCCACAGGTCTCTCTCTCTCTCTCTCTCTCTCTCTCTCTCTCTCTCTCCGATTTCAATCTTGCGCAACCCAGTGCCGCCCATGTGCTGCACCACTGCCCCTTCGCCACTACCTCTTCTCAACGTAGTTATGCCTCTCGTTCCCTTTGTCCGCCGCCGCAACCTCTCCCAATCCTTGTGCCACTTCGTGTTTCTCTTCTCTCGACGCCACCCCTTTGGCTGTTGCCTCCCACATCCTCATATGCAACCAAGCCTCTCCCTGCCATGGCTGCTCGTCGCTGCATGTGGCATGCCTCGAGGCGGCGCTCGGCGGTCTAGTGGAGACCCCGCACCGCCCAAACCCACCAATCACGGCCTATAAATAGGCCGAGTTCCACCTCAAATGACCTTTCAATCGGTCTTCCTCCCTCTCTAAGCAAGCTGTAGGGCGCACCTGTCAAGACCCCATCAAAAACCGCCCTAGAACATGGTCCTAGGCATGCAAGGGCTAGCCAAGGCCACCAAGGGCCAATGTCGTGGGCCCCCATGGGTTCCACGCCACTATCACTTATTTATTTATTTTATTTATTTTTATTTATCAAGAGACCTATTAGGGTTTCCACTTCGTATTCTCTATAAATAGGACTTTTAGGCATTTAGTTTATATCTTTTGAACATTTGGCAAATTTCCTAAGTGGGTAGACTTGTTCTTAAGATCATCATTCGGTGCTTAGCACTTGGGCTACTTGGGTGCAATTCGTGAATACCTAGTAAATGATCATCACCTTGCAATTCCTGAATGTGTGATTCAACTTATCTTGTTCTTGCAACTTGGTGCAATTCGTGAATTCAAGTTGTTGTTATCTTTGTTACTTTAAAGTTTATCAAAAAAGAGGTTTATTTCATCTATGTGTAATTCGTGAATCATAGTTGAATTGGCTATCTTTTGTTCACTTTGTTCTTGAGTGTTTATCACATGTTCATCGTATTCTTCATTTGTCCTTGATGTTCATATCTTTTCTTCCATATCAAAATATACATATAAACCAAAAAAGAGTCTTTATATTCCTTTGTTGAGTCCATTCAGCCTTTGATCATACTCTTCAGTCTTGTTCATCCATATTGTTCATCCATCTTGTTCACCCATATTGTTCATCCATCTTGTTCATGCATCCATCTTGTTCATGCGTGTTCATCCATATATTTCCATTATCCCATTCAATCCATCCATATACTATAATTCGACCACTATAGTGTTTGCCCTAGTTGTCCATATCCCATATTTACCCTTCATCCATCATAGCCATTAGCCCTAGCCGAAATCCACTTAGCCTCTATCTTGCCATACACAAATCTTGCCTTATTTGGTAACCCTAGCCTTCCATA
>CAUIVZ010000007.1:24417208-24572208 GCA_961763995.1 Juglans cinerea | reverse complement strand
GAGAATTTTACGTGGAGGCGTTAGACGCTGGTATGCATGGGATAGCTGGGCTCTTGAAAATGTATGATGCGGAAGTGGTTTGACTTGACTGGGGAAGTTGGAACACGTGCGATACGAAGCTGAAAAGCACGCGGATGCAAGCTCAATCGACACGCATGGATGAGAAGAAAATTCAATTTGGGTTTTCTGAAAAAAAAAAAAAGACAGCAACGTAATGCATGAAATGGACGAAAAAAAAAAGATTTTGAATGGGTGGTTTCCGAAAGAAGTAAAAGAAAAGTAACGAAGTAAAGCAGCAGGTTGTTTTTTGCTTTTGGCACATTGGACGAGAGAGGATTTTTTCTTTTTGGTCTTGGACGCTGCGAGTGAGATTGGGACTGCGAGGAGCATCTTTTAGAATTCATTTTTTTTCTCTTAGAAAAATTATGGTGAATTCGTTTATGTTGAATTTAATTTTTAGCACGAACTAAATTTTCTTTATTTTAGGAAAACGATGTAATCTAGTTCCAAACTATGCTTGCTTTTCTATGTTAATTTGAAGTAATTCTCTTTTATGTTTGTCTGATTTATTTTGAGCTTATTGCTTCTAATTAACTGGCCATTAATTATATGATTTTAATATTGTGATTTGCTGTCGAAAGAGGAAATTATAGGATAGATCTTGGATATTTCGGCATAGGTAAATATAGAGATCGAAACACTTATATGAACCTATGTAGTATTAAAATCATTGATCTTATTGCTTTCTTACTTTATTAATTTGCATACTCTTATGTAAAATGATGAACAAGAATAATTTCCAATTGACTATCGAAAGAGGCTTTTGGATGTTTGTGGAGATTTGCTAACAAACAAAGAGAATTAAATTCAATTAGTTAGATGAGTAAAGCATAGTGAGGAATTAGGTGAAATCGATTTCCTAGAAGTTTTCTTTCTCATTGATTTGATTTTTGAACAATATCTTTCTTTTCCTTTGAGTGTTTTCTTTGAATTAATTTTATTTTAGTTTGCAATTACAAAAATCTTAGTGACTTTTCTAAATAAAGTCGAGATTAGTATAATTTCGGTATTTGTCAAAAGTAACTTACCAGTCCCTGAGGACGATACTCTTCTCATCACTTTACTATAAAACTACGATACTGTGCACTTGCAGTTTTGCACCGATCAGCAACTCAAGGTTGGATTTCTGAAACTTGATCCATCACCATGCACAGGGGCAATCTAGAAGTCGAACGCCTTGTGACATTAGAAGGGCGTACAACAAGGCTTGACCACAACCTTAATAAGGTCACCACTACTTGGCCGAGTTAAGGGTGGCCATGAAAGCCACTTGGCATAGTAGTGAGGAGAATAGAAGAAACTTTGAAGCCATATGGAGAGAGGCTTGAAAGAAAAAATAATGAGAGGCCTTATAGCCAAAGTACTTACTTTGATGGCAGACGGCACCATCAAAGAGAGGTGGAAGCCACATAAGAGAAGATACAAGGGAGACCACTATGATGAGAGAAGAGGAAACCGAGCTTATGACCAGGGACTAATGAGGCATAGACTGGATTTTCCTAAGAATAGTAGGGGGAGAAGAAAAGAAGTTGGACCACTTTGCTAATCAAGCAAATCAAGCCTTGTGAGGCCATCATGTCCAAGTCATTGTGTATAGGTGGAGAAATTTGTTTTGCCTTTAAGGAAGCAAGAAAAGACTATGTGGGCTTGAGTTTGTCAAATTTGATCCTTGAGGGCAAAGATAATCTTGAGGAATGGCGAATGTCAAGACCCCATCAAAAACCGCCCCAGTCAAGGCCACCAAGGGCCAAGGTCGTGGGCCCCCATGGGTTCCACACCACTATCACTTATTTATTTATTTATTTTTATTTATCAAGGGACCTATTAGAATTTCCATTTTGTATTCTCTATAAATAGGACCCTTATGCATTTAATTTACATCTTTTGAACCTTTGGCAAATTCCCTAAGTGGGTAGACTTGTTCTTGAGATCATCCTTCAGTGCTTAGCACTTGGGCTACTTGAGTGCAATTCGTGAATTCCTAGTAGAAGATTATCACCTTGCAATTCGTGAATAGGTGTGATTCAACTTATCTTGTTCTTGCAACTTGGTGCAATTCGTGAATTCAAGTTGTTGTTATCTTTGTTACTTTCAAGTTTATCAATAAAGAGGTTTATTTCATCTATGTGCAATTCGTGAATCAAAGTTGAATTGGCTATCTTTTGTTCACTTTGTTCTTGAGTGTTTATCACATGTTCATCATGTTCTTCATTTGTCTTTGATGTTCATATCTTTTATTGCATATCAAAATATCCATATAAACCAAAAAGAGAGTCTTCATATTCCTTTGTTCAGTCCATTCATCCTTTGATTATACTCTTCCATCTTGTTCATCCATCATCCATCTTATTCACCCATATTGTTCATCCATCTTGTTCATGCATGTTCATCCTTATATTTCCATTATCTCATTCAATCCATCCATACACTATAATTCGACCACTATAGTGTTTGCCCTAGTTGTCCATATCTCATATTTACCTGTCATCCATCATAGCCATTACCCCTAGCCGAAATCCACTTAGCCTTCATCTTGCTATACACAAATCTTGCCTTATTTGGTAACCCTAGCATTCCATAAGGATTTCCTAAACTCTAGGAATCCTAACCTTAGCAATCCTTCATCCAATCCATTGACCTAGCCTGAATTCTCTTGCCACCATCTTTCCATATTAGTCACTTACCATACTTGGCCTCCATCACTCCATAAACCCTAGCCAAAACACTTGTCTTCCATAAACCCTAGCTATCTCTCAAGAGTCCCACTTGGCAACTTCCTTAATCTTAGGAAAGTTGACTCATCCCTAAAATCACTCAATCAGTCAAACCACCCAATCCCTTGATCCTAGGAAATTCCATTCCATCTCTTATCCCTTAAATCTCTCCATCCATCTAATCACTCAATCATTCCAACATATCACTCATCCCCTAGAATTACTCTAGTCAACTAAGATCTTCTTCACTTACCAAAACCAAAACCCTATCTTTCCTTGATAGATTCCTACCACTTAGGAATCTTCTATCAATCATCTCTATCTTTCCAAAATCCTACCAATCCCTAAATCATCTCGTACAAGTTAGGAGCTCATTTTCCATCTTCCAAGTCCTCCAAATTCGAAATACATCCATTACCTTAGTCAATCCCTTAATTCTAGGAACTTCCCTAGAATCACCCCATCCCTAAAATCTATCAATTCTTCCAATCCATCTAGTCAACCAAAGACTTCCAACCTCTTGCCATATTCAAATCTCATCTTCCTTATCTTATCCTAGCCAATCCCTTAATTCTAGGAATTTCCCTAGAATCACTCCATTCCTAGAATCACTCAAGTAAATCAAAGACTAACATCATCTTGCCATATCTCAATCCTATCTTACCATATTCAAATTCCATCTCCAAATCCCTAAACTCTAGGAACAACCCTAGATTCATTCAAACACTATCCATCTTCATCCACTTACCTTATCCAAATTCTATCTTCCTCATCTTATTTTTAATCAATCCCTAAAGTCAAGGAGCAACCCTAGACTCATTCAAACACCTTCCAACCCTAGCCACCAAACCCTAGCCTCATTCTTCCACATCATTCCAATCCCTAGCATCCCATCCTAGACTCCAACCCTAGTCCATCTCTTCCCAATCTCGAAATCATCCTTAACCACCATACAAAACCCTAACTACACTTCATCATACCAACCTTAATCATCATCCAAAAGGCCCCAACATCAAGGGCAACCCTCAAGTCGTTTCACTTAGCATCAAACATCCATATTCATCACTTAGATCACCCGAACTCATCATTATTACCATTTTGCCACTAAACACCCTACCTTCATCAACCTAGAAACTCATCATTACCATCATACATTGCCATTATTGTTTAAAGTCCAAGTAAGAGGGCTAAGGCAATCAGTCATGTAAGGCCCAGTTTTAGTTTTTCTTGGTGAAGCCCGGATCGCGCACAGGAGCCCAGCCCTTTTGCTTGGAGGTGTGCGAACGACGCCGTTTTGGGGGTAAGTTTCCCTCTTCCTCAGCTTCCCGAATCCTTCTCCCCCACTTTCTATTTTCAGTTTCTTCTAGTTTCCCTATGTCCTTCTCTTGCACGTAACCCACTTCCCCTTCCTGAGTCCCTCTCTCCGCTTCGTGGAGTCTGTTGGTGAGCCCGAAGTCATGCCCTAATTTCTCCTACACATTTCTCCCATTCGGTTTTTCCCTCACGCGTCCCTCCATTTTTGCAGAGTTTGTGCGTCTCTCTCCCTCTCATGTACCTTTGCTTTCTACGATTGGAGTTTTCTCCCTTCAGACGTGGTTCTCCCTCTTTCCACTTGGTGATTTTTTCTGCCTACAGGTATCTCTTTCCCTCTCTCTTTTATTCTTCATGTTAGACCTTGAACTCAACCCTCGGCCAACCCTCTCTGTCTTTTCACTTGCAGAATTTTTTTGTTGTTGCTTGTGTTTTTGGGTATTGCGTTTTCGTGGGTCTTCAGTTTAAGCTTCTCATGTAACAAGTGAAGCCATTTCGGGAGGATCTATTTTCGCTGGTAAGCCATCCTCGTTCTCGGTCTCATACGCATGCACACACACTTTCACTTCAAGTCAGTTTTTTTTTTCACTTCAATGAAATATTTGAAAGTTTAGTTCGTGAGTTCTCGGACATTTGTTTGTGATTAAACAAACACTTTGTGTTGGAATGGTCTTGGAATTGTGGAATATTTTGGGTTGGTCCAGCAGTAAACCGAGTGATGCTTGGGATTGATTGGGGGCTGTTTTTGTGCTGTTTGGGTTCCTTTACGACCGTTTGGAGTGGAGGTTATTTTCGGAGCGACATTGTTGTTGTGGTTTTGGTTGAGTTGTGTTGATTGCTTGGAGTTAGGGGCCATTGAAGTGGGGTTGATATTTTGATTATTTGTGTTTGACGTTGACTTTGGTGGGTGTTTTGACAAATAGTAAGATTAGAATATGGTATTTTTTGGGTTGAAATACGGGCTGTCCAGATTACTATATGGTCGTATTAGTGAGTTGTTTTTGCTATATTATGGGTTGGGATTATGAGTTTTAATTATTAGATGGACGTTATGTCAATTGTCGTTTAATACTCAGTGTATATTTTGTTTCTATCAATAGGTGACGACATTTTTAGAGGTCGATTTCAGGACATAGATAATACGCTACGAGAGTCAGGTAAGTGGGATTCCTATGCTAGGTTTTATACAAGTTAATAAGACTGAGGTTGACATTCTGAAAACTTGCGTATTTTGTGATGAGATGAGAACTTGGAAAAACAAAGATCAACCTCGGTCGCTTATTTGCATTATTCATGAAATCTGTGTGAAAAAGGAAAAACACTTTCTGATATGCATTGTGTAGACATGAGCTAATTTCTGTCATATGGTTTCTGAAATCTGAAAAATGAGCGATATTGAGAATCTGAAAAATTGTGCATTTATTTAGAAAGATGTTCTGGCTTTTGTTTTCAGTGTATAAATTGTCTGATTCTGTTTTGGTACTCTGTATTATTTTGATATAACATCTGAAAACCTTTGGCATGGTGTATTGGTTTTTGTATCTGACTCTGTCTCTGCTCTACTCTGCTCTGTTATGCTCTGCTCTGTTTGGATTGGTACCAACTTCTTTGTCTCTGAGTGCACCCACTTTGGAAACAAAGTGGTTTTATTGTGGTCTTTCCTGTGTGCACACTCGGGGCTCCAAGAAGAATAAAAGAAAGATTCACCTCTGTCTCTGCCTGGTTTGGCCATCGGGGTTAGCACAACCCTACCACGAGGGTGAAACATGGTCTCTGCTCTGTGTGATTCTCTGTTTTGATGTGATGATGATACTCAGTTTATGTTATGCCAAAGTATTACTGGTTTTACTTGTCTTAAAACCATCGCTCTATTACATTTGGAAAATATGTTTTTTGTTCTACAAGATAACTCTGTAAAATATTTTGTTCTGCATATTGCACTTTGTAAATGCTCATGTTTGCACGCTAGCATATGTCTCTTGCTTACTGAGTTGTTGATAACTCACCCCCCTTTCTTCATAATATTTTTAGATGATGTGGATAGTCCAACTGAGGATCGAGTTTAGTTTGGTGAGCATGATTAAGCCGAGGAAGGGATATTAAGAGAAGGAATTCTGATGCCCTTCAGATTTAATGTCTCTTAGTTTTAATTTTATCTTGGGTTAGTAAGACTCGTTAAGTTATCAGTTTGGTTTGTTATGACTACCAGGAGATTGTGGACTCCTTAGTTTATTTTTGTTCTGTTGCAATATTAGTCTTATGGAGTTTTCAAGGTGTTTATTTAGAAGACTTGAGTTTGAGTTTTGATGATAAAGTTTTGTTGGAGATTTATTTTAGTTGTGTCGAGAAATGTGTTTATAAGTCACAAGTAGTAATTCTCCAAGCCACCCAGGTTTGGGGCGTTTCAAGTCATCACAAGGAGAACCAAGGCAAGAACAACCCAATGTTTAGGGACTAGACCGAGGTCCCTAACAGCACCACTGTGAACGTCGTCATGCACAGCCACTCTCAACCACCTCCTCTTAGCCACGCGACCCTCCATGAGACACCACACACACTTTTCCGTCGTCCCTAACCCACCAAGCCACCCAACCCATGGGTTGTAGCCTAACCCCAATTCGTTATGCCATGCTCCGCCGTGGTAGCTTTCTCCACCACTCACCAACATGCTACAGCTACCATCCTCTTCTAGAGAAGACCCACCAAAAGCCAACTATCTCACCAAGTTCCGCCACTGCACCTTGCACTGTTGTTGCCCCGTCGCTGTTCCACCACTTCTAGCGTCACCTCGGTGAGCTAATCTGCCTGCGTTGATTAATTTAAATATTGTTTGCAATCTTATTATTTTCTTAACGTTTTGGTGTCTGTCTGCATAGCGACGCGCGCACGAGATACCCTAGGTAGCGTACCTGATCATCCATAAGTCTACTATCTAGTGTTGTAAGTAATCTTCCGATGCGACCGCTGAGATTAGAATAATATTATGACACTAACACATTTTATGCAGTTTGATTGGGTGAACTATGCTTAGGGTCAGTGAATTTTTGGGGATTAAATTGTAGTTGGGATAGAATTAGGCCTTGGGCCATAAAACGGAGGATGGGAAAACACATGTAGTTGTGATTATTGTATGTGAAACTGGATGATTGAGATTGTTGTGGTTGTATATGTGTGTTGAGTGATCTGCCATGTCATCCAATATACTGCTTATCGTATGTTTGTGCATTTTATATTATTGTTATTCGAGCTGTTTATATAACTGGGTTGTGTTATGTCATGTTGTATGAACTGGATTATGGGTTTGTATGTGCTGGCGATGACATGTGAATGTGTGCGTATCATGACCCCAAGCCGAGATGTGACATTATCTCAGTGGATCTCCTCTGGTCACTTGGGAGCATAATAAACTGATGTGACATCCCCTGGGTTGTTGTTGGGCAACAACGGGCTCAAACGAGATGGTAATGCTCTCGTGCCAACTCTGTGGCCTCTCACTAGCGGGGCTAGAGGATGCTTGGTCATATACAAGCCGGGCGTGGAGCTGTGCATCACTCGTGACACATGTGATGTGACAATGAGAGCCAGGGTGTGCAGATGGTTTATAGGGGTGACCATGGTGCACGCATAATAAAATAAATGAATATGTTTGGGCCAATGGGATTTTTGGCGTGAGTGATTAAATGTATCTTTTTGAGAAATGTTGTGGATTTGTTCTTCTATGTTTTACCATATAGTTGTGGATGTGTTGGTAGTATTAATATGTTTTAATCTCTTGGATGTTGTTTGGTTGCTTACTTGCTGAGATTTCATAATCTCATTGTGGTGTATCACCCTACGGTTTCGTAGACTTTGATGCAGAGAATGTGTATGAGTCTTAGGGACTGGCTCCGCTGGAGGCATGACTTGTTGATATGGTTGCATTGGCGATATGAGATTTTGTTTCCGCTATGTTATGTTGTCTTCTTTTATTTTAATTACTTGTCGGACGACTGTATAAACCTCTTGGAGGAATGGGTTGTAAAGTTTAAAGACTTTATGATACTTAGTAGAAATTTCTTTTTTTTCCGTTACGATTATTATATTGTACACTTATTACATGTTGTACACACTATGAGCACTTGTCGTTGGGGTGCATGATCCATGTTTTCATCATCCTGGTGTCACAAACTCCACTAAAATGAGACGTGGGGGTTGAGGGTGCCACAGTTCACCCTCAGTTTCCCCTCCACGTCTACCACTTTGCAAGGCCATCTACAGCCTCAAGCAAGCTCCACGCTCCTAGTTCTTCAAGGTCATCTCGAAGCCTCTTGAACTTAGTTTTATTTTTTCCAAAGCTAACACTTCTTTGTTTATTTATAAAGACAGAAACTCAAAACTATTTGTTCTCATTTATGTTGGCAACATTTGTGTTACCAGCTCCTCCCCGAATGCCATCAGTGAATTGCTTTGTCGTCTCTATTCCGATCTACCCATCAAAGATCTTGGTCAACTTAACTATTTCTTAGGCATTGAAGCTCACTTTGATATGGATAGACTTTTTCTTTGCCAGCATAAATATATCATGGATGTGCTTCATCGTACTAACATGACCAATGCTAAACCAGTTGCCACTCCAATGTCATCATCATCCACACTCACATTCTTTGAAAACGACCCATTTAATTATCCCACATTATATTGCAGCATCGTCGGGGCTTTACAATACGTGCTTTTAATACGACTTGATTTATTTTTTCTTGTCAATTGTGTGTACCAATATATGCAGCATCCCGTTGTTAATTATTGGAGTGCTATTAATCGGGTCCTTTGATACCTCAAAGGCACCTCCTTGCACGATTCCCATATTTCACCTAATTCTTCATCCTTATTTAACACTAATTCAAATGATGATTGGGCCAGTTGCCCTGATGATCACCTCTCTACAAGTGGTTGTCTCACCTTCAAGGGCCTTAATCTCATTTCCTAGAACTCTCATAAACAACAAACAGTGGCCCGTTCAAGCACAGAAGCTAAATATCATGCCTTGGCATACTCCACTGCAATGTTTACTCAGAGAACTTAGCATTTTTCTTCACCAACCTCCCACCTTGTGGTGTGACAATACTGGAGTAACTTATGTCTTTGTCAATCTTGTCTTTCATGCTCATAAGAAACATGTGGCAATTGATTTCCATTTCATTCATGAAAGAATTAATCAAGGTCACCTTCAAGTTCATTTTATATTTGGTAAGGACCAAATTGCAGAAAATCCATACAAAACCTTCGGTTGGACCGCAATTTTCTTCACTCTGTATGAAGCTTAGTGGATCAAGCTCACTGTTGACTCCATCCCATTGAGCTTGAAGGGGCATAATATCTCACTTACCTCATGCTACTTACCTCTAGCTCATGCTAATCTTGAAAGCTCATGTAATTTTGTTGCCTTACACTTGTTTATATTCTATTGCCGTACACAAGAATCATTGAGTTGAAATACAAATCAATATTTTACCATACTTTCATATATAAAGAAAAATTCAAAAACAAGAGCCTGATCATAACCTTTAAAAAAACATCATTGAAATGCAAGCCATCAAACATCAATAGATTTTTAATTACTTGTTAGGAGCTTTGTGCATTCTAATTATATAGATATGCTGTGATTATTTTAATAAATGTTCACAAGATTTCACAGCATTATTATGATAAGAGCAAGGATCCTCCCAATGTGATTCAACAAGATATGATTTTTCTATCATTAACATTTTTCCAACTTTGTAAACCCTTAATAGTAAATACATCTCATTTAGGACGTTCAACTTCTTTCAGTGTACAAGGATAACATGATAAATAGTATGCAACATTCTTTGATGGAGAATACTCAAATCAAAATGAAAATCGTGTTAACTAAGAAGTTTGAAAGTCACGTGGGGGATTCTTCTATTAATCAGAAAATGGATATTTCAAGAGACATAATTGATATGATCCAAATTTCAAATAAGTCCGTCTTCTTCAGAATCAAGTGAGGATGATGTGCAAGGAATCTCTTCAACTTCCACATTAGAAAGTTAAAAGGATCTGGAATGTAAGCTTCTTTCTATTGAATAATGAATGGATAGTTTTTAATTTGGATATAATTCATGTGCCTAAACTTAAAATAAAATTACAAACTATAAGATAAAATGAAATATGAGACACGAATTCAATTATTCATGATACATGAATTTAAAATTAAATTACAACCACAAAATAAAGAATCATTCAATACAGCTAATAATTTTCAAAGCAATTACTAATCAATCTATTGCATAAATATATATATCTCCATAAAAAATAAAAAATAAATAAAAAAATAAAAATCTATTGCATAAATATCAAGATGTTATCGATTATTAGTCGTTAAAACTAGAGGTTGCAAGATAAGATGTATTATGATTTAACTTCATAAATAAACTTATCATGAGGTTTGCACCATATATATATAGAAGTTCAATAGGCAAACAAATTATTATTTTTTTTTTGGAGGAAAAGTCAAATATTGTGTCATTTTTTAAAATAGTACAAGAGAATCATTTTGATACATATTAATAAATTATAACAAACCCTACTCAAAAGATGAAATGTTGAACAGACGTCAATTGGTACTTAGAAGGTGGGAAGACAGAAGTAAAATCAAACCTACTTGTTGTCCACATGCAGCCCCACTCATGAGAACCAAAGAAGATTGAAAAAAGAAAAAGAGCTTCAATTGTGTACTTAGAGTACTCAAGAAGATAGAAAAAAGCTTTTGTCCTACCGCCAAAGGACTAAAACGCGGAGAAATCACTAAAACGCCTTGTACATGACGCTGATTCTGCCTTCTCCGATCTCCAAATGGGGTTTAGATAGTGAGGTGGGATAAGATGGTTTTAGATGAAAGTTGAAAGTCAGTAAAATATTGTTAGAATACTTTTTTAATATTATTATTGTTTTGGGATTTGAAAAAATTGAATTGTTTATTATATTTTATATGGAAATTTGTGAAAATTGTAATGATGAAATGAGATAAGATAGGTTGAGATAATTTTGGATCCAAATTTAGTTATGTTTGGAGACTAAGATGAGAAGAGAATTTTTTGTTTTAGATGAAAATTTAAAATATGATTTTTTAATATTATTATTATTTTGGGATTTAAAAAAATTGAATTGAGATTTGAAACAATTGAATTATTTATAATATTTTTTGTAAGAGTTTGAGATAGTTGTAATAATGAGATGAGAGGAGAATTTTATATCTCATCATCCCATGCCCCAAACATATACTTTTTTTGATTACGTTTGTATTGAAACCGAAAAGTGAAGAAGCAATGGCTCTGCATTGCATTCACGCAAACTTCTTTGATTGGCCCTACATTATGAACCAAAAGAAATCCCAATCTTGTCATGTGAATAAAGTAAGCAAAAATTATTCTCTAATCTTAAAAGAATTTGTACCAAACTTGTAGTCTAGAATAAAGCTTTTTCTCACACACACCCACGACACACTCACATGACACACATATGCCAATACATATAAACAAAAGTGCACTAATTTATAACGATCGGCCTGAATTATTTCTCAAGCTAGCTAAAGCTAATTGATTAATTGTTAGGCGTAAATAAATGGGAAAATTAAAATTTTCAAAAATGATCTACAAGCTGCTAGTGTGTATATATATATATATATATATATATATATATATATGAAATTTATCCTATATCTACAAGCTAGCTAGTCTAGACTCTATATATAAGTAGGGGTAGGTGAATTTGGTCCAGTCCGGTCGGTCCCGAGGAGGTTTTGTGGACCGGACCGGAACAATTCGGTCCAGGGTTTTCTCACCCTGGACCGGACCGAATAGCATAAGGACCGGTCCGAACCGATCCAATTCGGTCCGGTCCGGTCCGGTCAGGCCTATTCCGTCCAACCAAATTTAGATGGGCCGTGGCCCGTGGGTGACTGGGTCTGCCGTCTGTGCGTGGCTGAGAGAGGCGAGACGAGGGACGAGAGAGACAGAGACGAGAGAGGGACGAGAGAGAGCGAGACGAGGGACGAGAGAGACAGAGACGAGAGAGAGGCGAGACGAGACGAGGGACGAGAGAGAGCGAGAGGACTCGAGGGACTAAGAGAGGAAACTCAGGAAAGACGAGGGACTGAGAGAGGCGAGAGTCCGAGATAGAAACGAGAGACGAGGCAGAGACGAGAGAGACAGAGACGAGGCAGAGACAGTGACGAGGGAGGGAGTTGAGAGTCTGAGAGAGTGAGAGACGAATTTTAGATTTTAGGTTTCTGGAAACGGCACCGTTTATTCAAACTTGGGAGTTGGAAGTTTGGAACTTGGAGTTGGGACTCCCTCAAATCATCAAATGTGATTTTTTTTTAAATGATAATTAAAAAAAATTTTATGGTTTGAAAAATTGATAATTATAATTTTTATATATTTTTAAATTTGTAATACATTTAAATTTTTAATAGACTATAGTGATTTTGTTATAGACTTATAGTGATTAGTATTAGTAATTTAATATTAGTTATAAATTTATGTATTAGTATAACTATATTTAATATTAGACTATAGTTATATATTCGTATTAGTTAATAGTTATAAACTTAGTGATTTAATATAGCTATATAATATATTAGACTATATAATAATATTAATATTATACTATTAGTATAGTTATATATTAGTATTATTTATAAACTTAGTGTTTAGTATAGCTATCAATTTATAATTATATAATTATATTGATCATGTTAATTGTTATTTGTTACTAACTTAGAGTATATAATGTATTATAATTTATGATAGTTCTAAGTTAATGCATAAATTATAATGAGCTATTTACAATTTTTTACATTTTGTATATGAAGCAATAACTAATAAGCATATATGAAGCAATAACTAATAAGCATAAATACTTTAATTGTCCATGATTCCATACATCCATTATTCCATACATGCTTTATATTTACTTGCAAGTTGCAACTTAGGTCATAGTCTTAGACTCTCATAGATGCTGGTGGTCACACATTAGTTAATTACGAATTGATAGGTTAATTGATAATATATGATTAATATAATATTAATTTATAATTACATATTTAAAATTTTATATTCTAAATGAGGATAGGTTAGATGAAAATTACATAATTTATTTTACAATTATTATATAAATTAATATATTTATTAAAAAAAAAATTCAGTCGGTCCGGTCCGAGAAATCTCCACCCCGGGACCGGACCGAAGACCGAACTTCTACACAATTCTGGACCGGGACCGACCCTATATTTTTTCGGTCCGGTCCGGTCCGGACCGAACCGGTCGGTTTTTTCGGTCCGGACCGGCCACCTTACACCCCTATATATAAGTACTGCTGTGAGACAGATATAAAGAAGGTAATGATATATTCATAATTTTCTTACAATTCATTTCACTGTATAAAAAAAGTAATGTTATTCATCATCTCAATTTTTACCATTCTTTTATCATTTTATGATGTGACATTAGATGAATGAAGACTATTTATTATATTTTATTTATGAACTAATAATTTAATGTTACATCATAGAATGATGAGAAGATGATAAAAAAATGATAAGTAGATCATTTTTTTTATTTAAAAGTACTGGTACTTCTCTTGGTGCATTTGATTAACAAAGTAGTACTTAATAATTTCCAATAATAGAAACACTCCTAAATTAATCGTCAAACCAGATCTCTCAAACTTTTTATTGTGTTGTTGAGCGCATGCAAGCTTGCTATGGCCGGAACGTCGATGCCTTGCATGAAGGAAAGGTTCGAAACGGTAATGGTGGCCGGAGAAAATGCAGCAAATCAACCCCAATCGGCCCCAACACCAAAGCTGCAGAAGGTTTGAATGTTTGCATATCTGTAATTTCTATCTCATAACGTTCAAACGTTAGTTTCTCTCGTTGGAACGTTATACGTTTCAAAAGAGAAAGAAAACATAAACATTCACACGTTAATCAAATAAAGTGCGAATGTATATTTTACATTCAAATGTACATTTGTAACATTCACACGTATGATCGTTCATATTTTTTAGTGGCACATATGTGCGAACGTTATTTGGAATTCGTTCGAATGTAAAACCTTTCAGCTACAAGAAAGGTTATAAACGTTCAAATTAATAGTTATGTATGCTCGAACGTATTAATAAATACGTTCAAGAGCTTCCTAATGTGCGAACGTATTTGTTTTATACGTTCAAATGTAATAATTTTCTGTTTATTTTATTAATACCATGTGAACATAAATTTGGTTTAATTCAAATGTGTGTTTTAGCCATCACGTTCGAATGTAACTCATCTTACGTTGAAATGCTTATTCTAGAGGAAGTTAAAGTGTGAACGTAAAAACTAAAACATTCGCATGTATAAGCTTAACGTCCAAACTTGATATTTTACGTTCGGACGTGTTCCCGAATTGATTTAGATTATAGAACATAATATGCATCATAGTACTAATATTGCTCAAACTTTTTTCTTTCTTTTAGGATATAGTTCATCTTCTGATGACTAGGAAAAGGGAGAGGGAAGGAACAAGCCAAGACACGTCTCGAATTGGGGCTTAAACAGTGATGTACGAATGAGAAGTCATGATCAACCAGTTCCATTAACTCATATGGGAGTAAAAGAGCATTCGAGATGTGTTTGTTACGAGAGGCTGGATGAGTATCTGCACATATACCTCTCAATGGTTGGGAGTTTTATATGGGGATGTTCTACATGCCTAAGGATGCATCATTTCACATTGTGACAGTACGTGGTGTTCAGTTCGAGGTCTCAGCGGATGTCATCGCCGAGCTTCTGGGATCCATCGTGTAGCTGAGATATCGATTTCACATTGTGACAGTATGTAGGCACTTTTACATCATTTACTGGCCCAATTGACTGGTCGGAGGCTAAGGATACTGATGAGGAGGATGACAACCGAGATGAGGATTTCTACATCCTCACTGGGAGAGACCGAGAGCAGCTCAATAGGAAGAACTCCTTCAGCCAGGTAAAACTCCTTCATTTTTTCCGCATGTTGCATCTTATTATTGCAAGTTTGCAACAAATGAGGATCCTGTGGACATAAGGCCACATTTAGCCTGACTCGCGCACAGTTCCTTATACGAGTGGCACGTGGAGAGCCCATCAACTTGCCACTTCATATTTTTTAGAGGATCCGTTACGAAATGAGTGTCTTCTCCACTGACAACCTCCTATATGGAGTCCTCATTACCAAGTTATTAGTGGCCTGGAGAATGCAACCCCATGTGGAGGAGTGGATCACAAAGCAGAAGAGCCCCATCGACATGACCACACATAGTCAAAGCATTGGACAGGGGAGGGGATGCTCAACGCCAACCTGGTCCTGTACCAGATCTTGTTCGTCCGACCCAGTCTAGACCCAGTGTTGCTCCCCATATTGGGAGTACTAGTCGGCTGCCGACGGTTATATCTATTGGAGATGCGCGGCCTGCTTGGGTTGATCCGATGGTCTCATATATTACTGCGCACATCGACCGACAGATCGCGTCAGTAGAACATTGTGTCCCTGATTTTGTCATTGATGTTGTCCACCGGATAGATATCCTAAATACAAAGGTCAACACATTGACTGACGATTTTAATAAATATGTGAACAATTCATACTGAGTATTTTTCACTTTTATCATGTTGTTTACAAAATTTTATCATATTTTTACTTTATTTTTATCATATGTAATGAACAATATTATTTAATATATCTATTGTTTTAATTTCAATTCTCAATCTTTTTAATGTTAATTTATCCAACTTTAATATTAAATCACTGCACTTCAATTCTTAATCTTTTCTAATTTGAAATATCCAACTTTAATATTAAATTAATTAACGTTCGAATGTGAATCACTAACGTTCAAACGTTGGCGCCAAAAATTTCCATGTTCGCACGTAAATAGCCTCAACGTTCGAATATCCAGGGCATGTTCTAACATAAATATGTATTTGTTCGAACATAATGCAATTTCTCGATTGTCTTTAGAAAACAAACATAATCCTGGAGACAAATAGAATATTCGCCTACGCCTTGTACTGTTGTACATGATGACGCTGATTCTCCATTCTCCAATCTCCATCGTTCTCCAAATTTAAATATTCATATCCCGGCCAGTTTCTTTTCGTTGTTCACAATCCTCGGTTGGAGCCAAACCAAGCCAAAAAACAAAAAAACAAAAACAAAACCGAGGTGATTTAAACATGAATCTCTCTGTTACTGTGTACCCATCTATTTTACTTTGTTTTAGGGTACGTTTGGGTAGTGAGAATATCTGAGAAGTGTTAAGAATATTTGTGAATATTTATGAGTAGAGATTTGAGTGAGTTTGTGGGTCTTACTGAGAGTACTTTGAGTTGTTTGGATGTGTGAAGTATGTTGAGTTGTTGACTTTTGGATAGGTAGTTGAAAAAGGTGTAGGTCCCATAAATATTAGATATAGTGATTTTATTTTTAGTAATAAATATTATAGTGATTTTATAATATTAAAAAATATTGTAGTGATTTTATTTTATTTTTATATATAATAAAGATAAATATTATAATGATTTTATTTTTAATTTATATATAATAGTGATAAATATTATAATGATTTTATTTATATATATATAATAATGATAAATATTATAGTAATTTTATTTTTTATTTATATATAATAGTGATAAATATTATAGTGATTTTATTTTTTATTCATATATAATAGTGATAAATATTATACTGATTTTATTTTTTATTTATATTTAACAGTGATAAATATTATAGTGATTTTATTTTTTATTTATATATTATAGTGATATTATTTTTTATTTATATATTATAGTGATTTTATTTTTATATTATATAGTGATTTTATTTTTTATTTATATATTATAGTGATTTTATTTTTTATTTATATATAATAGTAATAAATATTATAGTGATTTTATTTTTTATTCATATATAATAGTGATAAATATTATAGTGATTTTATTTTTTATTTATATTTAACAGTGATAAATATTATAGTGATTTTATTTTTTATTTATATATTATAGTGATATTATTTTTTATTTTTATATTATAGTGATATTATTTTTAATTTATATATTATAGTGATAAATATTATAGTAATTTTATTTTTTATTTATTTATAATAGTGATAAATATTATAGTGATTTTATTTTTTATTCATATATAATAGTGATAAATATTATAGTGATTTTATTTTTTATTTATATTTAACAGTGATAAATATTATAGTGATTTTATTTTTTATTTATATATTATAGTGATATTATGTTTTATTTATATATTATAGTGATTTTATTTTTTATTTATATATAATAATGATAAATATTATAGTGATTTTATTTTTATATATATAATAGCGATAAATATTATAGTAATTTTATTTTTTATTTATTTATTATAGTGATTTTATTTTATTTTATATATAATAGTGATAAATATTATAGTGATTTTATTTTTTATTTATAAATAATAGTGATAAATATTATAGTGATTTTATTTTTATATATATAATAGTGATAAATATTATAGTAATTTTATTTTTTATTTATATATAATAGTGATAAATATTATAGTAATTTTATTTTTTATTTAAATTTAATAGTGATAAATATTATAGTGATTTTATTTTTTATTTATATTTAATAGTGATAAATATTATACTGATTTTATTTTTTATTTATATTTAATAGTGATAAATATTATAGTGATTTTATTTTTTATTTATATTTAATATTGATAAATATTATAATGATTTTATTTTTTATTTATATATTATAGTGATTTTATTTATATATATATAATAGTGATAAATATTATAGTAATTTTATTTTTTATTTATATATAATAGTGATAAATATTATAATAATTTTATTTTTTATATATATATAATAGTGATAAATATTATAGTGATTTTATTTTTTATTTATATATAATAGTGATAAATATTATAGTGATTTTATTTTTTATTTAAATTTAATAGTGATAAATATTATAGTGATTTTATTTTTTATTTATATATAATAGTGATAAATATTATAGTGATTTTATTTTTTATTTATATTTAATAGTGATAAATATTATAGTGATTTTATTTTTATATATATAATAGTGATAAATAATATAATGATTTTATTTTTTATTTATATATAATAGTGATAACTATTATAGTGATAAATATTATAGTGATTTTATTTTTTTATTTATATTTAATAGTGATTAATATTATAGCGATTTTATTTTTTATTTATATATAATAGTGATAAATATTATAATGATTTCATTTATATATATATAATAGTGATAAATATTATAGTGATTTTATTTTTTATTTATATATTATAGTAATTTTATTTTTTATTTATATTTAATAGTGATAAATATTATAGTGATTTTTAGAAAGATTTTGGTTCGACGATGATTCATTGCGTTTGGCATGTGGAGTATTTCCAAAAGTACGAGAATACTTGGAAAGTGTTGAGATATGTGGCTACCTAAACATACCCTTAATCAATGGCATGCAGCATCCCATTCACGCAAACTTTTTTGATTGGCCCTACATTATGAAACAAAAGAAATCCCAATCTTGTCATGTGATTAAAGATAATTAAAGTGAAAAATCAAGCATCTATAAACAATTAAAAATTAACTACTCCACAAATTACGCATCTCATGCTAGAATTTTCACAAGTTGATCGTGCTTCAATTAACTTCGTTTCAGGCAAAGATAAAGTAAGCAAAAATTAATTCTTTAATCTTAAAAGAATTTGTACCAAACTTGTAGTCTACACAAAAGCTTTTTCACACACACATGACACATGCATGACACATACATACATACATACATATATATATATATATATATATATATACATATTCTTTTAACGAAAGTACTTCTCTCGGTGCATTTGATCAACAAAGTAGTACTTAATAATTTCCAATAATAGAAACACTCCTAAATTCGTCAAACCAGATCTCTCAAACTTTTTATTGTGTTGTTGAGTGCATGCAAGCTTGCTATGGCCGGAACCTCGACGCCTTGCATGATGAAGGAAAGGTTCGAAACAGTAATGGCGGCCAGAGAAAATGCGGAAAATCAACCCCAAACAGCGCCAACACCAAAGCTGCAGCAGGTTATCTTCTTGCTCCGTGATAACAAGAATTTTGCAAAGTATTACGAGCCAAGAGTGGTATCTTTGGGTCCCATCCATCATGGCAAGGAAAGGTACCGGTTGGGAGAGAAATACAAGCTCAGATTGACCCAAGATTTTGTTACAGAAAGTTGCGAGAAAGTAAGTATAAACGATTTATACAAGAAAATAGAGCAGGAAATCAAGGAACTCAGGGAATGCTTCGAGGAAGAGGTGACGAAGCCCTACGATAATGGCGACCTCGCCTGGATACTGTTCGTGGACAGCTGCGCAGTACTGCAATACATATACTACACTGTGAACGAAAAGTTCAAAGAGAAGAATATAAAAGACGACAGAGTAGCCTTCTGCCAACAGGATTTGTTCCTGCTGGAGAACCAACTTCCGTATCGTCTCCTTGAGTCGTTGATGAGCCTGAGCAAGATGGGAGACGAGTTGAGGAGTTCGATTCAGAATTTCATTAAAAGGAACCACAACATGGTACTAGAGGGTGCTCAGCAATTATCAAGAAATGGAGAAAGATCAGAGGATTCAGAGCAGGCGCCGACCCATCTTCTGGATCTTCTGAGGACAAGCCTCTTGGGCCCGCCAGGGCGTCAAACACAAACTGAGAACGTACAGGAAAATAGAACGAAGGACCCAGAATGGCAATCCTGTTAGGCCACTTAATGGGATCAGGCTTACAGGCTGGAAGGTGGGACGTAGTGGAAGAGGTTATGGGCACGTGAAGAACGAGAGAAACGTTGGATGGACTGGGTCGCATGCAATTCCGAGTTTTACGTTACTTTTATTTCTGTTAGTGGTGCTTTGTTTTTACGTATGGTGCATGTTCTGTTTTTACGTGTGAGTTAGTTTCATTCTATTTTTTTTACGTTCTGTTTTATTCTGTTTTATGCTCTGTTTCATGAGCAGTATTTTCAGTTCTTAGTCCGCAAGTTTGGTTCTTAGGCCGCAATTTTAGTCCGCAAGTTTCCTTTTATTGTTTCCTTTTATTTTGGTGTAATTCTGCTATTTAAGCAGAAGAGAATTATGAATGAGGCATCGAATATTGTTGAGTCAAATTGTGGTACATTCTCACCCGAAGAGAACAACTATCGTAGCATATTTATTTTATCCTCTGTGTTTGGGACCTATCAAATCCTATCGCAATTTGCAGGAGCTTAAAGCAGTAGGAATCATCGTGAAAAGGAGTTGTATTAAAACTAGTAATTACTTGAGAAGTATATTTTTCGCTAGAAAATGGATTAATTTGTTGCCAGGAAAGTACTTCAATTTGTACCCAGGACACATTTCGCTCCCACCCATGATTGTAGATGACTCGACAGAGCCAAAGTTTTTGAACATGATAGCCTACGAAATGTGTCTGGACTTCTACAACGACTACGGCGTCACCTCCTACATATCCTTCCTCGACTCGCTCATCGATGAAGCCAGCCATGTAAAGGACCTAAGAAAAGCGCGAGTGCTGTACAACTTCCTCGGCAGCGACGAGAAAGTTGCTCAGCTATTCAATGAGATAGGGACAGACTTGGTGCTAGACCTCAAGGCATACAAGGATGTCAAGTACCAGATTCAGGAATGCTACGACAACACTTGGATGAGATTCACAGCTGAGTTCTTTCACTATCATTTCCGCACCTCCTTGACGGGCTTCGCTTCTTTGGCTGCATTGTTTGTGCTTTTTCTGGGTACCACTCAGACTTGGTTTGCAGTATTCTCCCCTGACCATTGCGATGATTTTTGCAAGAAATTTACACAAAACTTATGAGTGGAAATTAAGGTAATGACAAGAATGAATCTGTATGATGTTTCCTTTACCATCTCCATGTATCCATCATCATCATCCTGTTAGCTATATATAATGGGCATGCAGGCATGGCCTCTTTGCCTCAGGGCTTAGGCCGTTGTTTCCAATTACAGAAAGAACACTTCAGAGCTTCACTCTTGTCATTATTTCACATAAGGTCATTCTCTCCAGACCACATCATTGTTTTACTATTTTTTTTCCTCGGTTTTGGTGTTCTTACGCGCGTATAATAAGTTGGGGCTGGTTGTAAGAGATAATTTGTAGTAATGTGTTTGAGATGAAAGGGCTAATTGAATAGCTTTTTGTTAGGAAAAAATAATTTTAAATTATCTATTTTTCGTTGCAAAAGACTATTCGCAACTAATAGAATATTACCACACCTAGAAGATATTCATAATATTCTAGTAAGTATGGTAATATGACTTATTCTCAACCGGATTTATTTTATTGTATAAATCAATCAATATCAATTAGTATCATTAAGTAAATATTGTGTTTCCATTATTTCTCTACACTAAAACAGATTTTGGTTTTTGTGGCAGACGAAACCGTCACAAAAAATAAGCAAACCACCACAATGAGACCGTCACCTAAAAGGCGTCAGAGAAAGTTTTTTGTAACGGTTTATTGTTCAACCGTCAAAAAAAAAAATTGTGACGGTTGGAAGTCTTCGGTGAGATGTAACGTTCGAACGTGATTTTTTTGTGACAGTTAAAATTCATCACAAAAAGTAACGTTCGCACATAAAAATCGATGTTCGAACGTTAACCCAACCGATTACCATTCGAATGTAAAAAAATAGACGTTCATTGTTTTTGCTTCGCACGATTAATATTTATGTTCGAAAGTAAAGAACGTTTGCTCAGAGACATTTGAATGTAGCATTCGGATGTTAATGGAGAAGCGTTCGAATGTACAATTTTAACGTTCAAATGTTGGGTTGTCATTCAAATGTATCTATTCTAATCATTCAAACGTTTAGATCGTTTGTTTGTGGAAACGTTTGGACGTAGTGACTTACATTTGAACGATTTGTTGGAATTCGGTGGTATTATGTTCAAACGTTGGTTTGAACGTGAAGCCATGTTTAAACGTTTGTTACATTCGAACATTCCGATAAGAAATAGTAATTTCATAAAATTAAAAAGTATACAAATTATATCATATTACACCATAAATATAACAACTAATAATGTCTTCTAAAGTCGCAAAAATAGACAATAAAAGTTTCTAATAATGATAATGATATATTCATTTCTTTTTATTTCTTCTTATTTCCTCGCCCACCGCAATCCCGCTGAAGCGATACAACACGTTCCATTTGGACCAGCACCTCCCTCTGTACTTGCTCTTGGACTTCAATGTGTATTCTCTTCTCCTGGTCTCTTTGTCGCTCTTGCAAATACGTCTCTAAATTAGACTGTCGCGATAAGAGAGACTCTAACTCTTGCTGTCTCGACTTCATTTACTCAATTTTTTAGCATGCTCCATCTAAATCTTTAGAAAGATTATTAACTTCCGAAGTTGAGGTCGTGAACCGAAACCTCTTACCATACCAGACTTGCTCCTGAGCACTTGTGTGAATATATCTATGTCACTAGGAGATGATTCCTCAGAGGGTGATTGGATCTCAATCATTTTCCTACAATTACAATGAAAACACACAATAAATAACATATTAAAAGAAATGAGGAATCAAACATAATATGAATTCACATACTGCATAATTTATTCACAAAAAATAACTTCACTTACACAATTATCTTTAGCGATAGGATCAACCCACTAATTGTGCTCATCAGTGTGAGTACCAGAATAGACATGAATGAGTGAGAAATTTTCAGGATCATCACGTTTCTAACAAAGCCACATTAGTAATTTTAAAAAATAATGTTAGTATTTAAATAAAAGAATATGATAAAAATGACAGAATTTTAATAAGTTATTAATTACCATTTCGTTGGCAAGATGTTGGAATAACCTTGACCCGATGTGATGGTGGATTGTCAAAGTCGTTCTATTATGTACATTGATAGAACTTAAGTGTTGCTAGAGAAACTAACAATGTTAAATATAATATATGAAACCAATATAGATGTCAATAAGTTATAGGGAATAAATCTAGAATACCTGATAATCTGGACTAGCGAAAAGATCACAACACTTCCTCCAATCGTCGAACTTCATTTTCTGAAAAGGGGACTGGATAGCCTCTTCCAAGGTCTTGAATTTCTTGAAGTAGTCATGATATTGTCTCTTGTGATGCAGAAACAATGTAGCCATAAACTCATTCACAGCTTGCACATCCTTGTTACAGCCAAAATTGAGGTCGAATTCATCCTAAGAAGTGAATTGCGTCAAAAATATGAAATCAAAACATCTTTAATTTTTTTTTTAAAATAAACTAACTAGTACACGACTTCGAATGTGATCCTTAACCTCATTTTGAACATCTCTCCATGGTCGTACATAAAATGGGATATAAGCTCGGATTAGTGTTCCGACATAGGAGGAAAGTAATGCAGGGCTATCTTCCACTCCTCCAATGAAGTTATCATGAATGTTGACTTTGATTTTTTCATGCCTTTTATTTTTTTCCAGAGCAAGGCCACGTGTTAAGCCACGTCCACGACATGACAAGGCATCAGGTAATATATTTAAAATTATTAAATACAGTCGCCAAAGTATTGAAATATAATTAATTATCAACAAAATTTCCCTATTGGTAGGTGTCGACTGATTGTCTGTCTCCTGTGTATCAACTTGTCCAGGAGCAGAGTCCTCAGTTGGGGAGTCGTGAATGGGTTTGGGACTTGGGGGAGGAGTCACATTTTTTCGTTGTCATTTTAGTGTCATCCTTGAAAATGATTAATATTTTAAAAAATTAATATATAATAATTTATAAAAAAAAATGTATTGTACTGTCACCTATGTAAATAAAATATTTAATACTTTTATTCTTCATCTTTAGATGTATTTTTCATGCTTGTTTCAGAGTCGACTTCAATAACATCTTCGTTATCATCATCTTCTTCTTCGTCTTCTCCATCGACCTCCTCTTCGGACTCTTCTTCTTCTTCTTCTTCAAACTCTTCTTCTTCTTCTTCACTTACTTCATGAACTGAATGATCATTTAATACGGATGGGTCGAGATGTATGGATGGGACGTCATCTCTGCATATGGGAATTACTTCAAGTGCACCAAGGTCAACAAATAAATTAATACCCTTTCCATCTTCCTAATAGGCCTCTATAATCGGAGTGTCATCTTCATCTCCACTATGATCGTGATCTGCTACCATTCCTGCATCATAGATATTCTGAGAAACAAATTTTTGTACAACTCGCCAAGTTATCTCTCCACTATCTTCATCGGCCCCTTTCATTGGATCAACCAAGTAATAGACTTGGGTAGCTTGACAAGCCAATACTAATGGATCATCTTCATACCATTTACATGCAATATTGACACTCGTAAAGTGACTATCCCTATGCATCAAAACCTGTCCACTGACTATATCCCACCAATCACATTTAAAAATATCTGTCACATTCACACTCAGGTATTTAATCCGATAATGTCACGTATGACACCCTAGTAGTCAAGATCATTTGTTCCATGACTTCCCTCGACCTACACACCACAGTTTTGCATCTTTTGATTATGTTCACGATCCATAGTATGGATCAATAACCTTGAACCGTGCATGCAGTGTATCGAAGTGCTCTGTGTGAGGGAACATGAGCCAATGCTTGTAATTCAGAATAAACTGATGCGGAATCATTACCACCTTGTTCCAAAATCTAACAATTGAAATAATAACAAAATTATTAAAAGTTAACAAGAATTAAAATGGTTCAAAATGATTTTAGTCATGGGACATTTAAATGCATACTCGTTGTTCAAACCATCCGAAAAATTATTCTTCGTGTCCTGCCTCTATGTTCTCTACGCCTTTTGTCCAAAGTTTGTCCATGTGCTCAGTGTATAGAAGTACAAAAGTATAGAATATTTGAACACAGTCGTTATTAAATAATTCTTTTAATTAGAATTATTCTAAATATGCAGTGACATACCTAAGATAGTCATCAATCTCTTGACAATTATGCAGCACGTACCACCGAGTTTTTCCCCACTCTCCACCAATTAAGTCATATCCCGTTTGTGCACCCAAGGGACGTTTTGGAAAACATTGATAGCTCACAAGGGGTAGGAGCAGTAAGATCAGCATTCTGATCTTCACAATTAAATTGTGTCTTAACACCACGAAGATATAGAGAGCAAAATGTCAATCATTAATTGTGTATATAAGTCTCTGCTATTGAACCCTCAGCTCGGGCTTTATTCCAAACAGTACGCTTCAATCTACCTAAATTTCTTTTAATTGGATACATCTAACAGAACTGCACCTGGCCACCTAATAGTAGCTCCTGAGGTAAATGTATTGCTAAATGAACCATTACATCAAAAAATGATGGTGAAAAGATTTGCTTGAATTTACATAGTACTGTAGCAATGTATTCTTCCATCTTCTGTAACATTTCTCGATTTACTACCCGAGACCACAAATCCTTGAAAAACATGTAAAGTTCGGTTATGGCGACACATAAAAATAAAAATGATACAATAATTAAATCAACAATGTTCGATTCAATTCAAAAAGTTGAACCATAATGGACGTAGTGATCCACTCCACCATCCTCTCCATCTCCATGATCAAAATATGCGATGGTCCTCGAGCAGGATCATATCTCCGTGATAGTAGCCCTTATAGCTTGTCTATCAACAACAGCATCAGTAGAAACTTGATCACACTTTGTGCCTCTATCTTGTGCCGCTGGAACATTAATTCGAACCTTCCGCAAGTGGCCCTTGCTTTTGCTGAAGGTGATCTTGTTAAGGGGTCCAATCTGTGGTTGCCTCCTCTCAGTCATCAGCATATTAACCCCTATTGGACTAGGAGGTTAAACATCATCAATGTAAAAGGTAGACTACCACCACTCAAATACCGTGACTCAGATCGAATGAGGAGGAAATATAAAGCCAGATCAATCGGCTTTCCTTGTGCTATCCACAACATAAATCGAGCTCGTTTGATGCCGAAATTAGTCTTGTGTTTCCTCGAATCAATATTATGGAAAACAATTAAATTCAACATTCGGAAAAATGCGATACAATCTACCTGTTTGATCACCTTGCTGCCATCATATGGAGGAGCTGAATCGTCATGCATCAACTGACGAATCTCATTGTGTGTGGGACCATATCTGCTAGAGCCTCATCCTCGATGGCATCTCCACCATCTGTTCCTGCAGCCAATTGCTGTGTAGGGTATGCACCAATCTCGCTGGCAATCCCAAGAAAAACAAGAATAATGTCTACTGAGATAGTAATACTCACTCCCCGAATGGTAAACGTGAAGGACTCCTCATTAGCCTCCATCTGACCTATGGCCTGGTAAAACTCATTGATCATGTCTAGATAGACCACACCATCTGCTGACAAATCAGGGCCTATCCACTATCACTGATATTATAAAAGAGGCTCCCTCCATCCCACACAAAATCACGGAAGTCGTCTATAATGATCTCCCGCTCTATTAGTATTGACCTCCTCGTCTCACTAGCTTCACTACTAGCTTGGTCCTTTCTCCCACGTCTTCTTCTCATGTTTGCCATTAGTTCACATTAAACCACAACGAATATAAATAAAATATAAAGTTTTAATTATATTTAATATAAATATATATAGATACTGGTATGCTCAAATAGAAACAACCCCGTTTGAACAGGCATTTAATTCGAACGCTAAATAATATTGTTCGAACAGTAGCTCTAAGTGTTCGAACGATTTAAAACCAGTAAAACAGAAACTTAACCTATTTAAACACCAACTAACCATTCGAACGAAAAAATATGTTGTTCGAACAATATAAATAAAATGACCTTTGAACATAATAAATGTTAAGTTGAAATGGAGAGCCAACCTGTTTGAACATATTGGCATCTCAAATTTTTAACATTCGAATGGTGTTCTTTCACATTCGGCATCTCTAAAATGGTTGTTTGGCAAATAAGCATTCAAATAGGTTTGAATCCGTTCGAACGTGAACTTGCCAAACAAACCATGGCTGAGTCGACTCAACACCGAACATGCAAATCAAGGATTATTGAGAATCCTTGGTTTTAATCAATCCAAATGACATAGACTTCACTCCATCATTTCTACTGCCAAATGTCGTGTGTAGTGGCCCGAAAACACCAAAAAGGGTGGGATTTGATTAGAAATTCAACCCTCTTTACAAACTTAATTAACTAGCAAAAAGCACTTAAATGAGTCTTATTTCGAGTGCCATACCTCTTAGACGGCAGAAAATTTGCTTTCTACAGCAGAGTTAGTGGCATTGACGACGTATGACGGAGGAGTTTTTGCGAATGACGTTGCGTGAATGTGGTCATTCAACATTCAAACTAGGTATTTTGCATCGAGTAGTTCCGTTAGAACTAGTATTATCCAGTTCGAGTGCATTATCTTTTAATTTTTTCTATTCGAATAGAAACTACTAAGTTCGAACAAGTGCTTCAACCCATTTGAACTCTGTACGCCCCATTCGAACATGTGAATTTGTGAAACATCTCATTTTTGTTCGACCATTCCCATTCGAACGCGTACTATCCAATTTGAACACTTTATTAGTTACTTTTGTTTGTTCAAATAAAAATTTAGACGTTCGAACAAGTGCTTGAACCTGTTCGAGCGATGTTTGACCATGTTCGAACATATGAATTCGTGAAACTTCTCATTTTTGTCCATGATCCCAATTAGTTCGAACGGGTCAGTACTCCGTTCAAATGGCTTTATATATAAGTATACTAAAATATTAGAAACTTAACTAACATTAAACATATATATATTTGTATACCATATATGGAAGTATAATATTTATATATATTATAGCATAATATTTATACATATATATATATATATTAGTATACTATTATACTACCATACTATTATACTAGTTATAATATAGTATATACTAATATATAGTATAACTATAGTATTATTTTAGTCAATCCTAATTCCAAGCCAAAATTCAAATGATATATTCTTAATATCACATCTTGATCCCCATCTCATCTTGTTTAGTCAGATTTTAATTTGTAATTTTTCATTTCTAATTGTTCTTTGTAATTTTAACTTTTTTTTTTCATTTCTAATCATTGTTCTAAGATTGATTACAAAAAAAAAAAAAATAGAGGTGGCTGCTGGATTTCTTCACTATTGTTAGGGTTGTTGAATTTCATTGTTCTAGGGTTTGTGTTGGCTGAAATCTATTGTTCTAGGGGCTGCCGTATATCACTTGTCCTAGGGTTTCAAAATTCTAGGGTTTCTTACATCTCAAAGTTTGTCCATTGCTTGGAGTGTCGTTCTATTTATTCTCTTCTATTTCATTGTCAATTCTTATGTGTTGAATTCAATTGCTTGATTTTCACAATTGAGTATTGATGTTTGTGATTGAATTAGAGAAAAGAAAAGAAAAGAAAGGAAAGGAAAAAAAAAAAAAGAAAGGAAAAGAAAAGAAGAAGAAGAAGAAGAAAAGAAAATGTAGCATATTCAAATGTTGCTACATAGTTATAACAAAGAGAAGGAATTACATTTGTTGATTGCGCTTTATCATCAAAGTGGTTGAATACATCTTTCTAGTTGATATCTTGGTTTATAATTACTCTTTCCCTTGTATAAATTCCTTGAGTCTCGTGTCATTTTATTCCTTCCTTGTTTCTTGAATCTATATTACTAGTTGGGATAATACAAGTTTGTATTGTCTTGATTTTAGTTCAACTAGTTCTTAAAGAACTTGAGCGGAAAACTCTTGAGGTAAAAGGCAAGAGAGTGTGAGACTATTATCGGGAAAAAGTCAATTCAGAGTGAAACACAAGTGGAGTGTCATTATTCGAGTGTAAACACGTAAGTGAGTGTGTGAGGTTTTCCACTAACATTCTTTTGTGCAGCACTTTACAATGTCTCACCGGAGTGGCTGTTCACCAAAGGGGATGGTAGATAACTCATCCTTTGTGTTGCAATCTATGCAACAAAAGTTTGAGCGGTTAAACTTGGTGTTGGGTGAAGTAAGGGATAGGATGGATCATCAAGATGTGGAAATTAAAGATCTACAGGGCATGAGTGATAGGAGGCGACGTGAGTTTACTGTTGAAAATGGGTATGAGAAAGAAGAGTATGGTGATTCTCTTGTTACTACGCGTCCACTCAATACACAAATTAAGATGGATGATACAAAGCAGCAGAATGAGAACATTTTTCATACTAGATGCCACATCAACAACAAGCTATGTGGTATGATCATTGATTTGAGGAGTTGTATTAATTTGGCTAGCACTACTTTAGTTAAGAAATTGAATTTATCTACCTTGAAACACCCTAGACCATACATGTTGCAGTGGTTGAGTGATTGTGGGGAAGTTAGGGTAAATAAGCAAGTGCTAGTTTCTTTTTCAATTGGAAAATACCAGGATATGGTGCTTTTTGATCTAGTGCCTATGCATGCTGGCCATATTTTATTGGGGAAGACGTGGCAATATGATAGGAAAGTGATCCATGATGGGTTAAGGAATATGTACAGTTTTGAAAATGATAGAAAAATAATCAAACTTGCTCCTTTAAAGCCAACACAGGTCCATGGGGACCAATTGAAACTGAAAAGTGAGGTTGCTAAAAAAAGAAAGAGTGAAAATGAGAGTGATCAAGAAAGCAAGAGTAAAAGTGAGATTGAGCTAAAACGCAAGAGTGAAGGTGAGATTGAGAAAAAAAATAAATAGTGCGGCCGAAAAGGAGAGAGAGAGAAAAAAGATGACAGTGAGGTTGAGACCTCAAGAAAAAGAGAGAATGGGTTGGAAAGCAATTGTGAGGTCGAGTGTACCAAAAAAAATGAAGAAAAAAAGAGTAATAGAAAAAAAAAGAGTGAAACAGAAGAAGTGAGTGGAAAGAAAAGAGAGAGTGAAGAAATTGAGAGAAAAACAAAGAGAAAATTGAGTTTTTATGCTAAGGCGAGTCTTAGTACTAACGAACCTGACGTATCTTTTCCTAGTATTGTTGTCTCTTTATTGCAGGGATATGAGGTTGTGTTTCCTACCGGTGTGTTTAGTAGATTGCCACCTATTAGGGAGATAGAGCACTACATTAATTTTGAGCTAGGTGCGTCAATTCCTAACCGACCTTTCTTTGAAGAACATGAGTCTTTGACACACTTGAAGAGACAAGGTAAATCATTGACTATAATGCATGCTAAGTGGGAGGATTGTGTTGAGACTTTTCCTCATGTATTCAAATACACACAAGGTATGGAAAATTTTGTGGTTGATGCTTTAGCAAGAAGGTATGTCCTTATCTTCATTTTAGATGCAAAATTGTTAAGACTTGAATATGATAAGGAATTGCATGCTATGATTTTGCTAGTGTGTATGGAACATGTGAGAAAGTATCGTTTGGTAAGTTCTATAAATTAGATTGGTACTTGTTTAGAGAGAATAGATTTTGTGTGCCAACTAGTTTTTTGCTTAAGTTGCTTGTGTGTGATAGACATGGTGGTTTGTTGGGTAACTTTGATGTAAGGAAGACTTTTAATGTGTTGCATGAACATTTGCGGGAGTATCGTTTGCGTTTCATTGAGTTTGCATATAATTGGAGTGGTCATTTTGGTGTGAGGAAAGTTTTAGATATGTTTCATGAACATTTGTGGGAGTATCATTTGCCATTGATTGAATTGTTACATGGACGTTTGCGGGAGTATCATTTGCCCTTCTTAGAGTTTGCATATAATAAGACCATGCATACTACTACTTCATATTCACCTTTTGAAGTTGTTTTTAGACTTAATGCATTTACTTCTTTAGATTTATTGTCTTTACTAGTTGATGACAAAAGTAGCTTGGATATACTTTTCCAAATTCTTGAACAAATTAATGACAGTGCATATCAAGTGGATCTTTCAAGTGAGTATCATGTTTATGCTATTTTCAATGTTAGTAACATTTTTCCCTTTGATCCAGGTGGAGATTCGAGGTCGAATCCTTTTGAGGGAATGATGGAAACCAAGATGGGCCTAGTTTTACAGATATTTTGCAAGTTCCAGATGGGCCAATTAAAAGTTCAAGGGCCAAGAAGATCAAAGAGGAGGCAATGCAGGAATTGATACAATCCACTTGGGACGTGTTTAGCAAGAGCCCAACATTCAAGATGGGCTTAAAGTATGAAAATTCAGTTTTGATTCATTTGATAATCTATGAAAGAGGACAACAACATGACTTGAAGGCTTTCAACTTGTTTAATTCATTTAAAGGACTTATTTTATTGTAAAAATCTAATTGTAAGCGATTATGCGCACTAATACGCGCACCCATTCAATATGATTAGTCAGAAAGTAGATTTTATTGAAAGCAGTGCTAATTGGAATTTAGAATATGAAGGCAACAACATTAGTACGCAGATTAGTACGCAAACTTGCTTGTACATAGCAAAACTCTATTTTATTAGTTTAGAATAATTGGGTTTATTATGGAAAGCACTTAAGGGGGCCTATGCAAGGGCATGTTGGGAAGGTTATTATTTTATTGAACTAGGGTTAGGGTTTCTGTAGCATTACTGTAGCGTCGTACTGTAGCTGTGGCACTATTCACTCAGGGGTATTTTTGGAAGTTGGGGCTTTATTTTGGCTAGGGTTTTAAGTAGGTTTTAGTTTAAATACTCTTTGTAGCCTCATTTTAATTAGTTTATGAAATTTGATGAATTTATTCATTGTGAGTTGAGTTTTACTCCTCTTGTTCTTAATTGAACTTTTGAACTTATCAAAGGTAAATCACAACCTTTGTGGCGTTCCTCCTTTGTAATCTGGGTTCTTGAGACGGGTTCTTCAACGGGTCTAGATTTTAATATAATCTAGGTTTTTTAAACGAGTTCTCATTAGGTCTTGATTCTCCATCCATTCATTGACTTGATTTTGGCTTTCTTAGGGTGTTTTCAAATTGACTGTGGGTTCAAGGGATTCCGTTCCTGCGGGTTCATATTAATTCTAATTTATCTTCCTATTCAATTGTTAATATTTTAGATTTTATGATCTCACGACTCACAGCAGGCAGTACTAAATTCTATTTCCACCATTGGCCACCCGCCACAAATGTTTAAGTCAAAATTTAAACAGCTCACTTTTATTATTTATGTTTAATTGTATTTAGATTTTATATATTCAGTTCTTTGTAATGTTGATACAATGTCCCTTTTATGTTTGTAATTTTGTAATTATTTTCTCTTAATTTGTATTATTGTAATAGTTTAGTTATTATAGTTTTATTATAAATTGTACTATTGTAAATTGTAATAGCTTAGGAGTTAGGATTTATGAGTATTATAGTACTTCATTTTCCCTTAATTTGTATTTTTTTTTATTGTAAATTCAATGCATTGTTTATTACTATTTTACTATTTCTGGGCCATTTTCAGAGTTGGGTGGGAGGAGGGGGGACGAATAGGATATCCGCCCCTGCACCCCAGTACCCGGACGAGGTACCCCGCCCCCGCACCACCGGGGCGAGTGCCGGGGGCAAAAGCCCCACCCCCACCAAGGGCGAAGTTCCTAACAATTATTGGAAACCAGCCAGGATGAAGGGGGGAGAGATGCATACAAAGATACAGAGGTACCTGCAGTGCATGAAAGAGAGTCCACAAGATATTGATCGATGATCTCCAACTCATACACAAGATAGCTCGCCAGTCACTTGGCATCTAGATTAAGCCATAGGTAAAGGGAGAAGGATTGAAAATTGGGAATGGAAAGTGGAGGAGGGGGAGGAGGCGACAAGGTTGTTTGTGGCATTAAGGTAGAAGGTATTGTTTGATCTGAAAAGGGATCGAGGCTAACAAGATTAAAGATGGGTTTTTAGGATGGCAAATGGGAGAAGAGGAAAATAAAATAGTTTGAGGAAGATGAGGAGGTCGGCCAATCACCTCTAGTGGATGAGCTTGTGAGGCCGTGGAATATGAGGAGGAGAATTGCCACGTACTACCGTGGAATCTCGATTTGCCTTGTGTTTGGTAGGGAAATTGAATATGAGATAGGGTTGGATGGAGAAGAAGAAGGTGGGATTAGAAGACTGACCTGAAACGAAAGGGTTTGAGAAATAATTGATGCCTTTTGGCGCCCTGTTAATAAAATTTGCCGTTAGAAAGTTTCATTACAAAGGTAAGAAATCGTCACAACATAAACCTGTTATTTGTGACGACAAAACCAGTCACAATAGCTCAAAAATCACTACAATAAATAAAATAATTAGTGCTCGGGTAATATATCTCAACTTCACGCTGGAATTCAATGGCGAAGTTCTAATCATCGCGACGACACATTATTAGCAATGATTTCTTTTGCAACAAAATTTAAATCGTCGTAATAGGCATTTTTTCTTGTAGTGAGTGTTGGATTAAGTAATGTATGGGACCAGCTTCAAATGTAAGAATGATAGAAACCTCATGTTATGGGTTAATTTTGATCGATCCAAACAAATCTATATAAGCTTTTGATGGTATATTATCACAAGATAGTAGTATGTAGTATGTACTCCCATGAATGAATGAATGGATATACAGCCGTATGTGAAGATGGAGTAGCTGCATACAGAAAAGCATACACAAGAAATTTATATAATTTGTTTATTTATTTATTAATTTTCTATATATAGTAATTCATTAATTATTATTTGTTACACTCAGTCAATTATTATTATAATCTATTACTATATATAAAGGCAGAGTCATGCAATTCCAACGTGACACTCTTTCCATTCAAGTCGGTTATTGTTGGTGATAACTGGCAAATAAAATATAATCTTGAAGTGTTGCATTTGTGATCCTTTTAAAAACAGTGTTTCATTGACATAAATTGTTCATAATTTTTAGGTTTCATTTCACTTCTTTCATATAAAGTTATAAACCGATTGTCTTGGCGCAAGACTCCACCAAAAGGCACTCATCTCAACTTGTGTATTGTTTCACTAAAAGAAACCACAAATAGACATCATTGTTTATTGACGTATCAATATTGATCAGTTTATTTAACTTCAGGGAAAGTGCTTTTCTTCGTTTCACTTTTTTCTCCACTTGCTCTCTGAAATCAATGCCACTTCGTCTTGTTCTTTTAGAATCCTTTCATCTGCATCAGGAATCCTTCCAACCATTTGAGCATGCCAAACCCGTGTAGATGATTCAAGTCCAACCATGAGACCAAGCCACTATGCATTTCCACATTCAACTATGTTTCGGGTGTGGAGGTGCCATCGAGTTGTAAGATATATTGAGATACCTGGGCTGTCGTTCAAAGGGGAATTAAACAGGTGAGTCTGAGAGCCTTTCGTGTGTATATATATATAAACTTAAAGACATACAAGTTGTATGGGATATTATACATGAACTATTTATATATGGTATATATAATTTATCTATGCATTACACATGTTTGATAAAAGGCCCATTTGTTGTGCCACCGTTGGAGAGGATTCAATTGCATCATTTTGAACGTGATTTCAGATTGTGGACTTTGTAGTTGAATTTTTGTTTACAAGAAAATGATTATTTGGACATTACTAAGAAAGAAAATAGATGTTATGATTTATGTCAATTTGAACTTGTAAATTTGAGAATTTGGTAGGCGATTCAAGGTGCCTGGCCTCCACAATTGTAAACTCAATAATTTTGGAAAACTGATACCTCATGCATTGATAATTGTCATATAAATAGAGTTTTACATGGACTTAGTCAAATAACAAATTGACCCATGACACTTAACTGACCCACTAAACACACAGACTCAAAACAGGGACTAAATAACAAATAACTGAATTAAACATGGCCCATGAAAAATACAAGCTGGAACCACCAACAACATGGCCCATGAGATACCTTCTGGACTTAACTAACCAAAGCAATTAAAATAAGACCCCAAAGTAAATAAGATAAGGCCCGTAGGCTAGGCCCAGACCTGGCCCAACGAACTTCTGACAATAAACCTAAGATTAGGGTTCCTTTATTCGACAACTCATAACACAAGCCCCCTCTTTAGAAGACCTTGCCCTCAAGGTCAGTTCATCGCCTCTTCAGTTCATCGCGATCTACCCATGTTGCATCGTCTCTATTCAAGCCTTTCCATTATACTAGCATTTCAACACCAGCTTTTCGCCCCTTCTTGATGATGCGCTTGCTGACGATGAGTTTTGGTTTGGGTTCGAGATGCCCTTCAGAGGTAAGTCTCGATAACTTCGTGGATGGCTATATTTTTTCTCCCAAAGTCCTTTTGAGGCATGAAACATGAAATACTGGGAAGATCTGTGAATCTGATGGTAAACCCAACCGATATGCCACTTTTCTGAATTTATGGGTTACAGTGTAAGGACCATAATATCTGGGAGAGAGCTTAAGCTTCCTCCTTACATCTACTGACATCTGACACTAGGTACGAAGGTGAAGGTAAACTTTATCTCCAACTTGGAACTCACAATCTGTCATGTGCCTATCCACATAAAGTTTCATCTTTTCTTGAGCTTCCTTTAAATTTTCACGAACTAACCTGTTTATAAGCTCTCGGCTTCATAGCTCTTCCTTAACAGCTTGAACCTTAGTTGCTCCTGGTTTGTATGGCATCATCCTCGGAGGTGGTTGCCCGTAGACCACTTCATATGGCGAAATCTTTGTGGAGGTATGTTTTGAGGTATTGTAGGCGTATTCCGATAGGGGCAGCCATATTGCCCAATCACGAGGCCTGTCTCTTGAGGTAGCCTTCTAACCCTTTGTTGACTCTCTCTGTTTGGCTGTCTGTTTGAGGGTGGTAAGCTGAGCTATGTATTAACTTAGTGCCACTAATCTTGAAAAGTTCTCTCCAGAACTGGCTGGTGAACACCGGATCCCCGTCACTCACAATCGTTAGAGGAAAACCACGTAATTTAAAAACTGTGTCAAGGAATACCCTTACCACCGTGGCTGCTGTGTATGGATGTGATAGGGACATGAAATGAGCGTATTTGCTCAATTTGTCTACTACCACCAATATTACAATTCGCCCTCCCGAGGGTGGCAATCCCTCAATAAAATCCATACTGATGTCGACCCAATTCCTTGTAAGGATGGATACAGGCTGGAGCAAGCCTGCTAGGTGAATATTTTTCACTTTATTTTTTTGGCAAACATCACACTCCCTAATGAAGTTCCTGACATCCCTTCTTAAACCAGGCCAGAAAAACTCTTTTTTAACTCTTGCATATGTCTTATACACCGCCATGTGACCTGCTATGGAACTGCTGTAGGATCTCACGCTGGAAGGCAACCAGGTTTCCTAGGTTCACCCTGCCTTTATAAAAGAGCAGACCATCTAAACTTAGTACAAGGATTGGTTTTCCAGGGTTCCCTGATGGCAGTTGCTAATTAGCTCCTGCAACTAGGAATCATGTTGGTAAGCTTTCTTTAACTCCACTATCCAATTTGTTTGAAGAAGACTTATGGCTTGAATGTGTGCTGGTTTGGATTGTATCTGGTTGGGACTGGAATTTGTCTGTTTGGTTGGGTTCTGTTTATCTGGAGGGTTTTCTGGGGTGGTAATTGTAACACTCCACTCCTTCTTTCTAACGTAAGCAAATTCCGAGGACTGAAATTATGTAACAGTCTGCCCTTCTCTCTGGCTAATGCGAGCCTTGTCATGCGTGCTAAATCTCGATGGCGTGTTCCTAAAGATATTATATGACTTCTAAAGTACGCCTAGTATTTTAAATGTACTAGAAATATTTATATGGGTTATTTCCAGTATTATTGAACTAAGCTTGATTTTAAATAAGACAATTATAATATTTTTGGAGCTCTTCAAAAATATTATAATTGTAAGAAATCATTTTAATATCATTTATTAAAATGATTTCAGTTATTTAAAATGTTATGATATTTAAATTATGTTGAAAACTCTAATTAATTAAATGGTTTTATTCTTTTAAATATATTAAATAAGACTTCATCATTTTATTAATGATGAAGAAATATTATTTTATAAATTAAAGTTTAGTTTAAATAATAATCTACTTTAATTCCTCTCAGTGCTTTGAATTAAGTTAATTTTTACGCATTTTAAATCAGTGTTTTAATTTCCCACCGTTAGATTGTTTTGAGGATCCCAAGATAAAGGGATTAGGATTAAAACCCAGACCCCTCTCTCTTTCTCCCTCACTTTTTCCTTCCCTTTCTCTCTCCTCCCTCCCCTTTGAGCCTGACAGAAGCTTTCTCCCTCTCACCGAATCTCTCCTTAGCCCAGCCCGGTGCTGCCGTGTGTCGCCTGGCCTCACTTGTTTTGAGGATCCCAATGAGCTTCCACCACCGAAACCAGCTTCCACCTCGTAGCCGTCCACCTCGACGCACGCTCGTAGAAACTCACACACAGCCTCATCGTGCGCAGTGCTGAACGCCGCCGTACGCTTCCACCCACGGTCACCGAGCACCACCATGAGCTCCCCCTTTCTCCTCCATTTGACCCAAAGTCGGTAGCCCCTTCCTCAACCGCATGGAGCTCCTCTAACGCATGGGTTCTCCATACCCACAGCTGAGCTTCTCCTCTCACGGCCAGCGCACCACCACCAAAGGCTTCTCCCCCCACTGGCGACCTCCCCTAGCCACCTCCATGGCCAGCTGAGCCACCTAGCTCCCCCACTCTCTCTCAATCTCTCACGGGCCACCGCCGTAGAGTCGCCACACCACCTTACCGATGCCACCACCACCTCGCCAAGGTCCTCCCAAGCTCCTCCATGCTCAGCCCCTTCTAGATCCGCACCTCTAGCCACCTCCAGTGGCCAAGACAGCCACTGCACGTGGCTGACCACCACCGTACGCAGTGCTACCCACTACCCATGAACTCCCACCATGTCGGCCACCCTCGCATAGCCCATATCTACCCACCAAAATCTTAGATTCGATCCCCGAGATAGTCCTGTTGTAAGGTCACGGTAGTGACCACTACCGCCCAAGCTAGTGGCTTCCGATGCCATTGGCCATGCCGGACAACGAGTAACGCACGGGTTATTCCGTCGATGGTATAACACTCTTATCCCTTATTATTTATGTTAAATATTAGTTGGTTGGTTAGGTTGATGACTGTGCTGTTAGTATTGTGGAGTTCATTGTGTAGTATGGAGATGTGATATGTTGTGTATGTGAAGTATTGGGTGTAGTTGGGAATTGTGTTGTGTAGTATTGTGGACTATGCTATGGAGTGTGGATTGGAAAGAGTGCACGCTGAGTGTACTCTGTGTGGCATAGCATGTGTGAAGGGAATACACATGGAGTGTACTCCATATGGTGGAGCGATGCACCATATGGCATGTATGTTGTAGTGGTGATGTGGTGTAGTGTGTGTGAAAGGAGTATACATGGAGTGTACTCCATGTGGTGGAGTGATGCACCATATGACAGATATGCCGTAGTGCTGATGGGTCGTAGCGTGTATAGAGGGAGTACACGTGGAGCGTACTCCATGAGGTAAAACGATACACCGTGTGGCGTGTCGCAAAGATAAAGATGGTTGTGTGGTTGATGGGAGTAGAGCGTGGTGAGTAGTGTTGGGAACTGTGGAACAGTGTCCCGAAGTAGCTGTGATGTGGCCTGTAGTCTGAGGTGACAAGTGTTACCGTGATTGACTTATGGCTGAGAGTATGTGTGAAGTGGCAGAAAAAGTGTAAGAGTGCGTAGCAGAAGCATGACTGGGGAATGTCACGAAGTGACATGGTTACTGGCAGTCGTGCTTATGATGGGTGAGGAGTTAGTGTAGGAATGGCGTAGCAGGAAAGTGATGAGATGTCACGATGTGACAGGAGTACATCAAGGTGAGGAGTTGGGGTAGAAATGACGTAGCGGGATGTCAGGTGACTTGACAAGGTCACGGTATAGATTGGAAATAGTCTCAAGGTATATGACGTGACGTAAGGCGTAGTTGTGGATGGAGTCTTAAGGTGTTAAATGTTGGGATGAACTGTCAAAAGGGAGGGATAGCATGAAGAGTCATGCTAGCCGGGTTAAGAGGAGGTTGGTATCGGAGTATGACGCTTGTCCCTACGAGCATGTGATCAACGTGTTATATGTTGGTCTTCGGTGATAAAGGGGTAAGGTACATGTGTAATCTGGTGAGACACATATGCCGGACGGATTCACCATATGTAATGGGTAATCTCTCATAAGCATGGTTACACGGTGCTTAAGCCTCGGAGTTGGCTTAGAGCCATGTGGCGTGTATGGATGGGAATGAGGATTAGTGCAAGCTAAGGTGCATGGAGGTAGTGACCGGTGTATTCTCTAGGATTGGGATGCGTGACTCCGTCGGTCGGAATCATGCGTCAGAATGTGGTCAATAGGAAGAGTAAGATGAAGGTCTTAGTGACTTAATCCTAAGGTGAATCATGGGTTCACTTTAGTAAATGGGCACTCGAGGTAAGACCTTGACTTTGGAAGATGTAATGACCGTAAGTGGATCCTGAAAGTTTTAACATAGTAAAAGGCACGTAAGAGCACATGATAGAAGGAGAGTGTTCGAAGTGAATTGTAGTTTATATCTTCTAAGTTTAGTTGCTTATGCATTAGATAAAATATGACATCGAGGTTATGTGTATGCATATAGGTTGTTATCTGATACGCACATGAATGGACTGCATGATATGAAAGTAGCATGAAGTATATGAAAGTAGCATGAAGTCTAATTAAGTATTATGTTCATACTCTTCCAGAGTTTTCTAAAATACATGAAATAAAAATGAAATGTTTTTCCTTTACGATGCCTTACGAAACGACACTAAAGATGTTTTACGAAAACATGCTAAGTATAAGTGTTCAAAGGTATACGTATGTATGGCCCAGATTGGCAGCCCCGTTTTACGCAACCAAAGTATTAATTGTACGCAAGTGAATGGATGACTATACGCAGTTTCTATTGTATGTATTTTCCACAAAAAGAAATGTTGAGACTTGTGCCTCGAGCTTTAACTGACGTGAAGAAAGTGTTTTAAAAGGTCTTTATGAACTGATGTTTTAAGAATGTCATGAACTGATGCTTTAAATGATGCCATGAAAGATGATGTTTAAGCCCATGCTCTTAAATGACATTTTTCCATGAATGAACTGTTAAATGAAAAGGACTGAATGAAAGGAAATGACTTAATGAAAGGACTGAACTGAATGAAAAAATTGAACATTTAATGCATGAAAATACGTAACGGCCACATGAATGAATGAAAAAGACACCAAAGGAATGGGCAGATTGCAATGCCTGGTAAGTAGTACTAGTAGTGCACCTAGTGTTGCCCCTGACTAAAAAGGGACTCCCAACCCGTGGCCACGGGCGGAGTCCGAGTCCAAAAGAAGACCGCTAGCACCAACATATGAGGCGTAACAGTGTGTATCGGCCAATGAAAGTGATAAGAAAGAATGCATGAATGCATCGAACTCTTTAAGAAATGAAGGCACTAACGGGAGATACGTTTCACTAAAAGAAAACCCTTTTTAAAGAAAAACTTCGTCCAGTGATGTTTTCAAACGAACACATGTACATATAGTATGTATGGAATAATGAATGCATGAATGAAAACCTATGTTATTATATTTTGTATGAAGCAATGCTTACGAGTCATCGACTCATTTTAGTTTTTATGTATGCCCTTCCGCCCACAGGAACTGAATGAGTAGTACACATCAGGATGGACACGGCCCAAGGGAAAGAGCACGAAAGTCTAGGCATGAGAGTTTTAATTGCATGAGAGGCCTTTTTATTTTATTGTGAGATTGATGTTTTCCGATGTAAACCTCTTTTATTCTCAAAGAACATTTTATTTTTATAACATAGAGTCTTGCACCCTGGGTATGGATGCAACAAGTTTTAAAATGAACAATAATTCTTGTCGTCCTTTCTAAAATCATTTTATAAAAAGTCTCACCACAAGGACGGGTGTTATAGTCACTTGGTTTAGTGTTTCAAGTTTAGCTAAGAGGGGTAACCTGGATAGTGCATCAGCCACCTAGTTGGTCTTCCCACTCTTGTACTCCACTGAAAAGTAATATCTCAGCAGTTTGGAAACTCATTTCTGTTGTGCAGGAGTTCCCACGCTTTGCTCTAATAGGTATTTCAAAGCTTGTTAGTCCGTACGAACTTTGAAATGCTGTCCCAATAAATAATGCATCCATTTTCTGATTGCCATTACTAATGCCAAGTGTTCCTTCTCATAAGTTAATAATGAGAGGCTCATTCCTTTTAGTCCTTGGCTGAGATAAGCTATAGGTTTCCCTTTTTGCATTAATACAGCTCCTAGCCCTTCTCCTAATGCATCATACTCCACAACAATTTTTTTAGAAAAACCAGGTAAACTTAACACTAGGGGCTTACCATTGCTGCCTTAAGCCTTTCAAAGGCTTCTTGTGCCTTTTTGGACCACACAAAAGCATTCTTCCTTAAGAGAGCAGTTAAGGGGGCTGCAATGGCTCCATAATTTTTCACAGATTTCTTGTAATACCCTATAAGACCTAGAAATTCCCTTAAAGCCTTCAAGTTCTTGGGCAGGGGCCACTGTTGCATAGTTGATATTTTATGGGGATCAGCTTTAACTCCTTCCCTGGAAATTAGGTGACCCAAATATTCCACTTCACGGCAGCCAAACATACACTTAGACTCCCTTGCATAAAGCTGATGGGATCATAAGGTGTCTAAAACAGCTTGCAAATGTTTTACATGGTCTCCCAAAGACTTGCTACAAATCAATATGTCATCAAAGAAAACTAAAACAAATTTTCTCAAGTAAGGTTTGAAAACCTCATTCATCAAGCCTTGAAAAGTGGATGGGGCATTAGTAAGCCCAAAAGGCATCACCATAAATTCATAGTGACCCTCATGGGTTCTAAAAGCAGTCTTTTGAATGTTCCTCTCATGCATTTTGATTTGGTGATAACCAAAATGCAAATCCTGCTTTGAAAAAATTACAACCCCATGGAGTTCATCAAGCAACTCATCAATGTTAGGAATAGGGTACTTATCTTTTACCGTGTCCTTGTTGAGAGCACAGTAGTCTACACACATTCTCCAACTTCCATTCGCCTTCCTAACCAGCAAAATAGGGGAAAAGTAGGGGCTTTGACTTCCTCTAATAATTCCAATTTTAACCGTCTCAGCCACCAGCTTTTCTATCTCTTTTTTTTATAGTAAGGGTGCCTATAAGGTCTTACACAGACCGGTTTTGCTCCCTCGACTAGCTCAATCTTATGGTCATGACTCCGGGGCGGAAGCAATCCATTAGGATTAACAAAAACATCTTCAAACTTCTTAAGAACCTATTCCAGCATTGGATCTCTGTGCTCCCCAATCTGCATCACATATTCACCTATTAGTTGCAGCCAAATTCCTTTGACAGAACCTTTTTGTAAATTCGAACATCTTCCACTACTTCCAAGGCTTCATTTGGAGGTTGTAAACCTTGTAGTTGAACCTTCATCCCCTTGAAATCAAACTGCATGGTAAGGTCAGAAAAATTCTATAAAATTGATCTTAAATCTTGCAACCAATCGACTCCTAACACCGCATCACAGCCTCCTAGAGTTAATAAATAGAGATTAGCCATAATCTTTAAATTCTGTAGCTGAATAGGAAATGCCCTACCGTAACCTTGGCAAGGAAGGCTATCCCCATTAGCCACTTTAACTGTCAGCTGGCTCTCCCCCACTAGTAGTTTCGATTTCCTTGCTACATATGGATCCTCAAAGCCATATGTAGCAAGGAAAATGCCAAGTAGTTCACCCATCTCCTTATATCCTTCTTCCATTTCGTTTGGCTCAATGATGGCCAAATTCCCCTCCTCAAGTTCGGTTTCTTCAAATTCCCCTCCTCAAGTTCGGTTTCTTCACTCTCACCCTCTTCAATTCCTTCCAACAGAACAACTTTGGCCTATTACATTTGTGACCAATGTGAAATTTCTCATCACAATAATAGCATAGACCCTTCTCTCTCCTTTCTTGCATTTGGGCTAGGGTTATTCTTTTTATGGGCATTATGGGTTTTCTGTTTGGGTTGTATAGAGCTTTTGGAATTCTGTTTTCTGGTTTAAGGGGTGGTGCTGGTAATCTGAGGATTGGTGGTGCTGGTGGGAGTTTTGGCAGGTAAGTATGAGTACGTTGGTTTCAGTTTTGGGTTCTGTTTGGGGCTGCCTTACTTCTTCTAGCTACCTCCTCCTCTTGTAACTTTGCTAACCCAAATGCAGCTGAAATTGTATTAGGTTTAAGCATTGTTACCATAATTTTAAGATCATCCCTTAGGCCACTAATAAAGGTACTAATACAAAATTCCTCCGTAAGCCCCTTAATTTTATTAGATAAAATCTCAAACTCAGTTTGGTACTCTTCTACCGTTGAGATTTGTCTGGCTTTGTAAAAGCTCCGATTGGATCCTCAAATGTTGAAGGCCCAAACCGCACTTTAAGTGTTGTGGTAAACTCCTCCCATTTCCCCATAGTACCTGAATCCCTTAGCCAAGAGAACCACGATAAAGCCTTGCCTTCCATGTGGAAGAAGGCAATCTGAATTTTTTGGTCCTCGGGTATGTTGAAATATTCAAAGAACTGTTCAGTCTTAAGAATCTATTCAATAGGATCTGACCCATCAAATTTAATCTAAGGGACCTAGCATGTATCCCCCAATTTCCCTCAAACAGTGGATTATTAAACTAACCTTTACCATTGGATGATCCTTCTCCCGAGTTCCGATTATTGGCTTGTAGTACTAGTTGGTCATAGCTGGCTACCAAATTGTTAAGCTGTTGTAGCACTGCTTCTAGCATTTAGCATGCCTTTTTGCTTACTTTGTTCTTCCCACAGGTGCACTATTTCAGGTTTGAGTATTGAGATTGCTTCAGAAAGTTGAGCTTGGTATGTACCCTCAGTCATGGAGCAGGAATGCGGCTCTAGATACCACTGTTATGATTTATGTCAATTTGAACTTGTAAATTAGAGAACTTATACCTCAACAATTGTAAACTCAATAATTCTGGAAAACTAATACCTCGTGCATTGATAACTGCCTTATAAATAGAGTATTACATGGATTTAGTCAAATAACAAACTGACCCACGACACTTAACTGACCCACTAAACACAGACTCAAAACATGGACTAAATAACAAATAACTGAATTAATCGTGGCCCATGAAAAATACAAGCTGGAACCACCAACTACGTGGCCCACAAGATACCTTCTGCACTTAACTAACCAAAGCAATTAAAATAGGATTGTGATAGGGTTACTGCTCTATTACCATCCATTTACTACTTATATGTATTTGAAATTTTTTTATATTTTTAGCATTTTTTTAAAGTATTTTTTTAACATCTTTAATCATTAAGAAAAAATTAAAAAAATATATAATTTTACTAATAGTCACTTCCTTAATCATTAAGTAAAATAAAAAAAATTAAATATAAAAAGAGTAGTAAATAAGTAGTAGGAGAGTAGTAATCCTATCATTTTCCATTAAAATAAGACCCCAAAGCAAATAAGATAAGGCCCGTAGACCCGGCCCAGACCTGGCCCAAGGAGCTTCCGACAATAACCCTAATATTAGGGTTCCTTCATTCGGCAGCTCATAACAATAGACAAGAAAGTTTAGAAATCATAGGCGTCTGGAAGTCTGGAAAATGATAACTCCGCTTAACTAATTAAGTCTGATATAAGCATGTCTACGTTGTTTCACTGGCTTTATTTTGTTTTTGGAAATAACCAAATGAGAGAGGCAAATGTTAATGTGCGGTGGTGTTTTATTTTTGTGCATTATTAAAAAAATATTATTATTCCATTGTCTCAAAAAATTGATATCTGGTTAAAATAAAGATACTAAGACGGGTATGCAGAAAGTATGTTGGTAGAGATTTTCATGCTTCTATATATGTAAAATATTTTATTTATTTATATATTCATCTGCATCTGCATATATATATATATAGAGATATATATATATATATATATATATATTTCTATTCTTGGTTAAAATGTACTGATTTGTAGTAGCGGCTACTGGTTTTGTTTACTGCATGCTAGGAGATGAGTTCAGTTTATTCAAAGAAAAACATGATTTATTCTTTGCGTGTTTGGATTTCCACGAGTTTAGATTTTCTATTCTTCTTCATTTCATTTTAAACTTGGTCGTCGGTTGGTTTGCCTTATAATTATAAATGCAGTTAGGAGTGTTTTGTAATTTATCTATATCATGTTTGATATATTGTTTTAAGTGATTATTCTGAATTCTTTTTCCTTTAAATTAAAAAAACATGATTTATCATTAGCTGTTATCATAAGTAAGATTAGGATTTTATTTTAATATTTACATAGTTTTTTCTGATATATTTTTTTTTAAAAAAATCAGAGAATGTAAATTCAAATATTATAAATTAAGTATTGATAAATCTATGTTAGCTTAACAAAATATAAACCCGCACATTGTGCGGGTTATTATAAAGAGAAGCTGGAAATGCATGCAAAATGCATGAATGCATAACTCTTGATCTCATCTCATGATCAAGCTGGACGTTATTCAAGGGCAGAAAGTGATAATGTAATTAGGTGCACCGGAGCAGATAAAGGTGCTAGTCTCATCATCATAAGCATAGCTATACGCTTGAGGGCACTGGTCCTTGAAGATCCTGGAATAGTTTGTGGGAGAACATGTATCTGGAGTATTGAAATTTCCAGTACAGCAGTATTTTGGCTGATTGAATGCTATGCATGCGCTCTTGCATGCAATCACGCTCCCATTCCCATCTTTCACTTGCAGCTCTACTGGGCAAACTGCGTTCACATTGGCCGGACAACTCGAGGTCTTGCAATCACCGCTCCCGCCTTCTGTGCTCACTGAAGCAGGCAGGTTGAAGCCTTTGACAAGGCTAACATCGTAAAAGTTTTGCCCACCATTTGCTACTATGCTTATTTCTACCAAAGTCGCTGGCAGGATGGCCCCATTGTCATTGCATGCAACTTGGCCAGAGGCACAATCCGCAGTAGCGCAAGAGAACCTTCCTGAGGCGTCTGTGGAGCAACCAGTTCGTGCCCAAAACTGGCCATTCCATGGAGCTTGGACATCCAGTGATGTGGATGCTTTGGATGCTAACTCAAATCCGGTTGTAGATAGTTGAGGTTTCTGATTAGTGGTTAGGGTTACTGGCCAGATTGTATACGAACAGTTGTTTCTGAAAGTTATTCTAGCGGATTGAGCACCTGCAACATTCATACATATACAACATCAAACAAAATAATCCCTTGTCACCACTCTTGACGAAGCCAAGAGTGGGCGGGGGACAGGCACCCCAAAGGCTCTAAGCAAAGGTTAATATTTAAGCATTCTTAATAAAAGTTAATATTTTAAGTATATTATTATTCATTTAATTTTATTTTCTATAATACATTGATAGAATTCTTAAGGAGATTTATTAGAAAAATAATATTTACTTTTATACACATTTAAGACATAGGAGAAGATAAATAAAGTATTTTGATTTGTAGTCATTAATATTCTCTAAAACTTTTGTGAAGATTTTAAATCATAATTTTAATTTCTATGTTTGATTAAAATTTGTGTATACACTTGTTAATTAAAACATTAGATAAACTTTTTTATTGTTATGTTTTTGTGAAATGCCTAGCTATATTTTTTTTAGGTTTTGAGTTTATTTTTTATTTCTTGCTCTTTAATCATTTCTTTTGTTTATTATCATTTTGTTAGGGTTGTTCCTAAAATTCACCAATTGAACTATTTATTCCAATCTAAAATAATTGAACCATTTGTCAAAAGCCTGTGGCCTGATTGGAATAAAACCCCAGCCTCCAAAATGGAAGTCTTCGGTTCAAAACCCCCTCCTTAAATGTATCAAAAAAAAAAATACTTGGCCCCTTCAAAATCATAATCCTGACTTCATCCGGATTGCTGCTTGTCACCGTGCATATTTGTTGAACATCAGAGCCATTATATCCTGCATCTTAGATATATGAAGCAAATGAAGTTAGCCAAATATATACCATATCAGCTAGTAAGTCACACATGCATGCTTATCAAAATGATAGAAGTGCGTGTTTATGCTATGACTATAAGGAATGAAATCATTAAAGCAGGAATGCAAGAATTCGGCAAACAGATGATTACTTCAAGATTGCAAAAAATTAGAAAAGAGATTGCATAATCTCAGTACATGTACATAGTAATCTATCAAGCTAGTTTAGGAAAGTCCAGGCTGTTAGCCAATTGTATTTACTCTTACTCATTTATTGTAGTCTTCTCTAATTCCTTTCTTAGCATAGTTTCCTTATTAACAGATTGTAACAACTTGTAATTATTTAGTTTGCACAGACTGTAATCATCCTATATATGTTAATAATATACATCCTCTCTATCTCAACTCCTGAGATAGCTTTTTCTCAAAACTTCTTCATGGTATCAAGACCCAAAACATGTCGAAAGAGAGTGGTGTTCTTTATTCTTCCAGAAATGGATTCTTCATCCTCCTTTGTGTCTTTGAATCATTCAAATACCTATCCTTATCCAGTCTCACAAAATGTTTCAAATTATGTTTTTCTCAAACTTAACTCCTCTAATTTTCTGCTATGGAAAACATAATTGCTAAATATACTTGAGAGTTATGACCTACAAGGGTTCATCATGGGTGACGTTCAAGCTCCACCCCAAATAATTCTTGATGAGTCATCCAACTCACAGCAAAATCCACTCTATCACAAATGGCACAGGTCTGATAGGTTGGTTAAAGGTTGGATCACAGTCACAATGTCTGAGGAGGTTTTACGCATTGTTGTGGGATTAAACACTGCCTCAGAGGTTTGGACTGCTCTTGTTCTTGCCTTTGCAAGAGTATCTTTAGACCATAGTCTTGCAGTCAAGCAAAGGCTAACCTCTATCACCAAAGGATCTGATTCCTTAAGTGATTACCTCAGGAAATTCAAGACCATTGTGATGAGCTTGCAGCTATTGGCAAGTCAGTTTCAGAACACAAAAAGTCTTGGTGGCTTCTCAATGGCCTTGGCAAGGAGTTTGAGGTCTTTACAGCCACAATGCTAGGCCCCCTGTCCCCTCATATTCTGAACTAGTAACATTACTTGAAAGTTATGCTATCAGGTACAAACTTGATGCTCCTCCATCATTAATGGTGTTCTATGGCCAAAAGTCTTACAAGAACAAAAAACAAACTGGTCCCTTTACTTCTAAGGGACGTGGTTTTGTTCAAGGGCACACCAATGGATCTAAGCATCAACTCAGGGCCAACCCTCAAACAATTACTCTCGAGGTTCTAGAAACAACAAATCTACACAAAAAGACGAAATTGTCTGTCAAATCTGTCATAAAAGGAATCACATAGCTTTGAAGTGTTTCAATAGATTTAATCATTCATTTACAAATGATAATCTACCTCAAATTTTTGCAGCAATGAAGATGGAAGAACCATTAGAAGCATCTTGGCATCCTAACACTAGAGCCACTGATCACATGACAGCAAGTCAAGGTACCCTCCAATCTTTGGTTCCATATACTGGTCATGATGGTGTAATGGTTGGGAATGGCAAAATATTGCCTATTATACACATTGGTAAGGCCATGGTTGGGCCTACTCAATCACCACTGCAGTTAAATAATGTTTTTGTGGTACCTGATATCAAGAAAGATTTGCTCTCAGTTAGTAGGCTAACCTCATATTTTCCACTAAAATTTGAGTTTGATGGACATGGTTTTGTGATAAAATACAGGATAACACCGAGGACAGTGGCAACAAGGAGGAAATAGAAGGGTCTATATGTTTTTAATGCTGCTGCATCAACTTTTCTAGAAAAAGAGACCTACTTCTCTTCTAGATTTCAATCAACAAAGAAGGACAACTAGCACTTAAGGCTAGGACATCCAAATTCCAGAGTTCTTGATTATCTCTATCATAAAAAGTTCATTTCATTTGATTCTAAACAACATTCCATTGGAATTTGTACAAGCGGTCAAATGGGGAAAGCTTCAAAATTACCTTTCCTTCCTAGAGAGAATAATGTCAACGTTCCTTTTTCATAAATACATTGTGATCTATGGGGACTAGCTCCCACTCCTAGCGAAAAATACAGATTTTATGCCATTTTCATTGATGAGGCTACCAACTTTACTTGGTTAATTCCACTCAAGCATAAATCTGATTTTTTTCAAGCCTTTCTTCAATTTCACATGCTTGTCACTTGTCAGTTTAATGCCAAAATACATGTTTTTCAAAGTGATGATGGTGGTGAATTTAATGACAAGGACCTTATTGCTTATTTCCAAAAACATGGCATTATCCACCAAGCTATCTGTCCTAAGACACCAAAACAAAATGGCAAAGCTGAAAGGAAATATCGAAGTATTACAAATTTGGCCTTAACCTTGATGTTTCATGCCAAACTCGCAAACAAATTCTGGTTAGACTGTTTTTCCACTTCTTTTTCCTATTAAACATGCTACCATCATCTGTGCTTAACATGGACTCTCATTTTCTAAGACTCTATGATAAGAATCCAGATTATAGCATCTTTAGAGTTCTTGGTTCTAAGTGTTTTCCATATCTTGGAGACTATAGGTCTAATAAACTAGAGCCAAAGTCACTGCCATGTGTTTTCATTGGGTATAGCACCAAGCATAAAGGGTACAAATGTCTTTATCCACCCATTGGTAGAGTCTATATTTCAAGGCATGTTGTTTTCGATGAATCTGTCATGCCGTACTCTCAACCAACTTAGTTGTATGCTTCACCTCCCGTTGAAGGTAATTTCTCAAGTTTTATGGAATGGCACAATGAAAATCAACCATCACCCTCTGCTTTTGCACCTCCTCCTTTAAATTTAACTCCAAATGTTGTTGCATCTCCATCCTCTTTTCCAACTCAATCAAAGTCCTCACCCTCAAACGGTTCCCAAACTTCATCTCAACCTGTTTCTTCTCCCAATACTTAGATAGCTTCCTCATCATAGATTGTTGCTAAAACAGCATTGCAGGTACCACCATTGCAACATCAGATGCAAACTAGGGCTAGAAGTGGAATTCATAAACCAAATCCACGATATGCAAACCTGCATAACCTGGTGAACATACCTGCTGAACCAAAAACAATCACAACTGCAAAGAATCATCCTGGATAGTTTGCTGCAATGGAAGAAGAACTACAAGCTCTTGTTATGAATGATACTTGGGAATTAGTACCAAGAACATCTTATATGAATGTGATTGGATGCAAGTGGGTGTACAAGGCTAAGTTAGGAGCATATAGCACACTGGAAAGGCTTAAAGCTCAACTGGTAGCAAAGGGGTATAATGAAGTAGATGGTGTGGACTTCTCTGAGTCTTTTTCACCTGTGGTAAGGCCAACTAGTATTCATGTTGTTCTTACAATTGCTACTGTCAGAAAATGGCCACTTCATCAATTAGATGTTAAGAATGCTTTCATCCATGGATATCTTAACAATCATGTTTATATGCATGAGCCTCCAGGGTATATAAATAGAGATCACCCACTGCATGTGTGCAAATTAAAAAGAGCCTTGTATGGCCTCAAACAGACACCTAGAGCCTAGTTTGATAGGCTTAGTGATTATGTTCTCCAGCTAGGGTTTTACTCAAGTTTAGCAAATCCAAGTCTCTTTGTCTCACACTCAACACATGGAGTACTCATTCTTCTACTTTATGTAGATGATATGGTAGTAATAGGTGACAACCCACAAAGAATTCAGTGGCTAATCTCACAACTTAGTACTCAAATCTCAATCAAAGACTTTGGGTTTCTTCTTCATTTTCTGGGTATTGAAGTTCATAAACATGGTACTGATATGTTTCTATCACAGCACAGGTACATTGTAGACTTACTCACTTGAGCAAGTATGCATGAGAGCAAGCCATTGTCAACTCTTATGCCATCAAAAGGAGAACAAAAATCTAGTACTCATGAATTATTTCCTGATGTCAAAACATATAGAAGCCTTATTGGTGGTTTACAATATTTAACCTTTACAAGACCAAACATTTCCTACAGTGTCAATTATGTTTGCCAATTTATGCAAACTCCAACAGTGATCCATTTTCAGCTTGTTAAAAAAATCCTAAGATACTTACAAGGAACTGCAACTCTTGGTCTTCGAATTCTGTCCAATTGTACACTTGATCTATATGGGTTTTCAAATGCAAATTGGGCTGGCTGCCCCACTACAAGAAGGTCTACAACAAGCTTTTGCATGTTTCTTGGAAGTAATTGTATATCATGGAGTGCAAAGAAACAACCTACAGTGGCTAGATCAAGTGCAAAAGCTGAGTATAAGGCTATGGCCTCTACTACAGCAGAGTTAACATGGCTATCCCTACTTCTAAGAGATCTTGGTGTTCCATTAACCAAAGTTCCATTATTGCATTGTAATAATATGAGTGCATTATAAATGACTATTAATCTTGTTCTACATGCTCAAACTAAGCATATAGAGCTTGATTATCATTATGTCAGGGAAAGGGTAGCTCTCGGGTCATTAGAAACCAAGTTTGTCACCTCACTTGACCAACTGGCTGATATCTTCACCAAGTCACTTCTTAAGGCACAATTCAAGCAGCTGCGAAACAAACTTGGCTTTTCTCTCTACCACAGCCAAGTTTGAGGAGGAGTGTAAGGAATGAAAGCATTAAAGCAGGAATGCAAGAAATCATCAAACAGAGATTACTTCAGGATTGCAAAAAATTAGAAAAGAGATTGCATAATCTCAGTACGTGTACATAGTAATCAATCAAGCTATTCTAGGAAAGTCTAGGTTGTTAGTCAATTGTATTTACTCTTACTCCTTTATTGTAGCATTCTCTAATTCCTTTCTTAGCATAGTTTCCTTATTAACAGATTGTAATAGCTTGTAATTATTTAGTTTGCACAAACTGTAATCATCCTATATGTGTCAATAATATACACCCTCTCTATGTTAACTCGTGAGTTATATTTTTCTCAAAACTTCTTCAATGACATAGTATTCATAAAATTAAAATAACTTTTCTAAACATCACTCAAACACAAAACACTTTTTAATTTTAAATCTTCATATTTTTCATATAATCATTATCTAATCATTATAACTTTTCCAAACTCCCAAGCAAAATACTAAAAATAATATAATTTTTTTCAAATGTCAAAACAAAAGTAATATTAAAAAATTATATTCAAACAATTTAATATTTAAATAATATTAAATTTATAGTATTTTTATTCAATTTAATCTTGGAACAAATCAAATCACGTAGAGAGTTAAACCCACAAGTACGTAAATTCTGCTCTTCTCTGTAGTGTTTACATTGTGGACGGATTGAAGGTGGTCTTCGAGTGTGGTTCTAATGGTGCGCGTGGGGGTTGGGTGAGGATGATTGATTTTCAAATGCTACAAAAGAAACCTGAGTCCACCGATGCCTACTCTGAGTTTGAGCACAGGATGGAGGAATTGGTGCATGGGAACTTGGATGACTGTATATGTCATTTCCTTCATGTAGCTCTACACGCACTCTGGAGGACAAGGATGATGAGGGATATCAGCTAGTTTGAAGGAGGAGGAGGTCTAATTTGGAAGGTGTTGATTTGGCAGAGTCAACTGTTGCACGGTGTTCCCACTCTCGTATTATGAGTAGTTGGGCTTCCGATAGGCGTAGGAGATGATAACCACAATTGAGAGGAGAAACCACGAGTTTGAGTTGATGGCGCTTGCACGTTTGTGTTGGAAAGTCTAGTAAAGGGTTGAGATATTACCTCAAGAACCATACATTCGTTTTCCATACCAGCACCACTATAACAACGACTAAAACTTGAAGACAAAAAACTTCTCTCTATCCCTAACCACAACATAATAGAATCCAATAGGCTAATTCTATTATCTATAGGGTGAGAGAAGGGGTTTTCACATCTATTAATATTTTTGTCCCATCTGATTATGAGCCTAAGATCAATATAAGATCTATGCTAATCCATAATAAATACAAGAAGCTTCCACTCGGACAACATAAATCATTCAATCAAAAAATGAAAACCAACCAAGCATCTTCATAACATTACAAGTCCAAAATGTGTCTGCAAGTATTTAATTAGTTACGATAACCATACAACAACAAGATGCATGAAGCTCAATAGGTACTCACAATCACATGACTTAGATAGATGAGATGCAAGTATGGCGGTGAAATAATATGAAATAGTGGTTAACACTTACTTTCATAAGAAGCCAATCAAAATAAATCTAAATGTCTTGTGTTACAACTATGTTAATGTCATAAACAGAATGTGCACACAATAACATATGGCAACATAGTCAAAATTCACAATTCTCACATGCATACAAAACTCCTACTAAATAAATACAATAGAAGGTTCAAACAAATCCATATTGGCTACATGCCTCTGAAATATTTTGCCAACATATATTATGTGGAAATGTGCTCAACACAAATATGAGACTCAGCCACTCTCTTTAATAAATAAATATTCAATGTCAATATACTTGGAGTATGAAGAACTCTTAGAATTTTGAGAGAATGAAACTACTACAAAATTATCACAAAATATCTTTAGTGGTCTCATAATAGTATGCACAATACTCAATCCTACGATAAAAGTTGAGGAAGTTGTAAGTATTTGTTTGATATTTGTACAAAAAAACCCCTCCTGCCATCACAAACACATAACCCTAAGTTGATCTCTTGTCATCTGGACAACCTGTACAATAGGCATCAAACTATCCAACTATATCTCGAATGTTGGATCACTGATATGTTAGCAAAAAACCTTTTGTGCCCTGTAAGTACCTCAGTACATTTTTAGCAAGTTTCTAGAGATTCAATCCAGGATCACTCAAGTATCTCCCAAGTACACTAACAACTTAGGCGATATCAGAACGCTTACATTCTTATTCATACATCAAACTACCAATAAATGAGGTATATGGAATAAGTTGCATTTGGTTTCTCTCATTATCATTTTGAGGGTATTGGGATTTAGTTAGTTTATCACCTTTCACTTAAAGGTGTCGAGAGCTTCATTTTGTTGTCGGAGTTTGCACAGAAACAGTTGTGCGAGGTGGTCGGAGTCTCTGTTGTCTCTTTTGTGCCATCAGAAACGCCGGAGCCTGGTCTTTCGATCTTGGGGTCTCCGATATGCACTCCACCCCTGAAGATGGGTGGTTTTTATGGGAACAAGCTAGGGGATTTGCAACACTCTTGAAAATGTGTGGCTTTCTGAAACTTTTGTGGCACCCAGAGGTGAATTTGAATTAGCTTGTGGCTCAGATCCAGTTTCGGATATGCAATTGGCTCTGTTGATAATGATTGTGCTGGTGGAAAGGGTGTTGTTCTAACCCCTCTGTGTACACTCCCTCCCAGTCCTAAATATGGGAGTTGTTCCTCAACTTAGGTTTTCAAGGTGGAGAAGATACAAGCTATTATTGGGGTCTCTTGTGGAGGCTACGAAAAAAAATTTAAGACCCTTCTCATGGCAATTGAAGATAGCCATTTGAAGTCAGTCACAAAGTGGGATAAGGAACTTAAAAGGCTAACTTGTTCCATCAATTATGATGTGAAGGAAGGGAGTGGCGGAAGGGATAAACCAAAAGGGAGGGGCAATCTATGTTTACATGAAGCCTAGGATTATATCTTGGAATGTGCGGGGGCTTAATGATCGCAATAAACACATTTGTATCAAATCATTATTGCGGATGTGGAAAGGTGATGTGGAGTGTTTTCAAGAAACAAAGTTGCGATTCATTGATAGAAGAATTGTTCGGAGCTTATGGGGGTGCTCATATGTGGGTTGGTCTTACTTGGCCTCTTTGGGAGCCTTAGGCGAAGTGTTACTAATGTGTGATAAAAGAGTGGTTGAGGCGATTGAGGAGTGAATTGGAGATTTCTCGGTAGCGACTCTATTAAAAAACGTTGTTGACGGATGGGAATGGGCAATTGTAGGCACCTATGGTCCTAATGTGGACAAGGATAGGAGAACGTTCTGGGAGAAGTTGGCAGGTCTATACGCCTTATGAGATGTGTCGTGGTGCATGGTGGGTGATTTTAACATTACCTGCTTTCCTAATGAGCGATCAGGGCATTATTGCAATTCTATGGCCATGGAGGATTTTTTTGAGTTCATTTTTTATCTGTACCTCATGGATCTCCCTCTGGTAGAGGGTGAGTATACTTGGTCAAACGGTCGGGTTTGGTCGAAATTGGATAGATTCTTGTCTCTCTTTCGTGGGAAGCCACTATCCGAAAGTACGTCAGAAACGGCTAGCTCGAGTCAACTTAGATCATTATCCTATTCTACTATTTTGTTGGGGCATTCACAGGGATCGCTGGTACTTCAAGTTTGAAAACATGTGGCTAATAGTGGATGAGTTTGCAGAGATGGTGCGTGCTTGGTGGTCATCGTATCAGTTTTCTGTCACTCCAAGTTTTATTCTTATAGGTAAGCTGAAGGCTCTGAAACAAGACCTGGAGAAGTGGAACTTGAAAGTTTTTGGCCACATTGACAATCAAAAGTCTACCCTTTTGGATGAAGTGTAGTAGTTAGAGGGATGAGAATTATTGGGAGATACCTCGGAGGAGGTGCTATTGAGGAAGGGCACGGTTATGGCAAATTTGGAGAGGGTTTTGTTGTCGAAGGAGACTTCATGACGTCAAAAATCCAAGACCCATTGGTTGAAAGAATGTGATAAGTGTACGAAGTACTTTCACAAAGTGGCTAATTCACATCGGAGTAGTAATGCTATTGAGTCGCTACATTCAGGTACTCAGGTGCTATCTTCTCCTCCCAAACTAGAAAATCATATTGTGCATTATTATGAGATCATTCTCACAAAATTGGCTTGTTGGAGGTCGAAGCTTAATGCCTTGTCTTTTGAGGCAATTAACTCTCAGAGTGTGAGTGTTTTGGATAGACCTTTTGATGAAGATGAGATCTACAAGGTCATCTCTGGTATGGCTAAGGATAAACGTCAGGCTCGGATGGTTTTTCAATGGGTTTCTTTCAAACTTGTTGGGACATTGTGAAAGGTGATGTTATGCAGGTCTTTAGTGAATTTCACTCTTTTCATGGTTCTTATCAGTAGAATATTTTTTTTAATAGGAATTTTCATGATTGGGAATTCTCTATTGTATCAGATTTTTTCAGCATACTATATTCCATGTGGACTCCTATGGCACAACGTGATAAATTGAAGTAGAGGTCTGATAATCACAAGAAATGTACAATTAAGGTATACTATAAAATTTTGTCAACACAAGATCATACTCCGTGCCCTTGGAAAAATATTTGAAGGTCTCGTGTGCCTTCTAAAGTAGTCTTTTTTGTATGGAATGTCGCTCTTGGGAAGATCTTGACCACAGATAATCTAAGGAAGAGGGGAAGTATTGTTGATGTCGTGTTTCGTGGGCCTGGACAACTCTACGCCGACAATGCCACGATGTGAATTATTTGGAGTCCCCGGTAGTGTTCCAGTACGGTTGTACGGTGGTGGTTCGTATGTCCATGGCAGTGAATGAAAAATAAGTGCAGTGAAGTAAAAAAGATGGACACCAAGATTTACGTAGTTCGGCAACATGCCTACATCCAAGGGGGTTTTGGGAGGGAAGTCTCTACTATAATATATCTGTTTACAGTCACTCATGAATCTTCATATCTCACTGTATAGAGAAGGTTGGAGCTCTTCCACAATATATTTCCATCAATTCCTTATTGATCGGTGTTCAAACAGTTTTCTTTTGTTGTCTGAGCATCCCCTTTTTATATGTTTGTCTGACATTTACTATACATGCCAGCCTACCATGAGTTGGCAGATCTCCCTTGCGTGAACCCTTTGCTTTCTTCCCATGACCCTCTGACATTTTATAGCCTTTATATCTCTCGTCTCCCACTTGCCTCTTCCTTGTCTCCCTTTTTTTCCCTAGTGATGGCTTGGTGGGCTAGGCCCAATTTATGGGCTATGGGCATTTTTCCCCTTCACAGAACCCCGCTAATTTTTAGCTCCATTTTGGGGCTGAAAATTATAAAGAAAATTTATTGTGTTCCTATTTCCTCAACTTTTCTTTCTGCTCTTATTTCCTTAGCTTTTCTTTTCGTTTCTATGTCCTCAGCTTTTCTTTTCATTCCTATTTCCTCAGTTTTTCTTTTCGTTCCTATTTCCTCAATTTTTCTTTTTGTTCCTATGTCCTTAACTTTTCTTTTCGTTCATATTTCCTCAGCTTTTATTTTCATTCCTATTTTCTTGGTCCCAATAATATCTCGCGAGCGCGGAGATCAAATGGGGCGGGAGATGAACTCAACCGCGTAAAGCGCGAGCGTGGTGCTTGCGAGAGTCTAGTGACTCGGTTTTGTTGATGGAGATTTCGTTGATGGAGATTCTATCACTAACAATGCATCGCAGGCAGTAACCTTGCACGAAACTCGACAAGTCATCGGGACTTGCATTCCGAATAGCTGTTAGTATGGTAGAGCTCATGGCTCTGGTCCTGTGCTTTATACTTCGTGGATTGGCACTTATATAGGTTGGCAGAGCCGAAGGGCCCTGCTCCTTCACCCACGCATTGCAAACAACAACCTTGCACGAAGCTGGACAAGTCATTGGGACTTGCATTCCGAATAGCTGTAAGCAGGGCAGAGCTCATGGTTCTGGTCCTTTGCTTTATACTTCGTGGCCGACCTAGAGACCAGGCTTTGTATCCCGGGAAGGTCGGCAAGTCCAATCTCAAGACCGGCTTGTATTTTGACTGGCACTTATAGGTTGGCAGAGCCTAATGGCCCTGCTCCTTCACCAATGCATCGCAGGCAGCAATCTTGCACGAAGCTCGACAAGTCATTGGGATTTATATTCCGAATAGCTATTAGCAGGGCAGAGCTCATGGCTTTGGTTCTGTGCTTTATACTTCGTGGATTGGTGCTTATAGGTTGGCAGAGCCCGAGGGCCCTGCTCCCTCACCTACACATCGCAGGCAACAACCTTGCATGAAGCTGGACAAGTCATTGGGACTTGCATTCCGAATAGCTGTTAACAGGGCAGAGCTCATGACTCTGGTCCTGTGCTTTATACTTCGTGGCCGATCTAGAGACTGGGCTTATTTCTGGTAGGTCGGGTGGTTCTTGACCTTTCGCTCCCGGCAGTTAGTTCTAGGTGGCCTGATGGCCCATATCGCCGGTGTTTGCCATTTCGAGCCACTAAAAACAACTTTATTAGTAGAAACAGAATTCACACGAATTTTGAGAGTAACAAACCAGGAGTTGTTGTTTAGTCAGGGAGAGTTCGTGCTTGCTTGCGTAGTAGTGCAGAGCAGAGCAGAAAAATCGAGTCGAGCAAAAAAGTCAAACCGAACTGAAAAGGCTGAACTAAGTAGAAAAGGCTGAACCGACCAGAAAAGGCCAAACCGAGCAGAAAAGGTTGAATCGAGCAGAAAAGGCCGAACCGAGCAAAAACAGCCGAACTGAGCAGAAAAGTGGAACCATGCAGAAAAACTAAGCCGAGCCCAACTTGCAGAACTTGCAGAATAGAATAGCGCAGTGTGGCGTAAGTGTGCACTGTCCAAGCCCAACCAATGGCATTTGAGTCTCATGCAAGTTGTGCAATTTTATCAATTTTGTCTGTGCGACTGGTCTGGTCCGCCATGTGCTTCATATGCAGATGAGGTATCTTCCAGTTCATGGGGATGTAGATGTGCGATAATTTCTGAGTAAGTGCTTCATGTGCAATGATTTCCAAGCTGTGGACCTCCATTCAGGTACTTACCGAGCTGGGGGAAGTCCGTGTAGGCGGTTACCGAGCTGAAGAGCCTGTGTATGTAGTTCACCGAGCAATGTTTGCCCATGCAGAGTTTTATGCAAGCTTTGTTTGCTGGAAGGGGAGCCACCCCGTGCTTGCCATGACGGTTGGGGGACCACCTCCAGGGCTCCAAAAGGTGTCGGCGGCCCAGGTGGTGGCCGTCGACGGAAACACGGTGCAGACAACACGCGCCAACCCGCACAGTGTGCCCATGGTATGCACGGCTAACTCCTGCCGTTGTTTGGCATGGGCGCTCGGGAACCACCCTACAGGAAGCAGACCGTGCCGACGAGTTGCTTGGTGGTTGCCAGTTGGTCGGCAAGGGTTGCCGGGACTGGGCTTTGGAGTTTTCCTCCGCACGCAAGGCTGTGTATGTGGTTGTTTTTGTCGGGGCCACTTCCCAGGGATGAGGGGTTACCAGGGACGCTACAACAGAGACAAACGGGGCCGGCGAGCCACATGGTGGGTGTTGGCCCCCTTCTCTTGTCGCGTAGCAGCTGGGCCACAGATTGGTCTCCATGCGCACGGGAGGCTGTTCACGACCCCCCTTGGTAGGGGCCGTGGCTCTGGAGCCAGAGACCGCCGGCAGTCCAGGTGGTGACTGCCAGCGGGTGATTGGGCATGCAGAATGGCGCCACGAGTTTTGGCTGCACGGGAGGTTGGGCCCTGTGCACAGTGACCTTGCATTCTGTTTGAGCACCCTGCTCAGCCTCTGGCGACGGGGGCAAGCTGGTCGGAAATAGAAACTTCCGGCAGCCTCGGTAGTGGCCGCTGGAAGGTCGGGTGGCTCACGGCTAGCAGCCGTAAGCCTTATGGTCTTTGCGGGGTGATATCTCACGGTGGCCCGCTGTGCATGACGTGCACGTCCTTTGGTTCTGGTGACCACCACAGTCGCGACAGAATATACCGGCGGCCAGTGCGGTGGCCCGGAGTTCTCGCCTGGGACTCTTGGCCGCATACGGCAGAACAATGTTCCTCTCGGGTGCACAAGACATGCCCCGACCAAGTCTCCATGCATGGCCTCCACATACTACCGTGTATGATATGCACAACACAGTGCTCTGGTGGGCACTGCTCGTTTAGGCGTTTAGTTATTGTCCACATGTGCGTGTGCTTGTGCATGTGCACAAACCATATTCTTGAGCCTGGAAAGTAAGTTGCCCAGTCACTTAGGCTGCAAGTGCTATGTTATCTAGGCTACGTAGATTTTACTCGCCAGATCTTTTAAACTAGTTTAATAAAAAATAAAAGTAATGAAGCATGGAGTACTTATCTGGAGGATGCTTCCTTCATTATTCGAAATTTATTCTGTGCACCAGAAAATCATCCTTCTTCCACCTTTATTGTGTTCTCCTTCTGTGTTATCGCAGACTATTTGCCAACTTTTCCTTCCATCTCTTCAGTTTGTTCTTCTTCATATCGCGAGCTTTGAGAGCATGTTGTTGCCGGCATATGAAGGACACACTAGTTATGGGACAACATAGATCCCACAGACGGTGCCACTGTTGATGTCATGTCTTGTGGGCCTAAGCAACTCTACTCCGACAGTGCCACGATGTGAATTATTTGGAGTCCCCGGCAGTGTTCCAATGCGACTGTACGGTTGTGGTTCGTACGTCCATGGCGGTAAATGGAAAATAAGTGCAATGAAAGTAAAAAAGATGGACACCAAGATTTACGTGGTTCAACAACATCCCTACGTCCACGGGGGTTTTGGGTGGGAAGTCCCCACTATAATATATCTGTTTACAATCACTCATGGATCCTCATATCTCATTGTATAGAGAATGTTGGAGCTCTTCCTCAATATATTTCCATCCATTCCCTATTGATCCATGTTCATCCTTTTTTCTTATGTTGTCTGGGCATCTCCTTTTTATATGTTTGCCTGACCTTTACTGTACATGTCAGCCTACCATGAGTTGACAAATCTCCCTTGCGTGAACCCTTTGCTTTCTTCCCCTGACCCTCTGACATTTTACAGCCCTTATATCTCTCTTGTCTCCATCTTGCCTCTTCCTTATCTCCATTTTTTATCCTAGTGATGGCTTGGTGGGCTAGGCCCAAGTTATGGGCTATGGGCATTTTTCCCCTTCACATGTATAGTGATGGATTGGTGTTATATGTTTAAAAAGAATGGAAAATATGTGGATCACCTCTCACTGCATCGTGAGGTAACAAGGGTGTTGTGGGATGAGATCTTTCAAAGGGTTGATGTTACTTGGGTTATGCCTTTGAGGTGGTGGTGGATTTGTTGGGTTGTTGGAGGAAGATGCAAGGCTATTATCAAGTGGCAGCAGTGTGGAAGATGATCTAGTTGTGTATCATGTGGTGTATTTGGTCGGAAAAGAATGTACGTTGCTTTGAAAATAAGGAACGCACAATGGCGAAGCTGAAGAATTTTTTTCTCCACACTTTACTGCTTTGGTTTTCCGTTATTGTACTAAATGGGGACAATGTTCTTGATTTATTGTCTTTAATTTATCGCTCTTGTAATGTATTTACGTGTTGTTCTGTATACTTTCTGTGTATACGGGTTATGTCTATTTCATTCATATCAATAATATTTATCTCTTACTTATAAAAAGAAATGATCTAAACATGTTGTCTTCCACCTGAAGAAGATCATAATTAATTTCTTGATCGAGATATAAACAATTTGGATGGAACACAAGACGGGATTGGATGGCCATAGACTGAGTAGGTGCTTGGGGTGCTGGGGCAAGGAGCCCCTCACCCCTAATTGCTTTCCCCTACTCAGATTGCTTACAATTGGTGGCTCCTAAAATATAAAAGCTTTCTTGATTAAAATAGGCATCGCAAGATAATTGTCTATGCATATATGTGTATCTGTATGTATATTTGGTCGGACCATTATTAACGAATATCATGACTATTATGCATATAGACAAAAAAGGTTTGTGGGGTGCACCTAAAAATGTTGTTTTCACATCCCTTCTTATGAATACCCACTGTGTCCACAAGAAAGAGGTCCCACAAGCTGATCAATTCATAATATAAAACACATTTAATGGTATATGCAATAATATGCTCACAGCTATACAGTTTTTCGATGAAAATGTTGGAATGGAGGAGGCAGCCGGCTAATGCACTTGGCTAGATCTAAAAATGATCTGTCAAAACTTGCAGGCAAACCACTCAATGGTTACAATGCAAAATGGAAACAAGTTGAGAGGCATATTTCCTACACTAGTGTAGGAAAGGGTGTAGAATAAATAGGACAATAAGTTAGCTAGAAAATGGAGAGCAAATAATTGGAGTCTGAACCCAACAGTTTGAACTCTTACTCGGACTTATTCTTATACTCAATTAAAAGTCAGAAACAGAAAATGGCGACAATAGTACATAAATTATAACCATCTCAAGTCAAAACAGAAAGTACTGGTATAGGATGTCAACAAGACAAAAGTTTGAATTTGAAGTCAAATACTCAAGGAATGTAAAACAAATGCTAGCCTAAAAATGATTCTGCATATCTCGCGATCACCACCAACGCCTAGACAAACATGAAAACAACGCAAGAGACATTACCCAAAATGTGGTATTTGGAATAGAAATCAATTTAATCAAGGAGTAATTATTGGCCTGCAGATCTACCATGTCAATGATGTTATATATATTAATAACATCATGTACTTTTAACAAGCCGTTTGATGGTTCTTCAAATAATTTTCGCAGCCAGATTAATTACCAGAAATATTCATTGGGTGGCTTCTAGCTATGTCAGATATGCATTTGTAGGGATGGATGCTCTAGTATGAGTTTTTGCCAAAATAATTTGGGCAAAAACTGTGGTGTGTGAATAATAGGAAAAATTTCCAGGATCTAATACCCTTTTCTTAGAACTACCAAACAAAAGTTAGAGGGAGCTTCTATGGAGGATACATTGCCATACTAGTTGCATGCTCAATGAATTTTGACAAGGAAAAAAAAATCTCCATTGATCTAGCATCGTGGTCGATTGAACAACAAATCCAAATCTAGGTGGTAATATCGTAGTGCTTTGGGATCCTTCCTCGTAGGTGACCAATCACTTAAACTTCCTGTGCATATGTGGTAATTTTTTTAGAGAAGAAGTTACACTAGATTTACACAGGTTTAAGAAAGGATATGCGAAAGTTTCTAGCAAAAATAAAATAGATAGAAGTTCCTAACAATTATTGGAAATCAACGGGGGTGAAGGGGGAGAGAGAGAAACAGAGATATGGAGGTACTTGAGGTGCATGAAAGAGAGTCCACAAGACGTCGATCGACGATCTCCAGCTCTGACATAGAATAGCTTGTAAAGAGTGGGAAAGTGAAAACAAGAAATGTGCAGAGCACTCAATTGCATTTCTTGAATGAATTACATCAAATGATAGTATATCTTATATACTATTTACAACACGTGAATAACTGGCGGGAAAGTTAATATTTGAAATAATCTAAACAAACTAACAGAAAATCCTATAACAGAAAATATAATAGAGAAAACAGAAACATTGCTATCTCTAATACCCCCCCCCCCCTTCAAGCTGGAGCGTGAATGTCAAGAAGACCCAGCTTGGAGATCAGCGTGGAAAACAAAGGATATCCTAGTGGTTTAGTAAAACAGTCAGCTAATTGATGATGAGAAGATACATGAAAGAGCTTAACAATATCTGTTTGGACCTTGTCACGAACAAAGTGACAATCTATTTCTATATGTTTTGTTCTTTCATGAAACATAGGATTAGTGGCAATATGAATGGCAGCCTTGTTGTCACAGTAAAGAGCAGCAGCTTTAGAATGAGGAACTTGTAAATCTTGAAGCAAAGAAAGTAGCCACACGACTTCACAAACTGTGTTGGCCATGGCTCTATACTCAGATTCAGCTGAGGATCTTGAAACAACACTTTGCTTCTTGGATTTCCAGGAAATGAGAGACTTGCCAAGGAAGATACAAAATCCTGTGACAGACTTTCGAGTATCTTGACAACCAGCCCAGTATGAGTCAGCAAATGCAGTCAAGTGAAGAGGAGAGTGTGCATAAAAAGATAATCCTTGGCCAGGAGAATTCTTGAGGTATTGCAGGACTCTTTGAGCAGCATGAAGATGAGGCATTCGAGGAGAATCCATGTATTGACTCAAAGTGTGAACTGCAAAAGTTATATCTGGCCGTGTGATTGTAAGTAAAGCAATCTGCCCACTAATCTCCTATATGAAGTGGGATCTTCGACAAGAGAACCATCATCCCGAGAAAGCTTGAGGTGTTGTTCCATTGGTGTTTTGACAGGTTTAGAACCAAGAAATCCAGTGTCTGACAAGATCTCTAAAGCATATTTCCTCTGAGAAATAGAGATTCCAGAACTATTTCTTGCAACCTCCAAACCCAAAAAATACTTCAAAGACCCAAGGTCCTTAAGTTTGAACTATTGGTCAAGAAATGTTTGTAAACTGGTGACAGCTGCCATATCATTGCTAGTAATGAGGATGTCATCCACATATACTAACAAAGCAATAAAAGTGGTTCCTTGAAGCCGTGTAAACAAAGAGTAGTCTGCTTTTGATTGTTTAAAACCAAGATCAAGAATGGTAGATGAAAACTTAGCAAACCATTGTCTTGAGGCTTGTTTTAAATCATACAAGGATTTGTTTAATCTACAAACCCGTGCATCATTTTTATCTCCAAAACCAGGGGGCAAAGACATATAAACTTCTTCCATTAAATCTCCATGAAGAAAAGCATTGTTGACATCTAATTGAATTAGATGCCAACCTTTAGCAGCTGCTACAGCAAGAAGGCACTTAACAGTAACCATTTTGGCAACTGGACAAAAGGTATCAAAGTAATCCACCCCTTCTTGTTGTGTATATCCTTTTGCAACCAAACATGCCTTATATCTCTCAAGTGTCCCATCTGATTTTAGTTTAACTTTATAGACCCATTTGTATCCAATTGAACTCTTTCCAGGAGGAAGAGTAGTTAGTGTCCAAGTATTATTTGTTTCTAAGGCCTGAATTTCTTCAGCCATAGCAACTCTCCAATAAGGAATTTTCACAACTTGATGATAAAATTGAGGTTCAAAAATTGTGGAAAGAGCTAAGGTAAAAGCTTTGTGTTTTGAAGACAAATGAGAGTAATCAAGTGAATGAGATAAAGGATATTGTTTACCTGAGAGAGGACCAGAAATCCCATTGGAAGTAGATGGAGAAGAGCAAACCCGTGAGGATGCCAAATGGCAATGGAAATCCTGCAAGTAACCAGGTGGTTTATGCACTCGAGAAGACCTTCTAAGAATAGAATGATCTGGTATGGAAGGTAATTCAGTAGGAATAGAAGATGTAGAGTCTGAATGAGGAATGACAGATTCTGTATGAAGTGGTATAGGTTCTGCATGAAGAGATTCCATACGAGGAACAGATTCTACATTAGGAACCGAGTCTGTATGAGGAACAGATTCTGTATTATGAAGAATAGATTCTGTATTAGGAAGAACAGATTTTGTATTAGGAAGAACAGATTCTGTATTAGGAAGAACAGGTTCTGTATGAGGAATAATGGAATCAGGCAGATCAGGAAATAAAACATGTTGATCAGAAATGGGGGCAGGAAAAACATGTGAATGAGAATGAGGTGGTGAAACATTGAGAGATGTCTTGAGAGAGTGAAATGGAAAGATGTGTTCATGAAAAACAACATCCCGAGAGACAAAGGTAGTATGATTATCAAGATCATAAAGTTTGTAGCCTTTAATGGCAAAAGGGTAACCAATGAAAATGCATCTTTTAGCTCGAGGAGCAAATTTGGATCGATTATGAGCTAATGTTGATGCATAACAGAGAGATCCAAACACCTTAAGATGAGAATAAGAAGGTGGTTTGTGAAAAAGTAACTCATATGGTGTTTTATTTGCCAACAAGGGTGAAGGGATTCTGTTTATCAAATAAACTGCTGTAACAATACAATCAGACCAGAAGGTTAAAGGAATATTGGATTGAAAGAAAAGAGCACGAGCAACATTGAGAATGTGCTGGTGCTTTCTTTCAACAACTGAGTTTTGCTGAGGAGTGGCTACACAAGATAGCTGATGAATGATACCTTTGGAAGAAAAGAATTGGAGCATGGAAAATTCAGTACCATTATCTGTTCTAATGGTCTTAATAGAAGAATTAAACTGAGTAGTGACCATGTTAATGAAGTGCTGCAATAACACTCGAGTTTCATATTTGTATTTCATCATATATACCCAAGTGCTACGGGAAAAGTCATCGACAATGGTTAAAAAATACTTAAAACCATCCAATGACTAATGTTGAAAGGGGCCCCATATATCACAGTGTATTAGTTGAAAAGGAAAAGAAGAATGGTGTTCAGTGTGAGAAGGGAATGGTAATCTTTTATGCTTGGCAAGAGGACATATTGAACATATATTGTCATTTTTATTGATAGAAGCAATAGGTACAATAGATGACAACAATTTGATTCGAGAAAATGAGGGATGACCCAACCTTTTATGCCAAACATCAAATTCAGAATTATTGAAATAAGAAGCAAAAGCAGAATTTAAAGATTGAGTAAAAGGAAGAGTGACATTAGCATCTGGTTTATGCAGTATGTATAATCCTCCTGTGGTTTTACCCTTCCCAATCGTTTTCCAATGGGTGAGGTCCTGTAGATAGCAAACAGTACCAGAAAAAATGAGACAACAAGAATTAGATCTGGTTAGTTGGCTGACAGAAAGAAGATTATAGTGAAAAGAAGGGACACACAATTCATTGTGTAAGATAAGATGTGGAGATAAATGAATGGATCCAATGTGTGTCACTGGTGCAGAAATGCCATTGGGCATTTTAACAACTGCATTGTGAGCAGGATGAAAAGAAGTGAAAAGGGAGGTGGAATGGACCATATGATCCGTAGCACCAGTGTCTATGATCCAGTCATTAGGAGTGACATTCAAAGGAGGAACAGAATTTATGGAAAAAACAAAAGATATACCCGAAAGTTGATCAATAGGAGAAATCACATTTGCTGTCTAAGGAACATGTGACTCGGAGTTGAGAAGTGCCAAGAGCTGTTGGCATTGTTGTGGTGTGAGTGGAAATTGAGATGGAGAATCAACAACAACTTGATGACATAGCTTTTTCTCAAAACTTCTTCAATGACATAGTATTCATATAATTAAAATAACTTTTCCAAACATCACTCAAACACATAATACTTTTTAATTTTAAATCTTCATATTTTTCATATAATTATTATCTAATCATTATAACTTTTCCAAACTCTCAAACAAAATACTAAAAATAATACAACTTTTTCAAATTTCAAAACAAAAGTAATATTAAAAAATTATATTCAAACAATTTAATATTTAAATAATATTAAATTTATAGTATTTTTATTCAATTTTTCTCTCTCCTTTTCCAAAACCTAATAAGATATCTTAATTCAAACTATTTCACTACTTAACTCAAACTATTTTACTACTATTTACAGATATACTCAGATATTCTAAATATTCTAGAACCAACATCCAGGAGAGAGAATCTTTGAACAAATCAAAGCACATAGAGAGTTAAACGCACAAGTACATAAATTTTGCACTTCTCTGTAGTGTTTACATTGTGGACGGATTGAAGGTGGTCTTCGAGTGTGGTTCTGTTGGTGCGCGTGGGGGTTGGGTGAGGATGACTAATTTTCAAATGCTGCAAAAGAAACCTGAGCCCATTGATGCCTACTCTCAGTTTGAGAATGGGATGGAGGAATTGGTGCGTGGGCACTTGGATGATTGTATATATGTCATTTCCTTGTAGCTCTACACGCACTTCGGATGACAAGGATGATGAGGGATATCAGCTAGTTTGGAGGAGGAGGAGGTCTAATTTGGAAGGTGTTGATTTGGCAGAGTCAACTGTTGCATGGTGTTCCGACTCTCGTATTATGACTAGGTGGGCTTCCCAATAGGCACAATACATGATAACCACAATTGAGAGGAGAAACCACGAGTATGAGTTGATGGCGCTTGCACATTTGTGTTGGAAAGTCTAGTAAAGGGTTGAGATATTACCTCAAGGACCACACATTCGTTTTCCATTTTACCGGCACCACTGTAACAACAACTGAAACTTGAAAGAGGAAAAACTTCTCTCTATCCCTAACCACAACATAATAGAATCCAATGGGCTAATTCTATTATCTATAGGGTGAGAGAAGAGGTTTTCACATCTATTAACATTTTTGTCCCCTCCGATTATGAGCCTAAGATCAATATAAGATCTATGCTAATCCATAATAAATACAACAAGCTTCCACTTGGAAAACATAAATCATTCAATCAAAAAATGAAAACCAACCAAGCATCTTCATAACATTACAAGTCCAGAATGTGTCTGCAAGTATTTAATTAGTTATGGTAACCATACAACGACAGGATGTATGAAGCTCAACAGGTACTCACAATCACATGACTTAGATAGATGAGATGCAAATATGACGGAGAAATAATATGAAATAGTGGTTAACACTTACTTTCATAAGAAGCCCATCAAGATAAATCTAAATGTCTTGTGTTACGACTATGTTAATGTCATAAACAGAATGTGCACACAATAACATATGGCAACATAGTCAAAATTCACAATTCTCACATACATACACAACTCCTACCGACTAAATACAATAGAAGGCTCAAACAAACCCATATTGGTTACATGCCCCTGAAATATTTTGCCAACATATGTTATGTGGAAATGTGCTCAACACAAATATGAGGCTCAGCCACTCTCTTTAATAAATAAATATTCAATGTCAATATACTTGGAGTATGAAGAGCTCTTAGAATTATGAGAGAATGAAACTACTACAAAATTATCACAAAATATCTTCAGTGGTCTCATAATAGTATACACAATACTCAATCCTGAGATAAAAGTTGAGGAAGTTGCAAGTGTTTGTTTGATATTTGTACAAAAAAAACCCTCATGTCATCACGAACACATAACCCTGAGTTGATCTCTTGTCATTTGGACAACCTATACATTAGGCATCAAACTATCAAACTATATCTAGAATGCTGGATCATTGATATGTTAGCAAAAAACCTTTTGTGCCCTGTAAGTACCTCAGTACATTTTTAGCAGGTTTCTAGAGATTCAATTCAGGATCACTCAAGTATCTCCCAAGTACACTAACAACATAGGTGATATAAGGATGCTTACATGCTTATCCATACATCAAACTGCCAATAAATGAGGTATATGGAATAAGTTGCATTTGGTTTCTCTCACTATCATTTTGAGGGTATTGGGATTTAGTTAGTTTATTACCTTTCACTTAAAGGTGCAGTCCTTAGAGAACTATCCTGTATATTAAATGTATTAAACCTATTTAAAAGACGATCTAAGAGTGCCACTAAATCTCTCACGAACAATCTGTATACCTAATACATAAAGGCTTCACCAATATCCTTCGTGTCAAAATGAGAAGACAACATATGCTTTTTCTCAAACAAGAGCTCAATGTTATTTGCTATGAGTAATGTATCATCTATATACAACACGAGAGAAAACATATTTACTCACACTAAGCTTCAAATATATACTTTGATCAACAACATTCTCTTTAAAAAAATACAAAACCTGACAATCTCATCAAACTTCAAGTATCATTTTTGTGATGTTTGTTTAGGCCCATAAAAAACATTTTTTCAATTTGCAGACTATATGTTGCCTTTCGTTTGATCAACAAAGTCCATAAGTTGATATGGAGTTAGATAATGATTGAAACGACAACAATCTCCCCCTTTTTATGATGAAAAACACTTAATAAAATGTTGTTATACATTATAATGTTTGAACTCTCCCCTAGAATGTTCATCAGTAATGCACATATAAAACATTAATCCACATGATAAGAGCCTTGCTCAGTGAGTTGAGTAGGCACGGCCACCCTCAAAGCTAAATCAAAGTTCATGATAGCTAAATTGATAGCAAGAGACTTGTACCAATTCTCCTAATTGGTTCCAATTAGCATCTTGATGGCAGACAATTGTAGAGGCATAGTAAGATTGCCTAAAGTCGAGAACAACACAATTTATTATGCATACACAAGAGATACACACCCATAAATATTTTCATCTCAAACATATGCTAGAATCCGAATGAGATAATCCAGAATTTCTAAAAGTAGAGAATAGTGCAAAAAAATATTATTCATACACAAAAAGTATGAACCCATAAATATCTTCATAATGAAAATATAATTTTCATTTCAAACATGTTTACCAAAAGTTGAGGATAACATAAAATTTATTATGCATACATATGAAGTATGCACCCATAAATATACTCATGATGAAAATAATTTTCACACATATACTAGAATTTGAAAGGCAAAATGATTTCTTACGCATAATTATGTCTTAATTTATCCTAGAGTCCGAAAAATATAATGGACTCCTATGCATGATAAAGAAGAAAAGTTAAATAAAATGGCTTAGCATGACCCTTTTATCAACAAGATATGTATGAGTCACCAAGTGCAAGATACTTAAAAAAAAAATTATCGTTCTAAGCATCCTCTCAAATAATTATTCACAGATTAGATGAAAGTAAATATTCGCGTAGGTCTTAGAATTTTCAAATTTCCTTTTCATCATTTTAATATCCAATTATAAATAACAATAAAATTCAATTATTCATCATGATTTGTTTCACGATAGGTAAATACATAACCAATCAAAATCGTTGATTTTATCCATCTTTCATTGTTTATGCATGCAAACAATGTACTAGTCTTAAAAGAAAGAGAAAATGCATGAAAACATGCACAATATCGCAAATATGCATTTATTTAATTATTTATTGGGAAATACGGAAGATAGAAAAATAGAATATTTTTGAAATCTTTTTCTAATAAAAAATTATTAAAATAATAAATATTATTATTATATTCTGTCGGATCCAATAGATAAAGCGTTTATAATTAAGATTTGTAAGTACGAGCTCATAACTAAATGAATGCTTAATGACAAAATAAAAGCATATGTGCAGTTAAAATTACTGTCCAAGCTATATAAAACGTTGAAGAAATCTCGATAGTACTGATGATGGAGGCATACCTGAGAGGAAAAAGAAGGCCAAGATAAGGCAGGAGATCATCTGTGAAAGGCCGCACTTCTTCATCCTTGCTAGATATTGCAGAGCTGGGTGCTGTTCTAATTATGAACATGATGGGATCCATATTCGTAACTCGATGTTATATATGGAGGCTCATCTCGTACGCGGTTTACTTTGACCAACGATGGATCACCTATCGGACGTATAGGTAGGGCCTACGACAAATTAATGTAGTAAATGTCACGCCGGCCCTAAAAGAACTAAAAAAAAAAAAAATTCCTTTTAGTTTTTGTTTAACTTGTGAACTAGCTTCTTGTTTAACTTATGAACCTAGAATCATATAAAGTGTTCAAATGTCGAATATTTTATTTAATAAATAAATAAATATGAAATTTATAAAAGAAAATTAATTTTTTAATAATGAATCTCACTTTATTTTAAAAAAGAATGCGCGACGCTTGTACAATCCATAATTTTAATTCAAACTATTTTATTATTATTTATAAATAATTTTATTACTATTCACAAAATTATTTATAAATGAGGATCTGATTATCAAAAAAAAAAAGTGATCTATAATGCGGGACAAGCAAAGTTTAATTTGCGTCTATCTTGGTCTGATCGAATGAACAAAATTCATCGTCTAGCTTATTTATTTCACTGCATCAATTTTCTTTCGGACAAATAATAGCAGCAACGTCTAATCTATTAAGGTTATAATATAAATAGTTATTAATTTTTTTTTTATATCAGAATTAATTTTTAAAAAGTAATAATTTTAAGTAATATCAAAGAGAAATATGACTTTAAACTCGAGCAATTTGATCTAAACGACCGAGAAAATATGGAACAAACTGTTCCACAATGATAATACTTTTGTGACAGCATGTTTCATTTGTCTATCCAAACGGCAAAAATACTAATATGAGGTGAAAGTTGATCGGATAAAAACCTGATCACAAAAAAATTATTTACGGTGAAAAGGTCCCTAGCAAGAGAAAAAAAAAGAAGATAAATTATTTCTGCAGAAATACTTATATGCAATATTGAGTGAACTTTGTATAAACTTCCACTCGAGCTCCATGTCGAGCAAGTGTTGAGCAAATTATTACAACACAATTTAACACAAGTTGTCACATGAATATGCCAACACACTTATTTTACATTAACAATCTCCCCTTTTGGCATTTTTGTGTCTAAACGTTTAACCTATACATGGACCTAATCCTAACACACCCCCACACAAGATTCCCAGGTACAGGTACAATCTATGAACAAGCTAGAATATTTCTACAATCACTTAACAAACAGGTAAACATAACTAAAATATAGAGATACAAGAAATATTTGTAGTTGTTTAATCAATGTCTGCTAACAAATCAAAATGCAAGAATTGAAGCATATACATGATAAGCATGGTTTTCATCAAGGAAATCATCAGTACAAAATAATCAGACATTGAGTTTAATCAAGGAATACAGTAGCTTAAACAATTGTATTTCACAAAAAATATTTCAAAACAAGCTACTCCCCCTAAATATATCCTCTCCTACTCCATATGACACTCCCCCTTTTTGTCAAGAAATAACAAAGGGCTCTCTCAGTCAATTTTCACTGTGAGACGCTAGGAGGGGGGGGGAGCTCTGAGAGAAGGGCCCAGGCCTAAAGAGATCAGGCTATGGAGACCCTAGGCCCCTCGGACGAAAACCAAGAGCAAGCCAGAAGCCCAAACTGGGAAATCGTGTACTGAGCCCACAACCATGGGCCTATCCGGAAAGGCTTGGGCACGAGGCTCGGGAACGCCAAGAATCCCATCGCAAGGCAGTAATCACCTCGGGACTCGGTAAACTACCAAGCCTTGCCATAAGGTGCAGTGTGAACAACTGCTGCTAGACACAGGTGGCTGGGCATGTCTGGGCATGGGTACACCAGGCCCGAGACACGCCACATTCAATGCGTGTTAGGAAACCCAGCACACAACAACGTGCTGCCAGAGGTACTGTAGGATGGCTTGACCACGACCTGCACCCTGCCACGGCAGCAGAATGGTTGCAGTAGGTCTAACCCGAGCACGACCTATCACGCCACGATCTCCTTCCGCGACCTAACAAGCTAACACTGTAGGGAGTGGTAGCAGACTTGACTCAGGTACGACCTGACACACCACGATCTCCCTCGGTAGTCGAGTCCAAACAAGTATAAAAAACAGTCGTCCCTCCCACAAGAAGGCACTCTGAACCTTTTTACCGTTTTTCTAGTTCTCCAAGTTTTCCTATCACTCGTGTACTCTTCACTGAATTTGGCATTAGAGTGACCCCGAAAGTCACCAGAGCCCATTCTTCCTCTTAGTTGTAGGTGGTGTGAGCTTGGCTGCTGTGGTATTGCTCGGGCTGCGGAACACGACATCAATATTGGTGCCGTCTGTGAGATCTTTTTTCCATAAATAACGTGTACTTCGCATGCCGGCAGCAACATGGTCCCAAACTACACAGGGGAAGAGAACCAGGAGGAAGGAATGGAGGCGAGACTCGTAGGAATGGAGGAGACGATAAGGAAGCTGACGGAGGAAATAGGAGTGCTCTGCCAAGAGGACGCAACGCTCAAGTAGACCAACTAGGAGTTGGTGGGGGGAGGAGAACCCAGCGGCACCAAGCACTTGGATTCACGGCTGGTCCCCGTGAACTCCACTGCGGAGGAGAAGAGAAGCAATATGCACCTCGTCAGCGCAGGAGTCAGTTCAAGGCCAACATGACCTTGCATGGCTTCCCGAGTGAAATAGCCTGCCGGGCCTTTCCTTTGACGTTGAAAGGACCTGCCCGGGCTTGGTTCGGATCTCTGTCACCTGGGATAGTAGATAGCTTCGATGAGCTGGCTCGCCTCTTCATGACGCAGTTCATGGCGAGCAGAAAGAGGAGGCCCCCCCGGCTGCTTACCTCCTCACGGTTAAGCAGCGGGTTGGAGAGATCCAGAAGTCGTATCTCTCTCGGTTCAATCAAGAACGCATGACGACGGACGACCAAGATGAGAAGATCACCTTGGCATCCTTCCTAGGACGGATCTGGCCTAAGCACCCGTTCATGGCCGAGATAGCGCAGAGGACTCCCACCACACTGAGGGCGTTCATGGATCGGGCAGACATGTTCATCAACGTCGAATGTAACACCCCGTATTTTTAGTGTATTTTTATTGAAGGATTTATTATTATTTATTAAAAAATTTATTCTCTTATTTTAAGATTATCGGATATTTTAAATGGTTTATTTTATGATCTCTAAATTGTAAAAATTAATTTGTTACGTTTTCTTAATATTAATTATTGTTATGCATTTAAATTGTTCTTCTTTTTAAATTAATTGATTGTGGGATTTAATTATTTTATTTTTATTGTATCTTTACGTTTAAATTATTTTAATTGATTTGCTGTTTTAAAATCATTTCCGTTGGATCTTTTTTGTGACCCAAGATGTGAGGATTGGACCTCATTTCTTTTCCCCACTTTTCTTTTTCTCTTTTTTCTTTCCTTTTTCCTTTCTTTCTTCCGCTATTTTCCTTCCCCGCGCGACGCACTCCCCTCCCTCTCTCCCGTCCGTTTTCTCCTCCACCCAGCCTGCCGCCCGTGACCGACATCGCCCACCGCCACAAGTTCCCCTCCCGCCGGCCATCATCCCCCACCAATCTCAACCCCTAACTCGCTGCCATTTCTCCCCACGCGCAACACCAAGCCGCGGCACTCTCTTCATTTCAGCGCCGCCGTGCGCCGCTCATGCTCGGCACCGCCCAGCCCACCAGCTCCCCCACCCTCAGGCGACCTTACCCCTTCAATCTCAGCCTCCCTTGTGCCGCCGTTAGCCACCACGAGCCCCTCCAAGCCGCGGCGCATCTTGAGCTCCAGCGCCGCCGTCGCGCCACCACCGGCCATCATCTCTTCACCACTTCATCCTTGACCTCCTAGCAACCCAATGGACCCAACCCCAGCTCTGATCCGTCACCGGTGAAGCACATCCAACCCCATTTCCGATTTGGGTATTTTTGGCATAAAACTACCCTTTGCGTCGTCATCCACGACAAACCACCACCACCATTGGCTTCACCGACCTCTCTAAGCCCTACCCTATCAATTTCGGGTCTTGGTTTGTCCCCGTTGAAAAGTGGGTTTTTGAGACCCACGGCCACAGTGTATTTTACACTGTTTTGTTGCTGAGCCGCTACCTTTTGCAACTCCGTGATCCTCCGGAAATTATTATATAGCACTGTAAGTATTTTTCCAAAGAACTTTCATGATTTAAAAGTATTTTTGCACTAACACATATTATTGTGATCTGGTTGGACATATCGGACTGAGTCCGAGGAGTTCGGGGGTCGGATGGATTATGGACGGAGTTATTGTGTGATTGGTTTGCATTGTTGGTTGTTGTGGTGTTGTTTCATGTATATGGCATATTTGCACGCATGTTCCTGTTTGTAAATGAAAACTGGGTTTTCATATGATTGCATACATGTTCATGTGTTTATCTGAAAATTGGATTTTCAAGGGAAATGATTTGAGTGTGTTTGAAACGACTAGATTGACTGGTTTGAGAAAAAGGAAAAGAGACTGTAGGGACGGTGGTAAGCAGGGATGGTGGTAGAGTCCCGCCTGTGATTCCCGCCTACGGTGCACGCGGTAGGGATGGTGGTTGTGTCCCGCCTGTGATTCCCGCCTACGGTGCACGCGGTAGGGATAGTGGTAAGCAGGGATGGTGGTATAGTCCCGCCTGTGATTCCCGCCTACAGTGCTCTGATAAGTATTCATTGTGTGTGATAAGTATTCATTGTGTGGAAAGGAACTGTAGGGATGGGGGTAAGCAGGGATGGTGGTAGAGTCCTGCCTGTGATTCCCGCCTACGGTGCACGCGATAGGGATGGTGGTAAGCAGGGATGGTGGTTGTGTCCCGCCTGTGATTCCCGCCTACGGTGCACGCGGTAGGGATGGTGGTAAGCAACGACGGTGGTAGAGTCCCGCCTGCGATTCCCGCCTACAGTGTCTGATAAATGGTTTGTTTTGTGTGAATCATTTTCTGGAAAAATGGTATTTTATGGCTAAGTGTATTTTGTCATATGAATGCATGTTGGTTGCATTAATATGTTTTTATCCCGAGAGTTGTTTGGTTTATACTTACCTGTGGTACCATTTTATGGTATTGCAGATGTTGATGCAGATGTGGATGACGAGCCTTAGCTTGGCTCCGTTGGCGGAGTGATATGGGATTGCTCCTGTTTATCGAGATTTATTTTTTATCAGTTATTTATGTATTTGTCTTATATTATATTTTGGGATGACTGTATAATTTTTTTAAGGGTAATTTGTTTTGAATATTTGCATTTAAAATTCTGGTACTTAGTAGACTTATTTACATTATCCGCTGCGCTGTTTACTGTACACTGATGCATGTACACACACTTGAGCACATTTCGTTGGGATGCGTGATCGTGTTGTCATCATCCTGACGTCATGATTCCCGTTCTTTTGTACGTGGGAGTCGGGGCGTCACACCGAAGACACCCTCAAGGCCCTGACGGCTCCACGACGGACCAAGATGGAGCAAGTGGATCGGAAGGCAGCTGGGCAAAGGGGAAGTCACGGCCACAAAGGGGGAAAGAGAGGAGCACCCGACGCAAGGAGAAGAGGGAAAGTCCCGGCCCGGCAACACGCTCACACAAGTTTGGTTGTAGAAAAGGGTTGCGAATGGAGCCTGCAAAGAGAGCCGCCCCGAGATAGAGAGAATCACCAGTACTGTGAGAATTACATGACCGATCGGCACAGCACCAGGGACTACTATGCCTTGAAAAGGATAAAAGAGGAAAATCAACGAAACCGGAGGCGCCAGTTGGAGGACCGGCGTGGGGGGGGTCACCAGGGCCCCCGACGGGGTGCGAGTCCAGAACGACACGGTGCGAGGAACAAAGCACGGAGAAGCCCCCAAGTGGAAGACAGGCCGAGTGGGAAAATCCGCACAATCACTGGAGGATATGCAGAAAGGGGGGTAACTTCGTCGGCCCAGAGAGCGCATGCCCAGAAGGCATGCTATGAAGAGGTTTTTACCATCGCAAGCACTACCGTCAGGACACCACTGCATCTTGGAAATGCCATGATAACCTTTGGCCAGAAGGATGAAGAGGGCATCCTCCACCCGCACGATGACGCGTTGGTGGTAACGATGCAAGTTGCAAACTTTACAACCCGAAGGATCCTAATCGACAACGGTAGTTCAGCGAACATCTTGTTCTGGGAGGCCTTTGTCAGGATGGGAATCAGTCTAGACTGACTACGCCCTGCCCTGATGCCGCTCAAACGTTTCACAGACGACATTGTTCAACCAATGAGGGCCATCACCCTATCTGGCGGGGAAGGCACCCAGGACCGCAGCGACCATGGCCGATTTCTTGGTCATCAAAGCCTGGTCTGCGTACAATGCGATACTGGGACGTCCCATCCAGAACAACTTAAGGGCGGTGACGTCCACTTACCACCTCAAGATGAAGTTCCCTACCAACTTGGGGGTAGGTGAAGTTCACGGTGAGCAGGTGTTGGCTTGGGAGTGCTACGCCCGAGAGCTGAGGCATGAGGTCAAAGTCGTCACGATAGTCGAAAGAGCCGGAGAGACGCCTAGGTCGGGTTCACCTCCAGCCCTAGCCGAATGGGATGAAGAAGTTCTCAACGAGTGAACCCTTTGGTAGGCTGAACCCAACGAGCCCTTGAGTTGGTTCCAGTCAACCGGTAGAGACCAAAGCGCACAGTCCGTATCAGGACTAAGTTGGACTCGGAGTTGGGGGAGGAGTTGAAACGTCTTCTCATCGAACACCAAGACGTGTTTGCATGGAGTCATGAGAAGATGCCAGGGATTGACAACTCCATCATTGAGCACCAGCTCTACGTTGACCCCAATGCTCAAAAAGAAACGACAAAGCTTTAGTGCTGAGAAGTAGGCGGCGATAGCCGAGGAAGTGGATCCTCTCCTAGCAGCGGGGTTCATCCAGAAAGTTCACTACCCGAAATGGCTCTCCAACGTAGTTTTGGTGAAGAAGGCCAATTGGAAATGGCAGATGTGCATCAACTTCACAGACCTGAATAAAACTTGCCCGAAGGACAGCTTTCCATTGCCACGCATCAACTTAATTGTGGATTCAACGGCGAGACATCCCCTTCTCAACTTCATGGACGCCTATTTAGGATACAATCAGATCAGGATGAGTCTGGACGATGAAGAGAAGACCCTGTTCATCACAGATCGAGGGCTATACTGCTACAAAGCGATGACGTTTGGCCTCAGGAATGCTGGGGCCACCTACCAACCGCTGGTCAACCGGATGTTCAAGCAGCAGATCGGTCGAAATATGGAGGTGTACATGGACGACCTGCTAGTAAAATGCAAGGAGCTCGGGCAGTATCTAGCAGACCTTCGAGAAGCCTTCTTTGCCCTCTGTCAATACCAAATGAAGTTTAACCCATGTGCGTTTATGGTGGAGTCGAGAAAGTTCCTAAGGTTCATGGTCTCTGAGAGGGGGATCAAGGCGAACCTGGAAAAGGTAGGAGTAGTAATGGGGATGCCCTCCCCCCACAACATTCATGAAGTCAAAAGGTTGGTCGGCCGGGTGGCAACCCCTAACCGCTTCATCGCTCAATCGACCGACCGATGTCTCCCATTCTTCCAAGTTCTGAGGAAGGCCCAAGGGTGGGATGCAAACTAAAGAAGTACCTAAGTAACCCCCCGCTGCTAAGCCAAATGAAGCCAGGAGAGGATTTGACTGTGTACCTAGCCGTGTCCCCGCACACCATGTCAATAGTTCTAGTGCGGGAAATAGAGGAAGGACAATGGCCCGTCTACTACACAAGCAGGGCCTTCCGTGAAGCCGAAGCTAGGTATCCACAAACTGATATGTTGCTATTCGCCCTGATCGTCACCGCAAGAAGACTGAGGCCATACTTTCAGGCCCACCCGATCAGAGTACTCACCGGCCTTCCCCTCCAAAAGGTCTTGCAGAAGCCAAATGCCTCGGGGTGCCTCGCCAAAAGGTCTTGCAGAGTTCACCAGCTTCTCGGAGGAAGTCCCCATCACACCCCAAGGAAAGCCCTAGCAGGTCTACTTAGGCGGCTCATCCTGCTGGGCTGGCGAGGGTGTGAGGGTGCACATAGTGACCGAACGGAGGGAGGAGCACAGCTATGCGGTCAGCTCGCCTTCAAAGTAACCAACAATGAGGCCGAGTACGAAGCCCTCTTGACTGGGATGTCGGTGGCTCGGTTGTTAGGAGCAGAGGAGGTAGAAGTAAGGGTCGACTCCCAAGTGGTCGTAAGCCAAGTGTTGGGCCAGTATGCCACGAAAGAAAAAATGCTGAAAAAAGTACCTCAAGATAGTCTGCAATGAACGCGACTGCTTCCACTACTTCAACATCCAAGAAGTCCCAAGAGGAGAGAATTAGAAGGCAGACTGGCTGGCTAAGGCTGCATCTGGGCAAGAAGAGCCTCCCCTCCTGGAACACACTGTGGTTAGTAGGGGTGTAATCGGTACGGTCTGGTCCGATTTTGTACAAAATTTGGGACTGAACCGGTATGCACCGGTTTTATATTTTCAAGAACCGATTCCGCACCGGTTACCCCCCCTAAACCAGTACTTTTGATTTTACCGATTCTGGTTCCGGTCCCCTTTTTTGGTTTTAATATACTATATTATATAATATATAATAGTATATTTTAGTATATAATACTATAGTGATATATTATAATATATAGTGATATAATATTAGTATAACTATTAATACAATAAACTATAGTGATATAAGATTTTAAAATTTAATTTTATATTAACTAGTAATTTATCATAGAATACAAAACTATTTTATATATAATTATATATTATATATAAAAATTATAATATATATGAACGGGTACGGTTCGGTCCGATCCGATTTTAGAAAAAGAAAAATCGAAACCGGACCGATTTTGACCGGTTTTAAGAAAAATAAAACTGGTACCGGACCGAACCAAACTCGGTACCGGACCAAACCCACTAGTTCGGTCAGGTTTACCGGCTCACCGATTTTTTTCACACCCCTAGTGGTAAGAACGGTCAACACCCCGTCTATCGGGGGTGAGGTGTCCGTCACTGTCACAACATCCCTCGAATGGGCAGTAGATATCAAGAATTTCCTACAGGAGGGCAAATTATCGGACAACTCGGTTCACCCTGCTGAAAGGGATCCTGTATAAGAGAGGCTTCTCCGAGCCACTCCTGAGATGCCTTTCGTCGGACGAAGCGTAGTACATGCTGGAAGAAATCTACGAAGGAGTTTGCGGAAGCCACTTGGGAGGAAGAGCACTTGCTGCAAGAGTGACCCGAGCCGGGTACTACTGGCTCTGTTCCCTCAAAGATACGGAGGATTTCGAAAAGAAATGTCCAAAGTGTCAAGAACACGGGACGGTGCCGCACTACCCACTGGAGGAGCTAACGTCAATCACGGCTCCTTGGCCTTTCACCTAGTGGGGTATGGACCTCATCGGCCCATTCCCAACAGCCCGAGGAGGGGCCAAGTTTGTAGTCGTTGTGGTCGATTACTTCACAAAGTGGGTCGAAGCGGAGGCCCTAGCAAGCATCACCTCCCGAACTATTATGAAGTTCCCGTGGAAGTCGATAGTCTACCGGTTCGGCATACCTGAGAGCTTCTTATCGGACAACGGAAGACAGTTTGACTGCTCACATTACCGGGAGTGGTGCGCAGAGCTTGGAGTCAAAGTGGCCCCGAAGGTGTCTTGGCGCCTATGGAAGAGGAGGTGTCTTGCTCGGATGGAAGGAATTCTGGAAACTCATAAATCTGTTGTTCATTCTATTTGTGTGTGGTTAGGATCTCTTTGTCATGCGGCTAAGCAAATCAAGAGTCTGTCCCGCAAGGATGGCATGATCCTTGAGGCCCTGCGGATAAATCCGGTGGCCCTGGAAGTTCCATGTTGCAAAGTGGTAAGGTGGTTTAAACCACCATTGGGGTGGTATAAATTGAAAACATATGGTAGTAGTATTGGTAATCCAAGTTCCTGTGGCATTGGCGGAGTTATTCGTAATGATTCAGGTGGGCATGTCTAGGCTTATGCCTCTCATATTGGTTTTGGTTCTAATAATAAAGCGGAACTTATGGCACTCCTTCATGGGTTGAGAATTTGCAAATCGCTGAACATCTCTAATGTGACAGTTGAAATGGATTCTATGGTAGTTATCTCTTGGTGGCTCAGAGGGAGATGTGATGTGTGGTACCTAGAGGATTTTTGGGAGGAAATTGTTGATTTATCCCGCGCAATTCATTGTCATTTCCAACATGTTTTTCGTGAAGGTAATAAGGTGGCGGATTGGTTAGCCAAGGAAAGGGCTACCGGTGCTGAATTGGCTTATTCTAATAATTGTAATATGCCTCAGATTCTTCGAGGCCTGATTCGTTTGGATTCTTTAGGCCTTCCCTCTTTACGATGTTACGTCTGGTTTCTTTGTGGTGTTTTTCTTTTACCTTTTAGCTCCATAGGCATGTTATAGTTGGTTTCTGGTTTGCGGTTTTTTGAGGTTACCCATGGACCTTGTTTTTGTACCACGGTATTCCTCCGCCACAAGTGAGGGTTCTTATTAATAAAGATGGGAGGGGGTCACTCTTGGACATGTGACCTTCCGCTCTTTAAAAAAAAAAAAAGTGAAGTACTCCTCGCTGGGACACGTGCAAGCCAATGGCCAAGCCGAGGCAACCAACAAGACCCTCATCCACCCTTAGCTTTGGGCGCACAAAGAAGCATGGGTCGAAGAACTCCCAAGCGTACTATGGGCATACCGTAAGACTATTCAAACCCCATCGAAGAGACAACCTTCACCCTCACCTACGGGAGCGAAGCAGTAATTCCCGTAGAGGTCAGAATGCCCACCTTCCGCGTTCGACACTTCGACCCAGATGCCAATAATGAAAAGTTAGCTGAGCAATTGGACCTTTTGGAAGAAATAAGGGAAGACGCGGCTATGCAAACGACAAGTAACAAGTGAAAGGCAGAGCAATATTTCAATAGATGAGTCAAGCCGCGCTCCTTCAATGTGGCCGACCTGGTGCTACGACAGACCGGAGTTACCACCTAGGAAGAAGGAAAATTGGGAGAGCGATGGGAATGCCCATATATAGTAACAACAAGCAATCTACCCGGCTCCTATCGCCTCAAGGACAGTCAAGGATACGAGCTCCCCGACCCCTAGAATGCCAAACATCTGAGGAGCTAACGTAAACCGTAAGCTTGTTTGATGAATGAGAACACCGGATGTTTATGTCAAATTCTTTGTCGTCTAAGCTTGAAACTAACAAAGCCGAGTCCCTAGACTCGCAAAGAAGTCACTGCGGGGTAAGGCCAAGTTTATTGACTCGCTAACCCCCCGTCCAACAAAGTTGAGTCCCTAGATTGACCTCGGACTCGAGTTCCCAGACTCGCTACGTGGTAAGGCCAAATCTCTTGACTTGCCGACCCCCCGTCCAACAAAGCTGAGTCTCTAGACTCGTCATAGGGTGTAGATCGAGCATTAGGTCCTGAGTCCTCGTCAAGGCCTCGTGACCAAAGAAGTTGAGTCTCTAGACTCGCTGCTGGGTAAGGCCAAGACCCTTGACTTGTTAACACCCTGTCCAACAAAGTCGAGTCCCTATACTCACCTTGAAGTTGAGTCCCTAGACTCATTGCGGGGTAAGGCCAAGTCTCTTGACTCGCTGACCCCCCGTCCAACAAAGCCGAAGTCCCTTGAGTCGGGCATCAAGTCTCGAGTCCTCGTCAAGGACTCGTGACCAAAGAAGTCGAGTCCTTAGACTCCCTGCGGGGTAAGGCCAAGTCCCTAGACTCGCCGACCCCCCATCCAACAAAGCCGAGTCCCTTAACTCGTTTCGAAGTCGAGTCCCTAGACTCGCTGCCGAGTAAGGCCAAGTCTCTTGACTTGCCGACCCCCCATCCAATAAAACCGAGTCCCTAGGCTCACCATGAGGTCTAGGTCAGGCATCAGGACTCGAGTCCTCGTCAAGGCCTCGTGACCAAAGAAGTCAAGTCTCTAGACTCGTTGCGGGGTAAGGCCAAGTCTCTTGACTCGCCGACCCCCCGTCCAACAAAGCCGAGTCCCTAGACTCACCGTGGGGTTTGGGTCGGGCATCAAGTCCCGAGTCCTCATCAAGGCCTCACAACCAAATAAGTCGATTCCCTAGACTCGCCTCGAAGTCGAGTCCCTACCCGCTGTAGGGATGAGCCACGAGATTCGTAGTAAAATAAAAAAGCAATAGGTGACACACAAGCAGCCGATAGAAACATATTTTCATTCCATCAAAAATATACAACCCTTACAGGAATGAAAACAAAAAAGTACTATAAAAAGGTCCTACAAAGCAAAAGAGAAAGAGTCCAAGCCTGTCACTGAGGAGGAGGAGGCGGAGGAGCACCCGCGGGATATGGAGGATACCCTGGCCTCCCGAAGTTCTTGACGTAAGCTTGCGCTTAGGCGTTCGGGGGAAGGGAGGCCAAGGACAGAGTGTGTAGGTCCAGCCTGGGGTTCTGAAGTAGGTGTCCGTGCAGTCGTTCGAGACCCTCCCGGTAGCTATAAGACCAAGTCGTGTCCCAGATAACGTTGGCCTTCGTGATTCGGAATCTGATCTCCCCGGAACGCTGCGCAACGTTGTCCAATTCAGACTTCAAGTCGGCAATCTCGATGTCACGGGCTAGGAGGTCAATGTTCCTCTGGGTCTCGGTGCGCGAGAGTTCACCAATGTGTTCCTTCACCCATCGCAGTTGCTCCTTAGCTGCTGGGCCTCCAGGGTGAGTTTGAAGTCCCAGACAATAGCTTCGAGCACTGTCTGAAAACCGAGGCCCCATTCCGCTCAGACGCCTTCAACTTCTCCCAAGCAGACTCCTTCAACTTCCCGGGTGACCAAGTTCCGTTCGGCCACAACACGGGACTCTTCAGTGCGTTGGTTCGTGGACAACCACCAGCATATGTTTTCCTGAGCATCATGCAGGAGGCCTTTCAGAACCTTCTTCTTCTGCTTACACCTCATAGCGATCGTCTCCAGGCATTGGTTCTGCTCCTTCATGTACTCCACCTCATTAATTAACCCTCTGCAATCAGTCTTGAGCTCCTTTATCTTCCCGGCCGCCTGCTTCATCCAGTAGTACCCGAAACGGCCCAATGTCCCAAGCTCTCTATTGGCCTCCTCCAACTCTCACTGCACGATCTGGGTGCGACCGGGGACGGAGCCTCAGAGTCGTCATCGTCACTTAACTCCACAATGAAAGGGGGATCCTGGGAACCACCCTCATATTCAGCCCCGCTCGGCTCAGCTAAGGAAGGTTGGGGGGGGGGGGGGAATGGCCCTAGGGTGGGGAGAGGTGGACCCGGTGACCATCTTGGGGTTCCCGATCGTGGCAGAAGGAATATCTCCCTGACCTCCCCTTGCCTCCCTTTCTCCTTCTCCTTCCCCTTCTTCTTCCCCTTTGCCATTTGACTGGAAGTAGAAGTTGGGATGCCCTCCTTCTTCTTCCTCTTCTCCTCTCTCTCCCTCTTCACTCGCGGCCCTGGAAAGACTCTGCTCTTCTTCCCAGCGCCCGATGCCCAGCTTCTGAGGTCATTTGAGGAACTTCACGAGCCGTCTCCTACCCTAGAGTGTCTTTGAAGGATGTGAACGGCTTGAATGTGCTGGGCCGACGAGGGGGGGTGCCCGAAGGAACTGAAGAAGGCTGCTTGGAGGTTGCACTAGTCCATCTCTTCTTTGGAAGGCAACAACGGGTTTGAGAGGGACCCAGCAGAGGCGGGCCGGAGGCCCGTCGAAGAAGAGGAAGGCCTGGCGGTGGAGCGCGAACCGCTCGAGAATGTTGTGCTACCCCATGTTGAAGGAACTAGAATCTCCGGATGCACGGATTGCTGCTGGCCCTATCCACAGGTGTCTTAGCCCCGAGGTGCCTCGGCACGACTTTCAGACTCCCCGGCATGACCACGAGAAGGAGAGGAACCCCGGCCTCACTACTTGGTTTCCTCTGAGGCGGATCGTGACGCACCTTTGGCCATTTCCCCTGGCCACCAGAAGAGCTCGAGGCACGCTTCTGGCCCTGGGGAGGCACGCTTCCGACCGCATATGAGCGATCGGGCACGGATAGATAATCCTAAATGTTCTCATCAGAAAGGGCCAGATCGGTATGCGACTCTTCAGGATGGGCCCTCACCCAATCCATCACAGTCTATAGGCGGGCCTCCTCCCTTCAGTTCAATGTGAGTCCCTTGCTTTGCGAGGAAGGGAGGAACCCCCAGACTGCTTGGACACGATACTCCTTGTGGGTAGCTTCACCCTCGAGGTATTCCCAGTATGGGCCCGAAAAGAAGAAATACTTCCGAGTGGCGCTGCTCGAGTGAGGCAATCTTCCAGCCAGGAGTCCGAGCTTGGAAACTGCATATGCTGCTCGGCTAGCGGTTGATGCGGTACACCAATAAGAATTCTCGAGCCGTCAATTGGGGATACTCCTCAACAGTCCCACCAAGGGCCATCCGGATGATGATGCAGCTGGACACCCAGAGTCACCACGCATTGGGATGGAGCTGCGCTGGGGCCAACCTGAGGTAATTGAGAACCTCGCAAACGGGATGGCAGAACGGGAGGTGAAGTCCGTTGGCAAACATCAAGGGGAAAAGGGCCACCCGCGATGCCGTGCCATCAGGATTCAACCACATGCCCGCCCCCCGGGGAATCTCCAAGATGACGGAGGGGGGAATGTTGTATTTGGCTCGAAATGCCCTAAGGTCCGCGTCAGAGACGGAGGTGCCCTAGCGTTTCCTCGCCAAGTATGGAGCTACAGGGGTGGAAGAAGCCTGGGAGCCATAGCAGGGGTGAGAAGTAGGGGCTGGAAGTCGAGGGAAACGAAAAGGAGAGGGAGACGGAGACAGAGATGAAGCAAAAGGCCTGGGAAGGAGAGCAAGACGCGACGACAAGGGAGGAAGTTGAGAGAGATGGCAAGAACTCGAAAGGAAGGCTGAGAGAGATGGAATGGAGAATGGAGGATGAAGAAGGAGAAGTGGGGTTTATATAGCAGAGGAAGGCTAGAGCGTGCGCGAAAGACAAAGCAACCCTGTCAATGATGATGTCAGCAAACGCCACGTGGATCCTGGTAGCCGTCAGGTCAGGCATGTGGGGGGCAAGGACCAATGAGTTCCCAAGACGTGGAGAGAGAGATAGCCGGCACGTCTGATCAATCCTCAAAATACAGAATTGGAGGGAGCCGAAAGTATTGGCCTCGAGAACTCAACTAACAGACGGCTCATTGAAGACAGAAGACAAAAGGGTAACGGGGACAAGTGGCCTCAAGAACTCGAATCAACGGGAGCCGAACGGGTGACATCGAGAGACAGACGGGCGGCACCATTACTGGGAGGTATTTTGAATTCCCACCACATTTCTGTGATAGGAATTCACGGGGTGTTATGAGGGGGGCCCTTTGAGAGAAGGGCCCAGGCCCAAAGAGATCTGGCTATGGAGACCCTAGGCCCCTCAGACGAAAACCCAGAGCAAGCCAGAAGACCAAACTGAGAAATCGTGTACCAAGCCCACGAGATTGGGCCCATCCGGAAAGGCTTGGGCATCGGGCTCAGGCACGCCAAGAATCCCACCACAAGGCAATAATCACCTCGGGACTCGGTAACCTACTGAGCCCTGCCGTAAGGTGCAGTGTGAACAGCCACTGCTACACACAAGTGGCTGGCATGTCCTGGTGTGGGCACGCCAGGCTAGAGACACACCGCATTCAAAACGTGTCAGGAAACCTAGCACACAACGACGTGCTGCCGGAGGTACTGTAGGATGGCTCGACCATGACCTAGCACCCTACCACTGCATAATGGTGGCAGCAGGTCTGACCCAAGCACAAGTTGTCACTCCACGATCTCCCTCCGCGACCTGACACGCTGACACGGCATAGAGTGGTAGCAGACCTGACTCAGGTACTACCTGACACCCCACTATCTCCCTCGGTAGTCGGGCCCAAACAGTATAAATAACAGTCATCCCTCCCACGGGAAGGCTCTCTGAACCTTTTTATCGTTTTTCTAGTTCTCCAAGTTTTCCCCATCACTCATGTACTCTTCACTAACTTTGGCGTCATAGTTACCTAGGAAGTCACTGGAGCCCATTCTTCCACTCAGTTGCAGGTGGTGTGAGCTTTGCTGCTGTGGTACTGCTCAGGCTACGGAACACGACATCAACAGTCACCATCCTCTTTAGTCATGGCAACGAGGATCTCATGCATGTCCTTGAAGCATCATGTAACCAACTGTTCGAGGTTATCGATGTGAGCATTCAGACGATCAAATCGAGCATCCATGTGATCAAGACAAGCATCCATGCAGATCAAGTGATCAAGCACCATCTGTATGGTTGGCTCAATAGAATCCAGTGCAGAAGTGAATGGTGCAAAGTTGGATGGATCAGAACTGGATGGCTGAGTAATGGGTGCAGGAAGATGTTCAACATCCAAAGGATGAAGACAAATATGTGCATGACTCAGCTGGATGGTCTTATGACCAATAGGAGCCTTAAGAGTAATTATAGGCTCATGAGGAGAAATAGTAACTGACTGAGACAAAACAATGCACGCAATAAGATATGCAATAGGTAATCCAGTCTTGGTCTTGCTCGATTGAATATTATTATATTAAGAAAGGATGATTTAGTTGTAGGTGAGTGGGTCTCTATCACTTTTCTTGGAACTATATTATAAGACCATTACAAAGCAACTAGTTGTTGCCTGTTGGATATTCAAGAAAGAGATTCAACTAATCCTCAGAATTGATGGGTCTAGCAAGTGGAAAGCAATTTAACGGACTTGAGAGCACTAGCATTGGACTCATTTGATGAGTCCAATCTTTAAAATTTGATGAATTTCACTTTAAAATCATGGCATTGGATTCATCTTCTACTCAAATCTAAAGCTTTGAGCTACAGGAAATTCTCATTTATCTTCAATTTGAAGAACTATTGTTCAATGGCTATCGGTATTATTTTATTACCAAAATCAGATATTTCACCCGCAATTTCGTTGCTTTATTCCCTTTCTCTTCTCTGCTTTCTTCCTCTCCCCCCGAAATCCCTTTTCCTTTCATCTCCCTTTCTTCCTCTTCGTTTCTTCCCTCTATTTCCTCTCCTTTTTTTCGCCAAGCTATCCATTGCCGTGAGAGTCACCAGTTCATCTTCGTCCACTGGGGTTCAAGTTCCTACGAGGTGTTTCAGGTGAAAGAGGACCTCCATCACCTCCATAGGCGCACCATTACCACTCCCTTCTCTTCTTCGATTCTCCGCTCCAAACGTTATCTATCTCCGTGAGTTCACTCTCTCCCCGTCTTTATATATTAATCATATATGCATGTATGAGAAATTTTGCACTACATTTGTATGCTTATGTATGTATTTTTGCTCGTGAAGAAATTTTGCACTCCATGTATGTATTTCAATCCTTTCTTTGTTTGAGTTGTTTGAAACAAAGAGTTGTTTTTTCAATCCTTTTTTTCAATCATTCTGTTTTTTCTTCACGGGAAAAATATAAATATATATATATATTTTTTCAATTAATTTCATTTTCATGGAGGTTTGTATTCAGACGATAGCATTACATTTAGCTGCCATCACTTCTGGGTTTACAACATTACTAAACATTTTTCAGCATTCAAATGATCAGTAGTGTTTTGAGAGAGAGATACAGTAAAGTACAAGTTTGTGAGACCTGGGACTGGGAGTTAACTCATATCTCTACTTGAAAAGCTGGCATTATATGCGTTTTAAAACAATAGAAAGCTGAGTTCCTTCTTGGAATTAGGACTCCAACAGGTTGGAGACCTCGTCAATTTTCTTAGATGACGCTGGACCCCTCCTTTGCCATATCCATGAGGCTGGACCCCAGGCAATCTTTTGATTCAATCCGTGTATACTGGATTGGCCCACATTTGGGATAGCTAGCATGATAAGCACAATTATTCCATCCACAGCAAGCTCTTTAGTTCTAGCATCAAAATATAAAGTTGTTTTAAACAAAGAGTTCACACATATACCCTAATTTATGTACGGGTAGTAATCATCATGAGTTATATGGTTCCATGAATGCCAATAACTTAACTTTTGTGCATATGTGACTTATTTATAATGCTTAATGTTTAGTTGACTGCCATTGTTTGATCTTGTTGAACTTTTTATCTGATCTCATTTGGTAACAGTTAATCTTCCATTGTGTATAAAAAAACATAATGACACTAATTGGGGTGGATTGTTTTAACTAAATTCCTTTGAGTTCTTGACCGTCTCTGTTTTTGTTATTTTTTTTACTATCTTTTTCAATCATTATAAGAATGTGGGTGTGTGATCATGTTTGGACTGATTAGCAGTGAGTTCAAATTGATACTGCCCAAGTTTTCATAATCTTTTGAAGAAAACTTAATTTGTTAGTACTTAACAATCTCTTCTTGAGCCTGATGGTCATGACATTTAGATTCTTATTGTCTAAATTTATGTCCAAAAGTTTACTCCAAACAGTTTGAAGAAAACTGTTAGTACTTAACAGTTTAATCTAAATGCATTTTGGGGAAGCAACATGCAGCAAGGGTTGATATTTTTTTTCACATTCTACATTTTTATTGTCTAAATTTATTCGAGATACTGTCCAAGTTGTCATAATCTTTTGAAGAAGACTATTAGTACTTAACAGTTTAATCTAAATGAACTTTGGGGAAGCAACATGCAGTAGGGGTTGATCTTGTTTGGAACATTCTACATATTTATTGTCTAAATTTATTCTAGATACTTATTTTTTTTCTTGAGCTTAATATTTATTGTCTAAATTTATTCTAGATACTGCCCAAGTTGTCATGATCTTTTGAAGAAAACTGTTAGTACTTAACAATTTAATCTAAATGAACTTTGGGGAAGCAACATGCAGCATGGTTTGATATTTTTTTTAAATGTGCTGCCTTGTATCTATTTTATTATGCTGCCTGGTATCTATTATCTTGTGCTGCCTGGTATCTATTTTCTTGAGCTGTCTCATCTCTATTTTCTTGTGCTGCCTCGTCTGACAAGTTAAACATTATGATTCTTAAAGGATGGACACTCCATTTGAGGAGAACCCATTCTTCACCACTCTCTTACAATGTGGATGAGAAGGTTGTAATAGCACTCCAACATATGAGCAATATTCTGTTATGGTCCAAACAACTCCCATTCACAGTGAAAAGAGGCCTCTAGCAAAAAAATTTCAAAGAGGTGCATGTTTCACTGTTGAGGAGGATAACTTACTTGTCTCCGATTGGCTCAACATTAGCATTGATGCCATACAGGGTACTGATAAAAAATCCACTCAAATGTGGGACATAATTTCGGAGTTTTATCACGAGTATAAAAAATCAAATACTACAAACTGTTTGATAGGGTCATTGATCAATCGTTGGTCCATGATCCAGAAATGCACAAACAAGTTTTGTCCATTTCTAGTGCCAGTAGAATCATTGCACTCGAGTGGTGTGACCGAACAAGACAATGTATGTACCATTTTCCTTTAATAATATATTTATTTATCTATGATTTATTTTCTGACAATATTCCTTCACTTTCTCAGATTGAAAAGGCAAAAATATTGTAGAAAGAGATAGAGAAGGGAAACTTCACACTGGAGCATTGTTGGTGTCAATTGAGACACCAACCCAAATGGCAACAACACATGATTTCAATGAATATGAGGAGAAAACTACACGATAAACGTCTAGCCAATGAGCAGTCAAGTGAAGTTGCCCACGACATTGTGCAGGAGAACGTTGAGATGCCTCCAGGCAAAAAAGATGAGAAAGATAACTTGAGGAAGCAGAAGGCCCAGGAATCATGTGATGCTAAGTTCAACATGGCATTAGTAAAAATGACCGATGATAGGCGGTTGTTCATGGCAGAGAGGAAAGCATGGGTGTGAAGCAAGATGAAGATAGAGGTGCACAACTGGAACTTGATAAGAGAACGTTCGAGGCGGAGATCATGAGCAAGGATCTTTCTGGCATGACTACGATGCAGCAAGCCTACTTCCTTAATATTCAGAGGAAAATTTATGAGGACTCTTTGAATAATTCCGAAGGTACATTCGACAAATCTCCATCCCCACCTCATGGAGGTGTGTAATTGTTGACTATGATTTCGAATTTCCAGCTTTTAGTGGCTGCCCTACCACATGTTTTGGATAAACATGTGACTGGGCAGCCACTTTGAAATATGAATTTATTTATTTTTAAATGGTTGATTGTATTTTGGAAATGTTATTTATTTTGTGGGCTGATTGTAATCTAAATTGTGACTTGATTTTGGAAGGGCAACTTCACACTTGATGTAAATTGAATTGTGACTTGATTTTGGAAGTGAAACTTCATTGATGTAATCTGAATTGTGATCTGAATGTAGGGTATATTTAGATGCTTGTTATTTATTTTGTGTGATGGAAGCAACTTGAGTTAGATTAATCTGAAACTGCATTTTTAACTTGGACCTTGTTGTGAAAGATTAATCTGAATGTGCATTTTGTGTTATGATAGTAGCTTGTTGTTGAGTTAGATGAATCTGAGTTAATTCTTGAGCTTGTTGTGAAAGATCTTGTTGGTGTCTTCTACTATAGATGTCTATCTGACCCAATTGGGTTGTTGTGGCTTGGAGTGAAATATGAAGATTGATTAGCAGAAGCCACAGAAGCCAAATGATGATTTAATTCATGTTTCTTTTTTTAAAACTGAAAGTTTCATTGCCTCTTTCGCCTCTGGATAATTAGGTAGAGGAAAAAAATTAATTGAGAAATAATAATTTAAGTTTCAAATTAAATTATTACTTAACATATTGTAGTGTAATTGCAAGATATGAAAGAAAAAATTAAAAATATTATTATTAAAAAAATTATATTATATTATTATTTTGATGAATCCAATAGCTAATCCAATTTGGGATTATGGATAAGAAGGTTTTATATTTATGAAAAATATGTATTTTTCATCAAATTTTAAAGATAAATTTGATGAGTCCAATGCTAGTACTGACAAATCTTTCAATTTACTAAACTAATTAGTTCTCAATGCAAGAATTTAATCAGAACTAAAATTTTCAAGTTGTTTTCCAAAGTAGAAACCTTCACATATTTGAGCTTGGAGTCTCTGAAAATTCTCACATATTAGCCTATGGTTTTATGTCCATAGAAAGGTGAGTAAACACGTACGTTTCATGTTGCAAGATTCATTACAGATATAGAAAATCCAAAAATTCATTACAGTTGTAGAAAATTCAAAATAAATTATTAAAATGATGAGATGAGATGAGATGTGATGTGATGTGATGTGATGATTTTAAATGATAATTAAAAATTAAATAAATAATATTAAAATATTAATTTTTAATAATATTATTATTTTAAAACTTAAAAAAAGAAATTATTTATTATATTTGGTAGGTGATACTGCTGCCAACGGTAACTTTAAACTAAAAGCCTGAGAAAAGCACTCTTCTTTTAAGTCAACAAAACAAAGAAGATAAGAAATATCCTCAGCTACTGGAAAAAGCTAATCTTCTCGGAGAAGTGAGCAAAACAAATACATGAACCTGCCCAAGGGTAGCCAAATTATTGCAATGATGGAATGGTCAAGTTTGGTAGGCTGTAAAGTAACATTAAAAACAAACAAAGAAAGAAATGAGATGATGTCCACAGACACAACGCCTCTCTTTCCAAGTAATATCTTCAGCCGTGTAGGTCCATCACCTCTATTAAACATACATTTGATTATGACTCTTCCACCAGTGTAAAGAAAAAACAGGGCAAGTCATCAATCGCACTATCACCGCAACAAATCACTCCATCTCTACAAAGGAAAGAAACAAAGCAAGTCAATGTAGACAATGATAACTTCACAAATATGGAAAACTCCATTACGGCAATCAAAGAGCTGACCACATGTAGGAAAACATTCCATAATGAGTTCCAAACAGAGCAATCAATATCAGCTTCTTTAATGTATTTATCCTTTCCTTTTAGGTTGTTTACAGCTTGCAAACCATTATAAATACTCTTATACAATCATGATTAAGGGTTATTTGAATAATGAAGTATATTGCTCAATATTTTATTATTATTTTTTTACATATTTTTTATTATTATTTATTATTATTTAATATTTTATAATTATCTTTTTATTACTATTCACAGAATATCTGAAATCACCTCACTATCTAAACGCGACCTAAGACTTCGTTTAGATCCTTGAATGAGCTTAGTTCATTTCAATTGGGTTTTGTTTTAGACCTATCTTAACATCCAAATATATAACTCACAAATCACTAAATATCACTCAACTCAAAATCTCTTTACAAGTGATATCTATAATTTTTTTCAACTTAACACCTCTTTATACGTGTAACCCACAACTTTTTTCAACTTCTCATAAATACATCTACTCATTTTAATTTCCAAAAATATAAACTCATCTTAAGCAGGCTCCATAAAACTCACTCTACCATCTCAACTCACTACTATTCATAAGAAATTCAACTCATCTCAACATAACTCAACATCCGACCCTATAAAACTCACTCTACCATCTCAACTCACTACTATTCATAAAGAATTCAACTCAACTCAACATCTAAACAGAGCTTAGTGGATATCCGGTATTGATAGTTGTTTTACGCAGAACGACTTTAGTTCAAATTTGTGTAAATGGGTGCAAGTTGGCTTGTCAAACATGCTACGTTTGTGCTTGAAGAATATATAAACAAGTTCAGGTACTGAAAAAGAACTTTCTCAAAAAGACATAAGAAGCCCTTGTTCTGAGTCCTGACTATCCATTATATATACCATACGGAGTGTTTAAAGTAGTCTAGGTGCATTTATGTAGAAAACAACACAAAATACAAAGAAATTACGAGAAATATGCATTTTGCACATCAATCCATGAGAAAAGCGCTGCCTTTTAATGTGGAGTAATAATGTTGATTTCAGAAGAGATGAATCCAAGAAAAATGCATCCCTATTCCCAAACTACCTCTAATATCATGGATCTCACTCATAATTCTGAAAAAAATTATGTGTGTTTCGATCTATCTAGATTGAAAATGAGATATTAAATAGGTGCCGATGAGTGTTTTTAGCATATACTTGTTGTAATAAGAAAATTTCCAGGGCAGCACAACACTTAAATTCATAATCCAAGAAACAACCCAATGGTTATAAGTAAAAGAACAAAGTGAAAAGCTTACAAACTAATTGGTTGCAAGAAGATTCTCCACTTTTAGCAATGTTGAAGGCTAACTCCAAATTGTTCAACCGTATAAATACCCAGAGAGAGAGAGACATAAAGAGAGAGAGAGATGGATGACAGCGGCAGTAGTGGAGTGGTCTTAAGATTCAGCTCTTTTAAATGTACAAGTCATTCATCCATCACAAATAATGGATTGTGTTTGATTCCAAGTCAAAGCTATGACTCCAATTGGAGTCCAAGGTCATTCAAAGTTGAAGATAGATGAAGATATTCCAACCAAAAGAAATAGTAGCAACAGGGGTGACTTGGGCTGTCATTAATTCATTTGTTGAGGACTTCATGGAAGATCGGTTTCATCCATTTTTCTGTTTTTAACTTTGTCTCCTTTCAAGCTTGTATACCACATAGGCTTAAAACGGTACCCCTCCCTGGATTATCATTGGGATAAAATCGAACACGCAAATTGTCCAAAACCTTTAGCCCAAAAGATGCTACATCGGCGTACCCCAACCATACATGATATCCGAATCTCCTTCTAATCCAAAAATCATTAACCAATTCCACCTTATTTTCTTGACATACATGATTTGAGCCGTTATAAGTTATCTCAGCATCATAAATAAAGCACCTAGACATATCATGTTCTTAAAATAACAGAAAAGGAAACAATACAATTCCACTTATCTCATCAAACTAGTGTGGCCCTTCAACATCTATTACCCATGCTTCTCTTCCCTTCAGTTGGGTATTAACTGAACTCTTAACAATTTCAATTTCTAATAAATCATAAAGTTTGTTGGTATACAAAATTGATATAAACACAAAATACAGAGTGTTAGTACTATATGAGACTGGAGTTGGATGATGAATTTAGAAAACAATACAAAATACACATTACGACAAATATGTATTATTCACGCACATCGATGAATACTTATTTGTTTTTGTAGTATATGTTGCTCTCCAACTTAATGGAATTTTTTTAATGGAATGAGAATAGGTGTTTTCTGATTTTTCAGTTGAGTGTTTTTAGCATATACTTACCATAATAAGGATACAGAAGAAAACTTTCAAGGCAGCACAACACTTGAATTCATCATCCAAGAAACAAACTAATGGCTATAAGTAAACGAACAAAGTAAAAACCTTACAAGCTAATCAATGTTTGAAACGCATGCTTGATACCATGTCAAAGCTCTAACTCCAAGTTTACCTTTGGAAGTTTGATGCCCTCAGTTTAATAATCCCTCTTTTCTTCTGTGTAAGGCTACGGATTGGATTCCAAGAGTACTGTGAGATATGACATCATTGAGCTAATAAATTGGGCTCTTGTTTCCAGTGGCAAATACCAAATCAAGTCTAAAAGGCAAAGAAAACAAACAAAAATGAAAGGGAAGTCTCACCTGAAAATCCCAAAACAATTCAATCCATTTTTCTTCTTTTATGTGCTCTACTCTTGTCCTTGTATACAACATTGGCTCCGCAACTTCTATAAAAGGGTACTAGCAAAGGTTCCCAAACATTGGGATGAGGACGAAGGTGAACTCTCAAATTGTCCAAAACCTTTAGCTCAAAACGATTCTAAATTGGAGTACCCCACCTTTACGTCATATCCGCTTCCAGTAGTATAATAAATATTAATCAAATTGACCACTTCATAGAAATCGATACGGCGTACATGATTGGAGTTGTTACTGGTTATCTCAGCATCATAAATAAAATCTGAACTTTCATGAGCTTCTTTATTAAACACAAGGGCATATACTACAATCCCACTTATATCTTCCAAATAATGTGGCCCCTCAATATTTATTACCCATTCTTCATTTTTCCTTAGTTGGAAATCATCATCATTCCCACTCTTGGCAATTTCATTTTCTAAAAATTCTTTCTGATATCGAAACCACTCTGGAATCTCATTTTCTGATAACGCAGTGGCAGAAACATATATACATACCTTGCACAGTAAAGGATTTGGCACTTTATAATTCCAAATCTTCTCATGCATTTTTTCGCATCCACCCAATTGAATCATTCTTAGCGACCTGATGTGGCTTCCATTGAATTTCAATATTCTTGATACTTCAGAAAATCTTTGTAACGACATGCATCCTGTAGCATCTACACTTCGTATATTTGGTGGAAGTTCTAAGATTTCTTCAAGTTTCTCGCAATCCCGCAGATAGAGTTCACTGAGTGCAATAAATCCTTTGATGCACGTGGGAAGGCTAACCATCTCACTTTCTGATAGAATTAACTTGTTCAAAGTGGCTGAGGAATTAAACACGGTAAAGAAACTTGATTTTGGAAAGAAACTTGATTCTATTTGGGGACAATTTGGAAGATTCAGAAGTGCTTGAATTCGTTGGACGGGGCAATTCAAGGAGTTTTTCTTCCCTCGATAAAATCTCGTGTTCCAACATTGGACCACCAATTCCAAGCTTGTGTAAATTTTGCAGTAGAGGAATGCTGTTAATTGGGAGATGCACAAGGTTTTTACAGCCATTTATAAATAAAAGTTCAAGTCCAGTGAGGTTCCTAATAGATATAGGTAGTTCTTCCACTGCGGTTCGAAGTAGATCTAATGAACACAAATACTTCATTTCACAACCAATTTCTGGAAATTCACGAAGGTTTGAGCAATCACAAAGATTAAGGTAGAGTAAAGATCTCAACTTGAGTCTTCTTGGAAATATTCAGAGGTTAGAGCATTCGTGAAAACTCAATTTTAAAATATTATCCAGGAATCCAACGGAATCATGTACCTCAACTAAACTTGTACACTTTTCAACAATCAATTCCTTCAAATTTGACATGCTTGAAAGATCCGGGACTTTGGTTAACAAATTACAATCATCGAAACCCATAGTTGTCACATTCTGTTAAAAAAGGAAAAAAATAAATTGAAAGGAGTTTACCACATAGATTAAAGAATAAAATCTATTGAATATTATATTGTACGTACCTTAAACTTGATGAAGCTTAACTCCTTGATGAAGCTACCATGCATTTTAAAGATAATGAGTTTATTTCCAGGAAAATTGGGTGGCAAAGATTGTAGCGGATATTCAAACCAATCAAGTTCTCTTTAACTCATTGGAGCGATAATTAGGTCCACTTGAAAAGCTTGCATTACGATTGATAAACACTCTTAAGTCTTTTCATATGTACAAATGCTTTGGAACTCAAAATAATCATTTCCTCGCCTTTGGGCATTTCTACTATAGTGCCTTCGATTTTGTTTGTACCCTTGGATGTGAGAAAATACATGACAAGAGTGTTAGTAAAACTAATGCATAAAATGAAGCTATTTTTGGTATTTTCTGATTGTTGAAATGTAAAATACTAAATAGTCTCGCGTATAAAAAAAAAAATCAAAGAATGTCTCTTCCCAACTCACATATGACTCTAAAACTTTTCACAAAATAAAGACACTCATGAAGAAAATAATAGGATATTTGAAATAAAAAAGGACATTTGATACTTTTATTGACACATCTTAATTAAAAAGATTCTATATATAACTAAAAATCATTTCGATTTACAAGATATATATATATATATTCCAGTAGGTTTCACTACTAAAAAAGGAAATAAATGTAAAACTAAATAATTTTTTTGTGACTCTTACCGTACTTTCTTCCAACATGTGACGAACATCCTCATGAAACCATAAGCTACTACGTTCGCCAGGTTCTTTTGGTGATTGTAGTCGAACAATTTCTCGACCCATATATTGTAGCAAGTCATGCATCCAAACACTTTTATTCCACTCATCAACAGTGATAAGACACTTGTCTACAAGCCTCCGGATACCATAATCATGAGAGAAACTACAATTGTCAAATATTTTAATGATATCATCCAAAGGTCCTCCTTTGAAGAAACATGCAATATCAAGAAACATGTCCTTCTAATTATCTTCCAATCTATCGTAACTTACTCGAAGTACACTCTGAATATTTACGTCGGGTATTTGTTTATATATATTCAATACACTTTTCCATTGATGAATGCTTTGATCTTTTAGAGTTGAACCTAGCACTGTTAAAGCAAGTGGAAGACCTTGAGCATATTGCAATACTTGTTCAGAGAGTTCCACGTAATCGTCAATTGGTTCATCTTTCTCGAAAGCATGCAAGCTAAAGAGCTTAAGAGCTTCATCGTTAGCCAAAATCTTCAACTCATATTTTGAATCAGCTTTAGAGATATTTAATAAATGTTGATCTCTTGTTGTTATGATGATTCTACTTCCTGAACCAAGCCAATCAAGAGCTCCAGCTAATGTTTCTAGTTGAACCAATTCATCCACATCATCAAGAATTAGGAGAACCCTTTTAGAGTAAAGTCTATGCCTAATCACATTGATGCCTCTGTCAATGTCATGAAAATCCAAACTTATTCCCAAAATCTTAAAAGAAGTGTTTTTTGCAGCTGGATCAGACCTCTTGCTCTTGAAGTTTCTCTAACGTTTTTCAAGAAACAACTTCCTTCAAATTGATAAGAGATCCTGTTATAGATCTCTTTTGAAATAGTTGTCTTACCAATTCCACCCGTTCCAAATATCCCTACCATGCATATAATATCATTCATTCCCATACTTAAATGTTGATAAATGTCTCGTATACGTGACTCTATTCCAACTGGATACTTTGCAACATTAAGAAATGTACGATTCACCATTATTGAGTCCACCCATTTAGTGATGTCCTGAATAAACTCTGATTCATTCCTATCAATATAAAAGACGAGAAATTAAAATAGTTAAGACTTTTCACTGTAATACACATAAAGATGATTTGTTAAATATTGTTTTTTTTATCCATTGCAAAATGACACTAGTAGATTACCATGTCAAAAGTAGCCTTTCTTCTTTCGCATGCTCTTCTCATACTTACATTTTTCATTCTTTATATGAATTATTAAACATTTTAACTTTTTTTTTCCATTCTCAAATTTGTCCCTCGCTTAATTTTGAAACTTATAACTAAGAGTATTTTTCAGTCTGTATATCTCTAAACAAATTGATGCTTAAAACTTTTGTATATTCTTTATAGAACCTAAAAATAAAAGAAAAAAAAATGGAGAGAAGATGTCGATTTGTATATTTTCATGTTCTTCTGTTCCGTTTCTCCTATAAACTTCATGTGAAATGAATGTGGTAGTACTTTATTAAATCCCTCAATAAAAAATATTTCTAATTTATGTACGGTATGCAAAAGACTGATAAAGTACGCAAAAGACTGATAAATATCAAATAGTTTGGTAACACATCATATCTTAATCAATTTGCAAATTCTTAGATTTTCTTTAACATCACATGTAAACAAATATAAAAGCATAGCTCATTAAAAGTACATGTCCCCTAATGTGAATCCGAAAAAATTGGTGACTTTTTGTAAAGTTGCCTTCCACTTTGTAGCCCTTACTTCATCCTTAAACTTACATCCCAGTTTAGCAAATGCTTCTCCAAAAATTTCTTTTTAATGTCAAACTTTCGACGGAGATACATCGTAAAACAAGGATAGAACAATTTGTTTTACCTTTTCCTTACACTCAAAGATTTTCAATAGCTCATCTAAACACCATCTGGACTCTGAATAGTTTTTAGAGAATACAATGATAGAAATCATTGATCTTTCAATAGCTTTGAAAAGTTCCGGCGAAATTTTCTCTCCTCTTGCAAGATTCTTGTCTATGCAAGTGTTGATTCTCCTGTGATGCAAAGCTTGGTATGGATGAGAAATAAATTTTTGGCGAACATCATCACCTCTAAAACTCAAGAATACATCGTGAGTCTACGAAGCGATGGAAGAAGAAGTAGACGAGACCGAGGAAGAAGTTCCTTGCAAGGCCATGAAAGAAGTCATCTTCTAATGCTCACGAGAGAGGTGCAATTATAAAGAAGTGGGTCAAAGAAAGGTGAAAAGTGGGGATGTACTATTGATAGTAGAGAAATGATATTTGCAGTCGTGAATGTGCAAGTGTCGTGCAGTTATTTTGAAAAAAGTGAATAAATATGGAACTCACATGAAAAGAAATTAATTTTTTAATAGTAAAATCCACTCTTTTTTAAAGCGACTGTACGATATTTGCGCATTCTACGACTATATATAACATTACTCTTTATAGTAATGGTTGTTCAGAAACCGCGTGTGTAGGTAGTCCGAGTCGCCACATCATGTGGGCCACATGAGCTCCCCTGTCCGTCCTTTACATAAACAGTACTCTTTCATGCACCTGCCTTGCACATATTTGGAACCGTTGAACTCTGATTTATGCGAAACTAGTCCAACCGCTGAGAATCATATAAGATGTTTGATTAATTAAAGATAATATATATATATATATATATATATATATATTTTTTATAATATTCACTATTTTTAAATATTATAATATTCTTTAAAATGTTTTAAAGATGCAAAGAATTATTTATTTATTTTTATATTATATACCGCAAGAAATCAAGAACAGAGTTGAGGAACCATGCATTCATCTTTGTGAAATCTCAAAAGTAGAAGGTACGTTTGGGTAATAAGAATATTTGAGAAGTGTTGAGAATGTTTATGAATAGTTATGAGTAGAGATTGGAATGAGTTTGTGGGTCCCACTGAGAGTACTTTAAGTTGTTTAGATGTGTGAAGTATGTTGAGATGTTGACTTTTGGATAAGTAGTTAAAAAAAGTGTGGGTCCCATAAATATTATAGTGATTTTATTTTTAGTAATAAATATTATAGTGATTTTATAATATTAATAAATATTGTATTGATTTTATTTTATTTTTATATATAATAATGATAAATATTATAATGATTTTATTTTTAATTATATATAATAGTGATAAATATTATAATGATTTTTTTTATATATAATAATGATAAATATTATAGTAATTTTATTTTTTATTTATATATTATAGCGATTTTATTTTTATTTATATATAATAGTGATAAATATTATAGTGATTTTATTTTTTATTCATATATAATAGTGATAAATACTATAGTGATTTTATTTTTTATTTATATTTAATAGTGATAAATATTATAGTGATTTTATTTATATATATATAATAGTGATAAATATTATAGTAATTTTATTATTTATTTATATATTATAGAGATTTTATTTTTTATTTATATATAATAGTGATAAATATTATAGTGATTTTATTTTTTATTTATATTTAATAGTGATAAATATTATAATGCTTTTATTTTTTATTTATATATAATAATAATAAATATTATAGTGGAAGAAGCTGCTTGGAAGGCCATGGAAGAAGTCATTTTCTAATTGAGTTTTTAATTTACAAGGGAGGTACTTTGTATGCTCTATAAAGTGTATGCTCTACTAAAGCAGACTACTGCCAAAAATTTAAAGCACTTCAAGAAATCAATAAAGAAGAATCTACAAGTTGATAGTAATGGTTGTTCAGAAACCGCGTATGTGGGTCCGACTCCGCACATGAGCTCCCCGGCCTGTCCCTCCTTTACATAATTAACAGGACTTTAAGCGAGCAAGTAGGAAAGAGAGTGACTCTGGAGTCTACACCAAAACTGTTTGACAGAACCAAACAACATCAGCTACATGAAACAAGATAACCCAACTTTAAAGAAACTTCCTTGAACTTTTGGTTCCAAGCAGTTATTCCCAAACTCAGGAGAGAGAGAGAGAGAGAGAGAGAGTAAAGTCCCAAATAAATTGAGTTGTAATGCACTTGGTATTTCAAGCCGTGATTGTTTAGCATAGCATCAGTTCACTTCTGCAGATTTCAAATAGCAAAACATTATTTGATATGTTATAGATTTAAATACAAGACGACAGGTCACATATCTTCATTTAGGTTTATATGTTCTATCATTTTGAAGTTTTAAATGGTGGCATTTTCATACCCAAAAGGAAATCAAGAAAATATTATAGAATTTTCAGAGGGAAAATGTCAAGGGTTGTGCATCATGTGCTAAAGTTTCACCAAAATCTGACATTCTAACAGCCAAAGTACAGATATTTTTACTCAAAAAGAAGTAAGAAATGTCAAAATATTCAACTCAAACCAAATGAGAACACAGAAATGTGGGAAACAATGTAAATAACAATTCCAAAACAAACCATAAGTTTATGCTGGGTACTCACCATTTTTAGTCACTACTGGAAAATGTGAGTAGAATCAGCAAAAGAAAAAAAGCTATCACTGAAAAAATGAGAAAATGACATGTAATGCCCGTCCTTGTGGTGGGATTTTTTACAAAATATTTTTAGAAAGGACGACGGGAATTACCGTCCGATTTAAAACTTTTCACTTGCATACCCAGGGTGCGAGACTCTACGTTTATAAAATGAAATGTGCTTTGGGATAAAAGAGGTTTACAGCAGAAAACATTAACTTTTACAAAAAATTAATATATTAGAATCACCCAAATGCTAATATAATATATTTGATAATATATTCTCCATAAGCATGGCACTTCTCTGTTTTTGTACAGCATCCATATCCCAATTTTTCTGTCATTAAACATTTTGTTTGCAGGAATTTGTGTTGTTGGGTTCTAAACATATAATCTTTAGATAATGCATGCTCATGCTGAATTATTATATTTTCTCATGTTTTTATATGATAATTATATGTAAGTTGATACCATGGATTCCTTCAGAAGTGATACTCTTATAAATTTAACATATTTTTTACATATTTATTATACTTTTCACAATATTTATTTTTATATCATTTAATAATTTTTTTTTTCCAGAATTTGATCCCAAATCAAGCTTTATTTATGTTGATGAGGAGTGACTGAAGGCTTATGGTCTGCATATTCCATATTGAGAAAAGATATTTGTAACCGTGAATTGTGCAACCGTCGCGTAATCGTTTTGAAAAAAGTGAATAAAACATGAGACTCACATGAAAAAAATTAATTTTTTAATAGTAGACCTCAATCTTTTTCAATGCGATTACACGGCGGTTGCACACTTCACGGTTGTATGTAGAATTACTCTTCCATATTCTATATTTGTTGTAATGGAGGTTTATTGTTCAGTCATTTGGGACCCAATCTATGCTCTGGCTCCAAGTTTTCCTTTTGTTACCTTTGCTTATCAATAAATTAACTATCGCAATAATTATATACATATATAGATATATATATTTATGCGCATTATTTAGACATTACTTTTTTATAACGAAATCAAAAGAACCAATGACGGGTGTAGAATTTTCTAAAGCAGGGGAATCATGAGTAATGCTACATACAGTCATGAAATGTGTAAACGTTGTGCAGTCGCTTTGAAAAAGAGTGAGGTCCACTATTAAAAAATTAATTTCTTTTTCATGTGGGTCTCATATTTATTTACTTTTTTCAAAGTGATTGCATGGTGCTTGCACACTCACGGCTGCAAGTATCATTACACGGGGAATCATTTCTCTTATGTAGGAAGAAAAAAAAAACCGATGAATTTCTACCCGGTTCGAATGGGTCGGGTTGGGTCAGGTCGTATTTTCCTGGACATGGTAGCGGGTCAACTGGGGGTTGGGCCAAAAAACTAGTGAGCGGGCCGAATGTGCAGGCCTAGTTGTAATTGTATCATTTTGACATGAAAAAAACTACTATGTCGTCCAATTGTTACCGTTCCGTTTGACTGCTCAATGAATTTTGTTTCTATTTAATGATTGAAGAAGTAATTTTTAATGTATTGATGTATTTTTTATATATATTTTTAAAATATTTAAAAATGATAAAAAAATGTGAATAAAAAAAACTCATATTTTTACAATAGAGAAATAATATTTACAGTCGTGAGTGTACAAGCGCCGTGCAATCGCTTTGAAAAAAATGAATAAATATGGAACCCACATGAAAATAAATTAATTTTTTAATAGTGGACTCCACCTTTTTTCAAAGCGACTGCACGGCGTTTGCGTATTCCACAACTGTATGTAGCTAGGACTGTTCATCCGGGTTCCGGACTGGATTTCCGGGTATACCCAGCCCGGAACCCGGGCTCCAAACCCGGACCGGGTTTCGGCCCGAGTACACCCGGGTTATGACCCGGGCCGGAACCCGGATGAACCCGGGTTTCTACAACCCGGAAATCCGGGTTCTAGCTTCAACCCGGGTTTTTTATTTTTTTTTATTTTTATAAATAAAAGCCTACAGTATCTATTTTTTTCAGAAAAAAATATAAAGCTCAAAAAGCTAGTAATATATATATTTAATTTGAAATTAGATGATCATGTACATGTAATATATTCCTCTACTACTTCTAACCTTCCAAAACATTAAAATGCATTATCATGTAAAATGCATGCAATAATGCAATTCACTGCATATTAAATTAAATTATATTACATTATATTACAAAACACAAAATTATAATATATGAAAATTACAAAATGCTTCAATTTAAAGTTTGAAACTGCCATCTATTCCGCTGCTTTTGTATCCTTCAAGTGTTTAATTGCATCTGCACGTCATGAGAAACTAGGGAACCTGAAAAAACAAAATTTTAATGCAATTACAAAATATAAATTGCTATGAACATAATTTTCTTTCAAATGAAGGCAGCAGCCTCCTCATTATCATATGCCCTACACATTTTACAAAGTCATGTATACCATCATCCCTTGTGAAAAAGAGAGAAAATCTCATGACCCAAATAAAGAAAATTAAAAAGAATCTCTTTCTTCCTCTCTTGCATTTCTTTTTCCAAACTGGGGAAAATAAATAAATAAAGATAAGAATCGAAAAAATTTAAGAAGTCAAAGATTGGAAATTTAAAAAAGAAGATCATGCAGAAAGAACTCACAGAGACTTACCCAAATAAACTAAATAGCGGCAAAAGTGCAAATGAACGTTGCAATGACAGAAATGCACATCTGTGAAGCGTTTCAACATCTACAAAGAAACACCATGCACTGATAAAAAGAATTTTGTCACTTTAAAAGAATCATACAAAAAATGCTTATTGACAAATAAAGGGCCACATCCAATTATCCATCAATACAACAGCTAGGCCGGCTTGCATGTTTTAATTTGTAATTTTATTTTTCCTGTCTCATATGTTTTTATTTCTATAATTATGTGGAAGCTAGGACAATATATATATATATATATATATATATATATATATATATACATTAGAGGCGTAAATGTAATAGTACAGGCTGTACAGCTAGAAGGTATAAGAAAGAAAAAAGCTGGCATATACCTAGCTAATATATACATGATAAATCAAGTGAAAAATCCATTCAAAAACAAAAATTCAAGTCTCAAGCTAGCAGCAGCATACTCCCAAAACCAAACAAGACAATAGACAATTCGGGAATTTTAAAGAGCTGTTCCTTTAAAAGGGCTCCAAAAATTAAAGAAATCTACATTCATTTTCCACACTTGTGTTGTGTGCATCGCAAATTAAAGAAAGTACTTACTCTAAATTTTTTTCAGCATCAATGGGAAGAGAGACTCACAGCATCCTCTGTTGAAAATGAAGCTAGATGATCATCTAAAAAAATATTAAAAAATGAGTTAGATAGATAATAAACCAAGATATTAAAAAAATATTTCAAGTTTCAAACTTACCTTCAAGGTCCATCGACTATACGTATTCTTCTAACTCCCGAATGTCGACAGGTTTGGTCCTTAACCAATTTTGGGTGCAAATGAGGGTTTCGACAGTTTCCGGAGACAATGAACTCCTAAAAGAATCCAATATTCGTCCTCCAGTACTGAATGCAGACTCTGAGGCAACAGTGGAAATGGGGGTGGCTAACACATCACGTGCTACCTCAGCAAGGACAGGATAATTGGCGGCATTAACTCTCCACCAATCTAAGAGAACAAAACCGAGCGAGTTATTTACACACGCCTCAGACAAATACTTATCTAGCTCCGATCTAAACGCCATAACACCCTGCTCCTCAAGGAATTTGGTGAACATGATATGAAATTTAGTTGGAGGCAGTGTTGGCTCATTAGAACTCCCCCCACTAGTAGTGTTTGGCCTCCCTTGAGCCACATTAGAACTCCCTCCACTAGCCACACGAAATGTGTTATACTGCTCGATCAAGCGGCCTAAAAGGAGTTTAACCTTGTCCTCTATCTTATCCGCCAACTCATACCCTTTGCACTTTTGCAACCAAAACTTCATTGCCATCATTTTGTATCGTGGATCAAGCACAAAAGCGACATATATCATTAAGTTAAACCTATTTGTGTTACCCTAATACTTGTCATACTTACTTCTCATATTTATGCCCATAGTACAAGTGATAATATCACTACTCAAGCACATATCATTTAATACATCTTCAATTGTGCAAAGTTGCTCAAAATATACATTAGCAGTCATATACAAAGAACCAGAAATGTTCAATGTAACATCATAAAAAGTTTTCAGCAACTCTACAAAAATCCGTGCATTTTTCCAATCATCACTAGTGAGGTTCACAAAATGTTCATCCACAAAAACAAATTGATCAAATGCTTGTTTATGTTTTTCAGCGGTACTCAACATCAAATATGTGGAGTTCCATCTAGTAGGAACATCCAAGCAAATCATTCTCCCAATGATCTTTTCCTTTGCCGCACAAACCTTAAACTTCGCAAATCTTGACGGCGAAGATTTCACATACCTGACGGCATCCCCAATCTTTGTTACAAATTCATAAACATCCTTCAAGCCGTCCATAACAATCAGATTCAATATATGGACAACACACCGCATGTGAAGAAATTCACCACCCAATATAGTACAATCATTGTCTTTTATTCTCCTCCTCATGTAATCAACAGCAACATCATTTGAGGAGGCATTGTCAACTGTGATGGTCAAAATTTTATCAACACCCCATTCATGCAGTCCCAAGTCTAACACCCTCCCAATAGTTTCGCCTCTATGGTCAGGAATTTGGCAAAACTTAAGTATTTTTTTATGCAATCTCCAATTGCAATCAATAAAATGTGCGGTAATGCACATGTAGTTCATATTTTACACCGACGTCCAGGTATCGGTGGTAAGACAAATTCTTTGACCATCCAACAATTTCTTTAATTGTATTTTCTCTTCGTTATACAATTTAATACAATCCATTTATAAAGTAATTCGGGATGGCAAAGTAAATCGAGACTCTAAATCAGTCACGAACTCAACAAACCCTTCATGCTCCACTAGCTTAAAAGGCAATTCACACCTAATAAAAAACTTAGCGGTTGACACCCTATAAATTGTTTCAATTCAGAGATTTGGTCCAAGACTTGGAAACTCAAGGTGACTAATGTTGTTAAAGTGTTTCTCTAGAGAGCTAGTCATGAGGCTCTTCCAACTAAGCTCAATTTGTTCAAAAGAAAGGTGGTGGATTCTCCAAATTCTCCAATATGTATGGAATGTCCTGAAAATGTGGCACATACTATTTGGAATTGCAGATCAACCCAAGATGTTTGGGGGCTTTGCTCTAGAAGATTACAGAAGCGCATCATTGAGGAGAAACCTTTTAGGGAAGTTCTTGCTCCTTTGCTCATACATGAATGAAGAGGAGCTTGAAGAGATTGCACTAACAGCTTAACAGATATGGAAAAGATGAAATGCCTAGGTCTTTCAAGGAAAATTTACACCTCCATGTGCACTGGTGAACCAATCAATCTAAGGAATAGGTGACTACAGAAGATATTATCAGCAAATTTGGGCGGACTGAACCCAAACCCAGATCAAGCCGAGTCCTAGAATCGGGCTCTCTCCGAAGTGTGAAAATGTTTAGTGAGCTCAAAATGTTCCTAGAATCCCATTCATTCACATCGTATTCCCTCTCCCTTGATACTACCAAGAGTTCGCAATAATATTTTATATACACGGACTGAACTAGAAAATAAGAACAAAACCCATCCACCCTTTTCAAATTGTAGTTACCTGATTCAGGCAACTTTCACCTCCACTAGTTGCTACACCAGAAATGGAGCTATGCTTAGCTCTGAATTTCATTTTTCGTAATACGATGCCTTTACTAAAACAGTACTGTATTCCCACAATATTAGAGAGAGAGTGAGAGAGAGAGAGAGTGAGTGAGAGAACAGACTCACGGGGTCACGGCGACGGAGATGCGGCGGCGTCAATGGGGTCGCGGCGAGGAGGCACGGATTTAGGGTTTTCGTAACGAGAGAGAGATAGCGAGACTGCGAGAGAGACAGACTCGAGGGGGTTTCGTTTAGACCCGAACCCGGTACCCAGATTTGTAACCATATCCGGGCCGGATAGATCCGGGTTTTTCAACCCGGATTTAATCCGGGTCGAAACTCGGAACCGGATCTCGGTTTTCCGGGTTTCGGACCGGGCCGGGAAAAAACCCGGCCCAGTTGAACAGTCCTATATGTAACATTACTCTTTGACATTTTCCATCAAGCAAACAATATTTAAATGGTAACGTGGCACTACCATATGTCCACTCATGATAGTGCCGCGTCTGCCGTGAAATGGCGTTTCTGTGCCTTAATGATCTTGCAGATCAAATTGTGCGAGGAGAAATTTCAAATTGTGTTCTTGCTTGTTTATGTTATCAACAGGTGAAAGGTTTTATACATACAAGAATTCCTACCTTTTGCAGCGATTATAAAATCGCTGTCAAACAGATCGACGCCAAGAGATCTTTTTGCGTCGATTTCGGACTCGCTGCGGGAGTCTAAAATCGCATGTGCACGCTGGGTTTTAATTAAAATGTTTTTTGCGGCGATTTAATGTTACCTACGACGATTTTGTGCGTCGCAAGATAAAAAATGTTTTATGTCGCTGTGATTTACGCCGGGATTGAAGCATAGGGGCGCCAAAAGCCATGTTTCCCCAAACTTATTTCCCCCCATGTTTTCCCTCCTGCACTTCAACCCTAAGCACCAACAGACTCCATTTTCAAAGCTCCACCCTTACAATGTTTTCTCACGACGTCCACTCCTCTGTAGTGAGATTTTGTTTTATGTCGGTGATTTTCGCCGGGATTGAAGCATAGGGGCGCCAAAAGCCATGTTTCCCCCCAACTTATTTCCCCACATGTTTTCCCTCCTGCACTTCGACCCTAAGCACCAACAGACTCCATTTTCAAAGCTCCACCCTTACAATGTTCTCTCACGACGTCCACTCCTCTGTAGTGAGATTTTGGCCCATTTTCCGAGTCCCATTTCCCCACACCGGCCTTCTCCCTTCCGTCGTTCTTGGTTCACCAACTTCACAGAACTTCAAATCCCACAATTGGCTACCCTAGTGTGCACACGACCTTCTTTCCACTTGAATATTGTCTCTCTTTGGAAAGCTAGGTCCTACGTTTCCAGCTTCCCTTACAAATTTCACTTTCGTGCCTCCATTTCGACATAGAACTTATGATTTTGGGGTTTTCAAGAATGATCGATCGAGGCTCCAGGTATCTCTTTTTTCCATTGCATTTATCTTTCCCCTTCACGCGTAGGTTGCATTACAAAAGTAGTTGTTTTAACACGTACAATCATTTTTTTTCTCTGTGAAACTAATGTGCATGTTCCTCTGTTTGAGGTTTAATGTTGTGTATCTGCCTCTTGTGTTTGAGCTACATCAGTTGTGGGTATTAGATAATTTTAACTCACCACATATTGCTTTTTTTGCTGAATCAGAAGCTTTTTCTTGTAGAATTTATGGTCCTGTTTTTTTACCTTATTTATTGTAAGTAAATTAATTCGTATAATGCTTGAAGAAAGTGCTGCCATTTTCCTAGAGTATATGAATTTGTGAAGTTGTTGCACAAAGTTGGGGATTTCCACACGATACGGGGCATTTCACGTAACTGGCCATTGTATATTTCACTGAGTTACCCACCTTGTTTGTTTTCTTGGTTCTGTTATGCTGCTAAAAAACATAATGATAAACAACGTGCAAAGCTTGAACTTGCTAAAAACTAGAAAGTTCACTATCATGAGCTATAGGTCAAATGGCATCTCTTTCCCTTGTACCAATGTTCAGACGGTGTCATGATTGTTTTAAAAATATACAGGTCTGCTTATATAATTTACTAATGACAAGGAAAAAATAAACAGTTAAGGCTTGAGTCTAAAGGTCCAAAACTTGGCCTCATTAAGATAGAGGGATTGATGATCACACCTCAACTATTAGCAATGCTTAAGCCACTTATCTGTACAATCACCACACATAGAAGAAGTATATGCTTGGACTTTTGGCGACGAAAAACCCCTTTTCATATTGACATTTAAACACGTATAATAAACAATGAATAGGGTAACATACAAGAATTGTGGGTCAAAAGAAATCTGGCCACTACAACCGAACTTTCCCAAACACCATACAACTGGATATTTCACCCTTTGAATCCAAACCTCTATAACATGCAAGCTGCTTAGTCTGAAAGAGAAGTCCAAAGTTACTTTATTCCATATATCAGGCTTGCATAATGCAGCGATTAATATTTGAAAACTTGAAGGTTGGGAATGCAAAATAACATTAAGGCATGATCCATAACGTAAGGATTGTGCAAAGTAGAAGCAACCTTTTACATTAGAAGTAAAAAGCAAAATGTTTCCTAAGAAATATCAAAAGAGCACTAGTTTTCATGCTTTGTGAACCGTTTTGTAAAAGAATAACTTTTCCTTCTTTCATTTTCGTAGCCCCAACTGTCTCTTCTTTGGAAAGCATTGTCAAGTTTTGGTATTAGGGCACAAAATAAATAAGTTAAAGTTAACAAGGCATAAAAAAACAGGGTTATTAAGAAAATCATAGATGAGCATCTATTCCTTAAACCTTAATTATGTTGCTACTTTAGAATCACCAAAAGAGCATTTTGTGGAGGACTAAGGTAGGTTTTGATCACTTCTAAACTCTCTCGCTCTCTCTTAAGCACAAACTAGCTCTCCTTATCTATATTGTTATATTCTCTACTACTTTTGATCTGTTATTTCTTTTATAACTTTGCTCCCATCTATGAAGAAGCTAGCCACCCTTTATCTTATACTGCTTTTACTTTCATTTTACAAGATTTCCCCTTTTATCCAATCTTTTTCATTTATTTACTGGGAAATGTTTCTCTTTTCCTTCTTTTAAAACTGCTTCCCGATCCTCCCTTAGCTGATCTCATCTTGATTCTACTTTTATTATCCTTCCAAAAACTATTACTATCTAGGGCTACGAATGATCTATTTTAACCTAATAATAGAATGCACATAGTCTACCTTCACTTGCTCTAGAAGCAACAGGAAATAAAGTGAAAGAAATATAAATGGTTTAACTTTGTTAATATGAATTGCAGATTTCTGCTCTATGGTTTCTTTAGCCTTCTGTACTGCATTTCATCTCTAAGCTGTGCCTTCCTGGAAATAACATCTCTATAAGTGAATCAGGACTAGTTTTATTAACTCCTCACTTTCATGCCTCTCCTCATTGTCCATACAAGCATATTTGCGGGATCCGATTAGCCCCCCCTGGGTGCTCTTTCCCTCGATTATTGTTGTAGAAATTTTTTAGCCTCTCTCTCTCAAAAATGCAAAATCAGTTCCTACATTTGTTGGTGTAGTCAATTATTATTAAGAAAGGATACGAGAATTAGAACATACCAGTGTTATCTTCAATCTGGTTTAGAACCAATCTGTCTCACCTTAGTTTCCCCACTTTCCTTCTCCACTTCAACCTTAGGCCTTCTGGTTAAGTAATAAACCAGTACGTTGCTGGTTTCTGCCTTACTTTCACCAATTTCACTTATATGTGTCTCTGTTGCTTCAATAAACCAGTGGAAGATTGCTCTTCCACTGGGTTATTTTGCAGTAACATATCCTGCATATTGGTTGTCTTCCACCAAAAGGCTGGCCTGGATTCATTTGCACTCTGTCTGCTTTTGGTTGGGCCAAGCTTTCCTTGGTATATTACATGCTCATTCCTTGCTTTAATCATCCTGAACTAGCAGATAAATTACAAGGAGACCAACACAGCAAACATGTTGGACAAAATGGATTGAGATCCACTAGGACCACCTCTCATAAAGGCCTTATCCTCTTCCTCTCCCTCTCGCTCTCTCTCTCTCAACATTAAAGGGTTTATACACAATGCCAAAGTCCATACAGACTGTATGTTTAAAATAGGTAAGGATTGGAAGGCACATATATATTTGTGACTGCATATATATATATATATATATATATCGTTGTCAATATATTTGTAATGTATTACCAACTATCCATTCCAATCCTTTATACATAAATCATGAGGACTTTATTTCAAATAATATCCATGGAAGCATTGTCTGTAGTTCTGACTTGCTTCTGTCAGTATATTAAAAAGCATTTTAATATACTGGCAGATTTACAATGGCCTTGCTCCTATTAGAAACGAAGTTTTGTCTTTGACTTCTTGAACTTGAGAGTATAGTGCCTTTAATTATGTAAGAAGGGACTGATCCTTTTTCTTTCACAAACGGCTAGTATCAGATTTTTTGCTGTTGGTGTACTCGTATATAGGATTATATATATTATATTGAGTATAAAACGGACCATTGCTACTGGTCTGTCTAGTAAATATATTTCTATGCTTAATTTCCATAGAAATCTGTTAAACACATGCACCAAGCTTAATATATATGACTATATATATGGAAATTCAGATTTTTTTTTTTTTTAATACGATAATGAACTTCCATTCATGATGCCACATTACAAAGTTTTCCTCAGATAACCTTATGCACAATTTACTCAGCACCCTCCTCAGTCCAACATTGAAATCATTCTAAGATGAAGCAAATTTTTATAATATATGTGAAACCCTGTTGTTGCCTTCCCTCTTCACAAACTAGATCTGCCCATTCCTAAAAGCTCTATCACTTATCACAGCCTTAAGCTCTATGCTTAGCAACAGATGCTCCTATCTTATCACTGTATATCAAAATTTTTTTTTTGAATAAAATGCAAGTATTATACTTTCAATATTTATAGCCTGAATTGCAGTGGCTTGTTAAAAATCCATAGTTCTGATGCTCTTGTTGACTATGCAATGAGGAGGATCTCACCGGAACTATTAATGTAATTCATGGGAACAAGTGTTATTGCTGCAATTGTTGTCCATCCAGTCATCGTTCTAGTGCTACCCCCCAACCTTGTAGTTTATTACCTTCTGGGAGAGACATAAAACCAGTAAAATAAGAAAAAGAATGTGAATGAAAAGGACAGGTGCAAGATTGCACTCTCCCCCACAAACCACAATTGGAAGACAAGTGTGGATTTAGGCAGATACCTGATAAGCCTACTTCTTGCTAGATCTCAATATTTAGAGTTTGAAGGCAAAAATAAGTGCTTCCATGGAAAAAAGGTTGACTATGAGTTCATAAATTACACCCCAAAATTGGACAAAGATTCAGTGAGCTACACAATACTAGAATTGGCCATCTTTTTTTTTTTAAGAAAATAGCCACAATGCACCCACCAATTAAAAAATGGTAGCATGTTGTTTAATTTGTATTTTATGGAGTTATTTATAAAAAAAACAAATAGAATGGTATAGAATTATAATATAAAGATTATGACAGACATGTGCATGAAGACATAGCATGTTGACTGGAAAATTCAAAACAAATATGCTTTTTTGTTAATGATGGATCTTGAAAAGCTCCCGGTATGAGGTGAAGGACACTATACACATTTTGGGAATCTAATGCTTAATTTTTTTTTTTAATAAGAAAAACATGGGATTGTTTGCTACGCTCACTAGCTAATCCTAAACCATTTCACCTAAATCAATCATTTCTATCTTTAAAAAGCTCTAGATAAAGTCACTTTTTTATGGAGTTAAGTGCAGTGGATTAGAATATGAACACTATAGTTGATTGCAAATACAAAAATAATGGACAAAGCACTAATTATATGTCATTTTTGTCTTTAATGTTAACTCAAATGTTTTTCACTAGATAAATGATGCTCCCACTGTAACAGGAGGAGGCTACTGTTTATACACTCTCTTTGTATTGACATTATGCAATCTGAGAATAATCCCAATAGGAAAAAGTTACTTTATTGATGAAGATTTTCAGCAACCAAGTTCCCTTCATTTCAACTTTCTATAAAGTTGTTGTTTAATAATACTAATACTTATGGCATCTACTCAACTAATTTTTATTCTCAATGTTGAACCCCCATGCACGACTACTCATGTTGTTATTGTGGTGCATGTTTTTCCTTATTCCTTTTTTTTTTTTTTATGGATTAAGAGATAGGACTAGATCATGATCAGGTTAAGCACCATTTAGAATCTCAAGTCTTTGTAGAGTGACTACTTTTGTCATTGACATGTTTGCTATTGGAATTACATTGTAATTTTTTTTGAAAATAAATGTTTACAATTTATTCATCTTCCATTCATTTATCATCCTCTCATTATTCCATAGGGTGATATTAAATGTTTGATAAATTTTTTGCCTTATTTTCCACTTGTTAATCAATCATTAAATCCAATATAATGATAAGCTGGTATCACTCAAATAATATTTTTTAAAAATATTAGTTATGATTAGAAAATAGTAAAATAAAAATGAGTCGAGACGAGCTTTCATATTATAGATGCTTTGTCATATCAAGATTATACAGATTGAACTCTTTGATTTAATAGATCTCTTATAAGAAAACGCAATATGGATGAGTGAAATTCATAAACTCCACTCCACTTGACACTCATCCCAGGATCTAAATCATTTAGATAAAATTAGGTTGATTCCAAATCACAATGAGTTTGTGATATATACATTGGACCCAAATAAAACATTTTTCATGTTTTGGGTAACCAACCTTTAATTTTCTATGGAAGCTTATGAACAAAAAATTAACAACATTATTCTATCCTCTTATCTTTGTGGAATGGATCACATGGAATTTGACTAGAAATATTTTGTCTTCTAGGGTTACTTAATTAGTGTTATAAAATCTTCATATTTGATGACAAGTTCCTACTTCCTAATTCATACAAATTACAGTCCATAATTAAACTATAAAAATCTCTTAACAATCTCTTGAAATCTCTTACCATATGTTGGTTGGACAAGCATATCTGAACTGATTATTGTTCTCTTTCCTATCTTTACTATTGGTATCTATATATATGTTGCTGGTATTAATATTAGATTCTGGTAAATATATCATGGCATTTTCTTTATGCTTTCCTTTTTATTTCTTACGATTAGTTGTTTCCGAGGTAATTACTGTAGACATAATTTTCCATGACTGTTTATTTTTTCTACACAAACTGTTTATATCTGAGGAACAATAGGCATTTGTTTGACTGAATTGTGCTATGCCCGTCTCGGCCAAGCCCAGTTGTTGTAGCATACGGCTTCTTTTACATGTATACGGTACTTTAATGTAAAGACTTAGTTTTAAAACTAAGTTTTCTTAATTTCTGGAAAAGAAGCATACCTTTGACTGATTTGGACTTACTTTGTATTGCTAAGTTGTAATACACAAGGGGAACATGACATAATGCAAGGATGAGCCATAATTTTTATCGAATATTGGTAACGTTTTGTGTTAATTGTGGTTTGATTCAAGTTAATACATTGTGTCGTGGTATTATGGTGTGTAAATCTGTACAAGTGTCATTAAACAGCACGTTATTAAACAATCATCCACATCAAGAAACTGGTCCTTCCTTTTCACAACCTCCCTATTACTGCCCTGGTACCGTCGTTTACATTCAAGTACATATGAGCATGAACTTGATTAAATAATTGTTTTCCTTATAAGTAATGATAATATTAAAGTACACCAACTACACGCTTCCATAACCTCCAAAATCGTTCCAACTCGTGTGGGTGGACCTCCATCTAGTGTAGCATCTTTATATGCACCAGTCTACCCTATACCAACAAATATCACATATAGTACTATGTTTAACATTATGACATATTTTCTGCAGCACTTCACTACTCCTGCCATAAACACAAAAAATTGTTCAACACTACCTTCATCTCTCCACAATGATATGCATGACAACCCCGGTTGGTATCGTTTTCTCCATTTTCTCTTGTGGTCCATAGGCAAGTAAGTTTGACTTGGCTGCTTATTTTGCTCACCAAAGCACTTTCTCAAATTCTTTACTTGTCCTCCGTATAGCTAAATTGATGCATATTATCTGATTAGCCTTAAAGTTCATACGTGAGTGCTAATTAGTGGATATCTGTAGGGGTGTAAACTCAAACCGGAAAACCGGTCCGGACCGGACCGGTTTTACCGGTTTTGAACCAGTCCGGTCCGGAACCGGTTTTTAAAATCTAAAAACCGGCCGGGTCCGGTCCGGTTCCAGTTTCGGAATTTTTTGGACCGGACCGAACCGGACCGGACTGGTTGATTAAAAAAAATAAAAAATAAAATTTTTATATATAAGTTTTATACATATTTTATATATATATATATTAAATATTAATATATATAAGTTTTATATATAATGTATAATTATAAATTTTTATGTGAAATTTTTATATATAATTATATATATTCATATATGAAATAATTTCTTATTATAATTTATAAATTATTACATAAAATGTTAATACTAAATCACTAAAAGTTTATAACTAATACTAATATATAACTTATAACTATATCAATAGTCTAATATTAATACTATTATATAGTCTAATATATTAATAAAAGTATAAAACAGTTTTTTTTAAATCATTTTTTTTAAACAAATTTTTAATGACAAATTGTGAAACTTAAATTTTAAAAAAATCGGAAAACCGGACCGGAAACCGGTAAAACCGGAAGTACCGGTTTAGGAGAATAATCGGTGCGTAATCGGTTTTGAAAAATACAAAATCGGTACATACCGGTTCGGTCCTAGATTTTATCCAAAACCGGACCGAACCGGACCGGTTACACCCTAGATATCTGGCCTGGATGCTTGTTTTACGCAGAAGGACTTTAATTCAAAACCGTGCGTAAATGGGTGCAAGTTGGCTTATGAAACATACTTGTAATATATGTTTGTGCTTGTAAAGATATAAGAAGCCGGCTTGGTCCTGACTATGAATCTCTGCATATATACTATATATTGCATATATACTATATACTCAGAGTCTTACAAAGTTTACAAGTCTAGGTGCACTTTTATGCTAGGTTTTGAGCCCAGCATCCAATAGATCGAATAAAAAGTGATATATATAGGCACAATACCGAAAAGGTTACTATAAAAGACGTTACGATAAATATGCATTATGCATATCAATCCATGAGAACAGTGCTGCCCTTAAATGTGGAGTAATAATGTTGATTTCAAATGAGATGAAGCCAAGAAAAATACATCCCAGTTCCTAAACTACCACTAATATCATGGATCTCAATCATAATTCTAAAATACTGAGAAAGCATCAATTCTAGGTTGTCACACTACTATTAAACCTGTTCTTTCATGGAAGCGGGCGGTTTGAGAAAAGTCTTAATGCCACTCTCTTAGCACTCATTCCCAAAAAGTCAGGTGTGGAAGAAGTGAAAGATTTTCGACCCATTAGTTTGGTGGGCGGTCTATACTAAATTTTATCCAAAGTATTGGCAAACAGATTGAGTAGGGTGATGGAAAGTTTGATTTCGAAGTCTCAAAATGCATTTGTTCAAGGTAGGCAAATCCTTGATTCGGTACTGATAGCCAATGAATGTTTGGAGAGTTGTGTTAAATCGGGAGAGCCTGGACTCATTTGTAAGTTAGATATGGAAAAAGCTTACGATCACGTTAATTGGAGGTTCTTAATTTATATGCTGGAGAGATGCGGCTTTGGCTCTAAATGGTGTTCCTAGATCCTTCATTGTATCTCTACAGCCTGTTTCTCCGTATTGGTGAATGGTACGCCCAAAGGTTTTTTCAAAAGCTCCCGAGGCTTGCGACAAGGAGACTCCCTTTCTCCTCTTCTCTTTGTTTTTGTGATGAAAGCTTTCAGCAAGATGATTTCAGGGGCAATAGAGGGAGGGCTCATACCAGGATTCTCAGTGGGAGAGGCAAGTTCAGGTTCGCTTAACATTTCTCACCTATTGTTTGCTGACAATACTCTAATCTTTTGTGAAGCCAGACATGAGCAAATTCGAGCTGTGAGAGCTCTTTTATTATGTTTTGAAGTCGTGTCAGGCTTGAAGGTGAATTTGGCTAAATCAAAGATAGTGTCAGTGGGACATGTACCCAATGTGGAGAGTCTGGCATCCATCTTGGAGTGCAAGATATCTCAGTTGCCTATGAAATATCTCGGTCTTCCACTGGGGGCGGCGTTCAAATCGAAATCTATTTAGGACGATGTAATAGAAAAAATGGAAAGGAAACTAGCTGGTTGGAAGATGATGTACTTATCCAAAGGGGGCCGGGTAACTCTCATAAAAAGCACTCTTTCTAACTTACCAACATATTTCCTTTCACTATTTCCACTTCCCGCTAAGGTGGCTCATCGCATGGAGAAAATTCAACGTGATTTCCTGTGGGGAGGAATCAAGGAAGAGTTTAAATTTCACTTGGTGAAATGGGGCACAATTTGCTCCCCCATCAAAGAATGAGGATTGGGTATACGACATTTGAGTTCTTTCAACCAAGCCTTGCTTGGAAAATGGTTATGGAGATATCACCATGAACGGGAGGCCTTGTGGCGAACCGTCATTGCTTTGAAGCACGGGGAATCATAGGGAGGGTGGTGTTCCAATGAGGTGAGTGGACCCCATGGAGCAGGGCTTTGTAAACATATTAGAAGAGGGTGGGACAGCTATGCAGCACATACTTGCTTCAAAGTCGCAACAGTGTTAAGGTAAAGTTTTGGCATGACTTATGGTGTGGTGATCGGGCACTCAAGGATGTTTATCCACGAGTTTACAGCTTAGCAAGAAGGAAAGAAGCATCTATTGCAGATCTAGTTAGCTTTTCCAATGGCTCCTCCCAATGGAACCTCACTTTCAATAGAGACGAACAAGACTGGGAGATGGATGACTTTTCAGCCTTTTTTGACCTTGTGTACTCAACTCGGGTGTCAGGGGAAGGCGAAGACAAGATATATTGGCGTCCCTCTAAGAAGGGAGTTTTTACGGCCCGCTCTTTCTATCATTCCTTAAATGTGCACAACTTAGTCCCGTTCCCATGGAAGAGCATTTGGAAGACAAAGGCACCTCTAAAGGCAGCTTTTTTTGTATGGACAGCCTCCTGGGGAAAGATTCTTACCATAGATAACCTGAGGAAACGCAGCATTATAGCTATGAATTGGTGTTACATGTGTAAGAAGAGCATTGAGTCCGTTGACCATCTATTACTACATTGCGAGATTGCCATGTCCTTATGGACCAAATTCTTAGCACGGGTGGGGTTAGCATGGGTGATGCCGGAAAAGGTATGTGATTTTTTAGCCTCTTGGAGAGGTATTAGGGGCAACTCTCAAATAGCATACATATGGAAGATGTTATCTACTTGTCTATGGTGGTGCATTTGGAGGGAGCGGAACGCAAGATGCTTTGAAAATCAAAAGAGATCAATCGAAGAGCTTAGAACTTTGTTTTTCAATACTTTGCTCCATTGGTCAATTGTAATTGATTTTCAGGGCAGGTCTTTTTATGATTTCCTTGTATCCCTAAGCTAGACTTAAACTTGCTCATGTATATGTCCCGTATACTTGGGCATTCTCTGTCTCACTTTTGATCAATAAAATTTTGTTTACCGATCAAAAATAATTTTATTACAATGAGTTTACTTATCAAAAAAAAAAATTTAACCTGTTCTAAACAAGGTGTACAATACCAAAATATTACTAATAACACATATAATATATAATTATTTAGAAAATATTTCCAACAAGTATAGCTCTTGAAAATTATTTAGGAGATTAAATTGGAAGGGAACAACCCAAGTGAAAGAGCTAGGAATAGGGGTGCATTGGCTGTTTCCTCACTCCAACGACTGCAGTAACTAACATACGGATAAAATCCATCTATTCAATAATTTAGTTATGTTTTAAAATTTCATATAAGAAGTTGTTTCAGTCCTATTGATGTGATGCTCTCAAACTCTTGCTTGGGATGGAATGGAGAGTTGGAGCGTCGGGATATGCAATATATGGTTACATATCTCCGTTCATGACAATTAATATGTAATGACATTTTAGTATACAACTAACAGTATGCAATAATCGCAACGGAATAAGGGTGACTTACAAAAATTTTACGCCAGAATGAACTAAATATCCCAATAGATGAATTAACCAACAATAGATACTGTCTTACTTAAGAGGTCCACATAGTAATGCATGTTTAAACAAAAAGTGAGAGATAGAATCTTCTTAATACAGATATTGCATCAAAGTTCATAGTCACATCAATTCTCTCATCCTTTTGATGGTATATAGAGCCATTGCTATAAACACTAATCCAGCCTCCACTCAGGATCGGGCTCATCCTCAACCATGGTTCATCCTGTTCGTCGTATGCTGGTCCTGATACAACTTCTACCATTTCAGAGGGAATGATAGTGGGACTACTACAGTGAGATTCTTTGAAATTCCAGTAAGTTAAACAACCAACTCACAGAGATAAGATATGCATGATTATGATAAACATGAGACGCATGCAGAAAAAATTGTATTTGTCTCCCATGCATCCAGATTCCTCAACATCTTTTATAGAAGCTTTAATGCACATTTTCTTTTAGAGAACATTTTTTACTTCATTTTTTCAAAAACTTAACATTTCATAGTTATGAAATCCATCATGAATATAACATATGGTATCGTCACACCTCCCTTATATGCACCGTGAGTACCTGCGAGGGATCGTAGTACAACTCATGTTGAAACTACGTCTTTATCTGCAGATATTGTAACCCAATGCATTGGTATCATAACATTTTATCATAACATATTATCATTATAACATATCATCATAACGTATGAACCTACCAACATTAGATGCCATATTCCACTTCGCTCCGGCATTCTTTAAAAAGAATACATTCGAAATCCGTTGACGATTCTTTGTCAACCTAGGGGTTACAACTCTATTTTTACTCACTCTAGAGTATACAGATGAGTTCCATTAGGATGATTCTCTATCATAGCTTTTGGGGTCGTGACCAAAATTTATTTTCATGCCATGTTTGAAAAATGCAGTTCATGACATATGCATATGTAGTAAACTTCATGTGAAAAATGACATTTATATGCAATATGCTAAAGTGGTGAGAATTTCACATGTCATGTAAGCAAGTAATCAAATGCTCAATGATGTATCATATGATGTTTCATGCTCAAATGACATTTAATAATAAATGTGGCGTTTATACAATAATCATAAATAAATTCTCTAATAGTAAGTTCTTTCCGAGTACTTAGTAATTTGGTGCGGCTGTAATAAGAGTTATTCTAAGTTGGAAATTGTAAAGTTAAGGAAGATCTCCATAATCAAAAGGGTTCAAACAATGATATTTACAAAAGTGCTCCTACATTTCTCGAAATTGCCACTTAGGCCCAAAACATTCATTATTTTCATTTTAGACCCAAATTTTACCAAATTTCACAAACCTTATATTTTGCATGTTCTAAATCTATATATGATCTTAGAATTGCAAGAATCCATCAACTACTATACAAAAATCTATCCAACCCGTGACATGCATTTTGTGGGCCTTTTTGTGATTTCAAGCATATAACCTCTTTGGATGCATGTGTGATCAAGTTTCATCAAGTAGAAAACCTTAAATCTTATCTTGGAAACATGTTTGTAACTTAGGTTCAAGTCACACGAGTTTACCCCAACACTTATATATTGGTTAACACCAAATCATCATAAAACCTTCAAACTGAGTGCATGCATGATGTTTCTAGCTTCTTTTGTCAATGTGGGTTTTAAAGCCTAAATAAATCATGCATTCTAGCTCTCATCTTGATAACAAAGCATTTCTAGATGCTTATGACTCATACTTTCCAAACTTAGCCAAGATTTTACAAAATAAACTTGAAACAAGTGGAATCTGAAACATGTTGGATGATCAACACAAGATATAGATTTATAAACCTATGATGACATGCTATTTTCCTCAAATTTAAACCTTCAATAAATATTTCAAGATATTAGTAAAATATATAAGATCATAATAAGACATGTCATGGCTAAAATTTCATCACAAAACAATTTATTCAATCAAAACTCCAAATCTGAACCAAAATGCATCTCTTCAAGTTAAACCTCATATAACTCAATCAAATCTTCATTCTCATGGTATAATTCAAAGCCTAACAAAAAGATAGGGTAGGATTACTCACCAAACCGTGGCTTTTGATGCTCCAACAAATCAACTCACTCCAAGAACTCACTCTCAACCACTCAGTTTCACCCTTCTCTCACACTAAGAATATTTTGCTCTCAAGAACACAGAGAATGTAACCTGTGTAGATTAGGGGGAGTTTTAACATCAAATCCCAAAGGACAACCTTAATTTCAGTGGCAAAAATGAAATAAAGTCATGAATATCATATTTCATTGAAGTTTGAAGAGTGTAGTTCTATGATAAAGTCACTATACCACAATATAAATTGATATCAACATGGCGCAACAATATATCTCAGATAACAAGTCAATATTTCTTTAAGCAAAGGTCATAGAAGTAGTGGATATGTAAAGGAATATGTTCATCAAACTTCAGGCACCAAATTCATGGGGGCAATGTAAAAAAAGGAAATAGATGCAAGCTATCTTGTTTGTGTCCACCCTTGCCATGGGCGATTCTTTTTACTCAGAAGTGAGCGTGAATGACACATCTTTCATATTGTTCATACCTATCTTGTTTGATAGACAGAGATACACTCATCACTGATAACTTTTTTTCTGAAAACTGTGTAATTAAAGTTTTGAACAGGTTTCAATTGGCACTATTAATTATATATTTCCCAATATTTCTAGATTAAATTGAAATATTGCTATATTTCCCAATATATTCTTACTTGATCAAGAAAAGACAGATTTATCCATTCTTGAAAATGTAAAAATAAAGGAGTGGTAAAATCATTGAGCTAATAAATGAATGGCAAATACCAAATCAAGTAAGTCTTAAAGACCAGAGACAACAAACGAAAATCTCACCTGAAATTCCGCTTGGGCTATCATTTACTTCAATCCATTTTTCTTCTTTTATGTGCTCTGCTTTCATGCTTGTATACAACATTGGCTCCCATACTTATATAATACCAAACCGAAAAAGGTTCCCAAAGAGAATCACTTGGAGTGGGAGGAATATGAAGTTGAACCCTCAAATTGTCCAAAACCTTTGCCTCAAATGATTCTAAATCAGAGTACCACATCCATACTTATTGGTCAAAGGCTTTGATATGATTCGATGTACTATCGATACGACATACACAATTTGAGCTGCTAATAGTTACCTCAGCTTTCGATAAAAAATCCTCATACCTAAGATCTTCATTGAAAAATGTAATGACATATATTACAATCCCGCTGATATCTTCCAAATAGTGTGGCCCCTCAATATTTATTACCCAATCTTCATTTCCTTTGATCAATTGGACATCATCATCCCCTCTCTTAGCAATTTCATTTTCTAAAAATTCTTTATGATGTTGGAACCACTCTGGAATCTCATTTTCCGGTAACACAGTGGCATTATAATGTCCCTGTTAAAACAATATCATCATCATCATTTATTTTAAAGTCATGCATCCTATATAGAATTGAGAGAGAGGATAAGACACATACATACCTTCCACATTAATGGATTTGGCACTTTATAATTCCAAATCTGCTCATGCATTTTGTTGCAGCCCTTCAAGTCAAAAAAAGATAGCGATCTATTGTGGCTTCCATTGAATTCCAATGATCTTGATAGTTCTAGAAATCTTTCTAATGACTGGCAATTGAGAGCAAATAAAAGTTCTAACTTTGGTGGAAGTTCTGAGATTTCTTCAAGTTTCTTGCAACCACTCAAGTCGAGCACAGTAACTGCAACAAATTCTTTTATGCTTGTGGGAAGGCTAACAATTTGACTTCCTGATAGATTTAAATCAGTCAAAGTGGTTGAGAAATTGGAAAAAAACTCGGTAAAAAAACTTGATATTGGAAAGAAATTTGATTCTGATTGGAAACAATTTCGACAATTCAACACTTGTAATTCACTACTTCCATTGCTTGAATTTGTTGGAGGCGCCAATATTTCCTGGAGTTGTTCTTCACTCAATGTTATCTCGTCTTCCATTGTTGGAGACTCAATAGCTAGAATGGATTGTCGATCATCCCCCATCTTCTTTAGCATATTTGCACAACCACTAATCCCAAACTCTCTTAAATGTTGCAATAGAGGAATGATGTTAATTGAGAGACGCACAAGGTTTTTGCAGTTATTTAAATATAAAAACTCAAGTCCAGTGAGATTTCCAATGGACAAAGGTAGTTCTTCCACTGCACTGCCCCGTATATATAAAGCATATAAAGATTTCATTTCACACAGAATTTCAGGAAAGCAACGAAGGCTTGGGCAACATCCAAGATCAAGTAAATTTAAAGATCTCAACTTGAGGCTTCTTGGAAAAATTCTGAGGTTAGAGCAATCGAAAAACAACAAATAAGAAAGATTCTCTAGGGATCCAACAGAATCATGCACCTCAACTAGACGTGTACACCTGTCAACTTCTAAATCCTTCAAATTTGGGATGCTTGAAAGATCTGGAACTTTTGTTAAGAAATTACAATCATGGAAATGCATAATTGTCATATCCTGTTAAAAAAGAAAAAAACAAATGGAAAGGAGTTTAGCACATAGATTATAGAAACAAATTTATTGAAGATGATAATTGCAGGCACCTTAGATTTGATAAAGCTTAACTCCTTGACTAAACTACCACGCATGTTAAAGATAATGAATTTATTTCTGTGAAAATTGTAAGTACCTTAAAATTGATGGAGCACTTGATGAAGCCTAACTCCCCAATGAAGCTACTACGCATGTTAAAGATAATGAGTTTTTTTCCATGGAAATTGGGTGGCAAAGATTGTATCGGATATTCAAACCAATCACGTACTCTTAACTCGTTGGAGAGATAATTAGGTCCACTTGTAAAACTAGCTTTACGAACGATAAGCACTCTAAGTCTTTTCATCTGTGAAAATGCTACATAATTCAAACTTATCGCGTCCTCGCCTTTGGGCATTTCAATTATCATGCCTGCAACTTTGTTCGTGCCCTGGTATGTAAGTGAATGCACAAAATTGTTAGCAAAATTACTGCATAAAGTTAAGCATCAATTTTCTAAAAATAACTAGTATATTTTTCTCATTACTGAATTGTTAGGCTATTAGAAACGATAAATGATACATTTATTGACTAATCTTAATTAAACAAAATGATCTATTATATATAACTACAAATTCATTTTGATTTACAGAATATATATATATATATGTTTACTAATTTCATTTATATATATATGTATATTAATTTATAAGGCCAAATTTTCCGCTGGATTTCACTTTTAAAAACGGAAATAAATCTAAATTAAACTCAAGTTTGTTTTACTCTTACCGTGCTTTCTTCCAACACTCCACGGATATCCTTGTAAAACCAAAGTCTACTACGTTCACCAGGTTCAAGGGGTGATTTTAGTCGAACAATTTCTCGACCCATATCTTGTAGCAAGTCATGCATCCAAACATATTCACCCTCAATAGTAATAAGACACTTTTTTATAAGCTTATCAATACCATAATCAGGAAAAAAATCACAACTTTCAAATATTTTCTTGATCTCAGCCAAAGATTCTCCGTTAAAGAAAAAGGCAATATCAAGGAACATTTCCTTCTCCTTATCTTCCAAACCATCATAACTTATTTGAAGTACATTCTGAATATCTCTGTGAGGAATGCTTTTATACTTATCCAATGCTCTTTCCCATTGATGCTTACTTTGGTCTTTTAGATCCGATCCTAGCACTGTTAAAGCTAGTGGAAGACCTTGAGCATATTCTATTACTTGTTTAGAGAGTTCCACATACTCATCAAGTGGTTCGTCTTTCTTGAAAGCATGCAAGCTAAAGAGCCGAAGAGCTTCATTGTCATCCCAGAGCTTCAACTCGTACTTTGAATCATGAACTTCAAAGAATTTTAGTAATTGTTGATCTCTTGTTGTTACGATGATTCTACTTCCTAAACCAAACCAAGCGCGATCTCCAGCTAATTTTTTTAGTTGGTCCAACTCATCCACATCATCAAGAACTAGTAGAACCCTTTTAGAGCGAAGTCTTTCCCGAATCACATTGACTTCCCTATCAGCATCATAAATATCCAATTTTTTCCCTAAGATCTCGGAAAGAAGTATTTTTTGCAGCTCAATCAGACCTTCTTTTTGATCTTTCTTTAATATTACTCAAGAAACAACGTCCAACAAATTGATCTGATATCCTGTTATAAATATCTTTTGCAAAAGTGGTCTTTCCAATTCCACCGACTCCAAAAATCCCCACCATGCGTCTGATATCATTCCTTTCAAGACTTAAATGCTGATATATGTCTCGTATACGAGACTCTATTTCAATTAGATACGTGGCAACGTATAGAGGTGTTTGGTATAGTATTCTTGAGCTGACCCACTGAATGATGCTTTCGATAAATTCTGACTCATCATCCCTATCAATAAAAAAGAGAAGAAAGTTTTAAAGAGTCAGACTTTTTTCACAGGTACATGACATGTGTGAAATTATATCTTGTTTCTGCTTTGTTTTTTTTTTTTTTTTTAATTTCTCTGCTACTAAGTGACAGCATTAGATTACTATGTGAAAGGGTAGCTTTTCTCCGTCCTTAATCTGAGTGTTTCAATATTAGATTATGCATTCGTCAAAGGGTAGACTTTTTCATTCTTTTGTATGTATTAATAAAATTTTTAAACTCTTTTTTTGTTCCATTCTCGAATGTGTCCCTCCCTTAGATCAGACTTATGTTCATTTAAGAGTATGTGTGAGTCTTTAAATATATGTAGAAACAAAATGAAACTAATTAAAAACCAGTACTACTTCTAATTTAAAGCCCTTTTTGTTTTAATTATCTAATTTTTCTAACAATCCGATCATTGATCAGTTATTTGATGGACGAAATTCCATATATATTCCTCTTTTCCTTTGCTTTTGCTAGAAAGAAAATATATATAATGTATTTTTATTTATCTCATGTTCTTCTATTTCTCCAATAAACTGTATGTGAAACTAACGTGGTAGTGCTAATATATATTAAATCCCCTAATATCTCTTTATATAGCATCATATATATATATATATATGCTCACACATACACACGCGAAGAACATATATATAGGCAAAGCTTACCGGCCGATCGCTGTATATTCAAGCCCGGACAATTCGGCTACTTCTTCTAAAGCTTCCTTCCAAGACTCCACCTGCTTTATGTCTGCATCCTTGATTTTCTTTCCAAGTTTAGTGAATGCTTCCCCAAAGCTTCCTTTTTGCTCTCGTATGTCTGATGGTTTTATCTCATAGAATATGGGTAAAACAATTTGTTTGAATAATTTTTTACACTCAAGAATCTTCAATAACTCATCTAAGCACCATTGAGATTCTGCATAGTTTTTAGAAAATACAATGATCGAAATCCTTGACTCTTCAATAGCTTTAAAAAGTCCAGGCGAAATTTGCTCTCCTCTGTCAAGGTCGTCACTATCCTTGTAAGTCTTGATTCCACTTTCACATAAAGCTCGCTTTAGATGAGAAATAAACTTGTAGCGAACATCTTTACCTCTAAAGCTCAAGAATACATCATAATTCCGTGGATGGATGGATGAAGGAGATGATGATGAAGAAGAGGAAGAAGCTCCTAATCGAAAGGCCATGGAAGGAGATGATGAAGAAGAAGAGCAATAAGCTCCTAATCGAAAGGCAGACCAAGCGGAAGGAGATGATGATGAAGAGGCCAGGAGGTAGAAGGTCCAATTATAGATCAATAGGCATCGCAAATAAATAATTGTAGAGAAGTGGGTAGGCAACACCGTGTATATGGGTGCTAGTTGACTTACCAATAAAAATAAAATAAATTTAGATGTTAAATTATTTGTAATAATATGCTGTCACATAAAATACCAAATTGTGGCTCTATTTTTAGGAATATATATATATATATATATATATATAATTGATTTTTATAAAGAATAAAGTTAACTCAATTTCAGCCTATTATCACTACAAGAGAATTGGTTTTTTGGGACCAATCATTTTGACTAAAAAAACCTCATTTTTTTAGACAAATTTCATCTCTAAGTTATCTCAAGAAGCATTTCTCAAAAGGTTTTTAGGACTAAATTTGACTTTTGCTCCAAAAAAATATTTTTAAGGACAAAATTGAGTTGAACCAGTCGTAAGCATTCGAATATTTAGAGATGAAAAATTTTTGTCCCAAAAAGCCGTTCGAATGGAAAGAAATCAGTTTGAACAAAAACACGAAACCGTTTGAACTGTATAGAAATTTGGTGTCTTCTGCTATAGATGTCTATCTGACTCAATTGGGTTGTTGTGGGTTGGAGTGAAATATGAGGATTGATTGGTTGAAGCCACAAAAGCCAAATTATGATTTAATTCATGTTTTTTTTTTGAAAACTGAAAATTTCAATGCCTCTTTACCTCTAGATAATTAGGTTGAGGAAAAAAATTAATTGGAAAACAATAATTTAAATATCAAATTAAATTATTACTTAACATATGATTAGTGAAATTGCAAGATATGAAAGAAAAAATTAAAAATATTATTATTAAAAAAATAATATTATATTGTTATTTTGATGAATCTAATAGCTAATCCAATGTAAGATTATGAATAGGAAGATTTTACATTTATAAAAAATATGTACTTTTCATCAAATTTGATGAGTCCAATGCTAGTGCTCTGAGATGACAAATATTTCAATTTACTAAACTAATTAGTTCTCAATGCAAGAATTTAATCAGAACTAAAATTTTCAAATTGTTTTCCAAAGTAGAAACCTGCACATGATATTTGAGTTTGGAGTCTCTGAAAATTCTCACATATTAGCCATTATAATATTTTTGACAAGATGAATTCTTTCTTTCTTTCTTGTACCCTTAATTTACCTGTGAATGGACTGATGTTTTGGTTGATCGATAGAGCACTGCCCTATGGTTTTATGTCTATAGAAAGGTGAGTAAACACGTACGTTAGGCCTGCTACCCGCATGGTGCGGGACGGGGGGTGCCCTTCCCCGCACCCCGCCCCGCACCATGCGGGGTTGGGGATTTTCCCCCCGCCCCCCGCCATTATGTTAAAAAAAAATTTTTTTTGGTCTAAAAATATTTTTTTAGACCAAAATTATAATATAATTTAAATAATAAATTAAAATTTATAAATATAAAAAAATTTAAACTCATTAGAGTTAGATTTTGGATTGATTTGGCCAAGGCAATACAATAGTCATCTTAAGTCTTTTATAAATTGTGTATATCTATATACAATATATTTATTTAATATATCGAAATAATTTCTTTTTTTTTAATGTGGGGCGGGGGCGGGGCGGGGCCCTGCTGGGGTCATCCCGCCCCCGCTATGCCCCCGCATGGGCGGAGCGGGTTAGCCTGCCCGCCCATGCGGGGGCGGGGCAGCGGGCCCCACTGCCCACACCTAACGTACGTTACTTGTTGCAAGATTCATTACAGATATAGAAAAGCTCAACATCCAAATGGGACCTAGTGGATCGATATGGGGTCTCGATAGTTGTTTTACGCAGAAGGACTTTAGTTCAGGTTCGTGTAAATGGGTGCAAGTTGGCTTGTCAAACATGCTACGTTTGTGCTTGAAGAAGATATAAACAAGTTTACGTATTGAAAAGGAACTTTCTCGAAAAGACATAAGAAGCCCTTGTTCTGATTGTCTATCATATAGTACTATACAAAGTGTTTAAAGCAATGTTTTGAATATCGTACCCAGGGCTGCAAATGGTCCAGTCCGGTCCGGAGATGGACCCATCATTTTTCCAGACCGGACCGGACCGAACACCCAAACCGGTCCAGTCAGTCTGGCCTAATTTTTTATTTATTTTTTAAATAATTAATAAAAAAAATTATTTAAAATTCTAAATTAAATTAAGTGACTTATTAATGTGGATTATGTAACAAACTCAATAAAAAAATATTTTATATGATCAATGATAATAAATTAGATGAAAATTGTATTATTAATTTATATAATTACTATATAATTAACTAATTGATATTATATATTAGTTAATTCATAGAATATTTAAAATTTTATATTGTTAATAGTGATAGGTTAGATGAAGATATATAAAAAATATTTTTAATTTATAGAATATTAACAAGTATTAATAATATATTTAAAATTTTATATTGTTAATTGTACAATTATTATATATAAAACATATATATATTTTTTTCATTCGTTCCGGTCCGGAAAAACCCTGGACCGTGGACCGGACCGAAACTTTTCGGTCCTTTAAAATGTGGACCGGACCGGTCTAAGTCTCGGTCAGGTCGGGTAGGGTCCGGACGGTCGGTCCGTTCAGTCCGACCGGACCGTTTATCACCCCTAACCGTACCGGACGCTGTACCGGTCAAGGCACTGGAACGAAATATTTCGGTACCAGTACCGTTTCGTGTATCGTTTCGAGATAGTCGATATATGAATAAATTATATATATAAATATATATTTCAAAATAATAGTCTATATATGAATAAATTATATATAAATACATATATATATATAAATTATAAATAGTCTAGTTTGAATTGGAGGTTAAAAAATAAGCTTGTAATTTGAAAAAAATAAATAAATAAAGGCCGAAATATAGGCCGGTACAGGTCGAAATTAAGGCCGGTACAGCCAGTATTTGAGTCGGTATGAAACATATATGGTACCTGTACCGGCCGTTTGACCGGTACGAAAAATATCGGCCAACGCTCCCTTTAATGTGGAGTAATAATGTTGATTTCAGAAGAGATGAACCCAAGAAAATTCATCCCTATTCCCAAACTGCCTCTAATATCATGGATCTCACTCATAATTCTGCAGTATTTATCTGTGTTTCGATCTATCTAGACTGAAAATGAGATATTAAATAGGTGCCGATGAGCGTTTTTAGCAGATACTTGTTATAATAAGAAAATTTTCAGGGCAACACAATACTTAAATTCATAATCCAAGAAACAAACCAATGGTTATAAGTAAACGAACAAAGTGAAAAGCTTACAAGCTAATTGGTAACAGGAAGATTCCTCACTTTTAGCAAGGTTGAAGGCTAACTCCAAATTGTTCAACTGTATAAATAACCACAGAGAGAGACATAAAAAGAGAGAGAGATGGATGACAGTGGCAGTAGTGGAGTGGTCTTAAGACTCAACTCTTTTAAACATACAAATCATTCATCCCTCGCAAATAATGGATTGTGTTTGATTCCAAGTCAAAGCTCTGACTCCAATTGGATACCAAGGTCATTAAAAGTTGAAGATAGATGAAGATATTCCAACCAAAAGAAATAGTAGCAACAGAGGGGGGACTTGGGCTATCATTAATTCATTTGTTGAGGACTTCATGGAAGATTGGTTTCATCCATTTTTCTGTTTTTTACTTGGTCTCCTTTCATGCTTGTATACCACATTGGCTTATTGTCTAAAACCTTTAGCCCAAAAGATGCTACATCGGCTTACCCCAACCATATATGATATCTGGATCTCCTTCTAATCTAAAAATCATTAACCAATTCCACCTTATTTTCTTGACATACATGATTTGAGCTGTTACAAGTTATCTCAGCATCATAAATAAAACACCTAGACATACCATGTTCTTAAAATAACAGAACAGGATACAATATAATTCCACTTACCTCCCCAAAATAGTGTGGTCCTTCAACATCTATTACCCATGCTTCTCTTCCCTTCATTTGGGTATTAACTGAACTCTTAACAATTTAAATTTCTAATAAATCATAAAGATTGTTAGTATACAAAATTGATATAAACACAAAATACAGAGGGTTAGTACCATATGAGGCTGGTGTTGGATGATGAATTTAGAAAACAACACAAAATACAGAGACATTACGACAAATATGTATTATGCATGCATATCGATGAATACTTATTTGTTTTTGTAGTATATGTTGCTCTTCAACTTAATGGGAATTTTTTAATGGAATGAGAAGAGGTGTTTTTTGATTTTTCAGCTGAGTGTTTTTAGCATATACTTGTTGTAATAAGGATATAGAAGAAAACTTTCAGGGCAGCACAACACTTGAATTCAAATTCATCATCCAAGAAACAAACTAATGGCTATAAGTAAATGAACAAAGTAAAAACCTTACAAGCTACTTAATGTTTGAAATGCATGCTTGATACCAAGTTGAAGCTCTAACTCCAAGTTTACCTTTGGATCATCATATTCCTTCTCCACCAGATCTGGAAGTTTGATGCCCGTTTGGGTTCGTAAGTGATATCAACTCATCTCACTACTATTCATAAATTAGTCTACTTACCATATGTACAACTTTCTATACTTAGTCTCTTGTACATCTATTTATTTGTAAAGTTGAATACAAATCAAATATACAGTTTGAGCAAAATTCTTCTCCCTCTTGTTTCTTAACAAAAATAAAAACAACGCTGAATTTTTATTTACTATATTCTTTTTCTTAAGCCAATCCATCCTCCTTCATTAGCTCATCCTGTTTTATTGTGCTTTCAAAAGGAAGTAAAAGTAAAGTAAAAGTTTAAAACTAGTGGGATTGAGTCACTTTGAATTTAAATTGTAAGTTATTTAAGTTTATAGATCATAAATTAAAAAAAAATTTATTTGTAAGTTTATTTAGGACACCCTCAATGGTTAGCACACCACCAATAAAGACGTTAGAGTACATGTTTAATCTGATAAAATCTACAATGCTCTCACATTAAGAAATCTCAAAAGTCCAGTGTCTGTTTGATTGTTAAACGAAATTCAACTCATCTCAAATCAATTATTAATTAGACCAACTACTTTTTAAACTTTTCTTAAAAAAGTTAAACTTATCTCAACCTACTTCATACATTTTAACCTAAAAGTTAAACTAATTTCAACCTAAAAACGTTAAACTCATCTCAATGGGACCCACAAAATATTACAATTTACATCTCAACTCATTTAAACATCCAAACGTAGCCTTTAAGTTCATACGGGAGAGCTAATTAGTGGATATCTAGCCTGGATGCTTGTTTTACGCAAAAGGACTTTAGTTCAAAACCGTGCGTAAATGGGTGCAAGTTGGCTTATGAAACATACTTGATTTGTAAACACTAAGACAAAAGAAACAAAAAAAAAAAAAAAAAAAAGAAGAAGCTAATAGCTATCATATTTATGCTATATCAAGACTTAATATTGGGCAACTGATGATATTCCTTCACTGCATCAAGGGTGGCTCCAAACTTGACTGAACCAAGTATATTAATGGATGCCGATGTTATTGGCTTTTGTGGTACTGAAGCTTCTAAAGGACAAGCATTGGAAGCAAGGCTAAAGTGCCTGTGGTTATTTAACAACACATAAAGAATGCAGCGCAAGCAAAACTCAATATTAGTAAATAGTTTTTTTGGGAACCTCTCCAAAGCAGGGCCCTTTGGACCCACCCCTGTAGAGTAAACCCCGGTCCAGTGCACCGCACCCTCGGAAGTTTCCCTACACGAAACTGGTTAAATTGCTAGCTTTTCACCACGGTCAGTTTCGGCCCATTTCTACATCAGTTTTGCTTGGTTCACTAGAATGAAAATCCGGCCATGCAGGTTCCCCTTATGGTTTATATGCTTTATTTTTTTAGAATCGTTTAAGAAAGAAGACGGTACTCCTCGTAAGTATTTCCTCTCAATCTCATAAATGCTTTCAATCTACTCAGTCAGTTTCCACCTTATAGTTGGCATAGATCTTTGTTTAGCAGCTGGGTAAACTAGGGGAAAACTTGAAATCTTAGAATTAATTAGGGACTGAATCCAACGAAAGCTGATTCGAAACTTCAAATTAATTGGTTTCTTTTCTTTGGATAGTACAGGAACTCCCACGTTGTGTCATTAATTTTCTTTTCTTTCGTTCTCAACTATAACTAGATTTTATTAAGGATTATAGTTTCTTTTTTAATAGGGGCAAGGTTTTGGGATTTTTGTAACTCCCTTGCTCCTCTTTGTATAAGGTATTCCTTCGCCATAAGTGAGAGTTAATCGATAAAATTGGGATACCGTCTTTTTTTTTTTTTAAAAAAAAAAACTTCAAATTAATTCAGTTTCAGAGGGATTGGATAGCATCGGTGGGGAATTTTTCAACCAAGTCAATTCTCCCCAAAACCGGCCAATCATATTCCTAGGTGGGGGAAACCAAGAGATTATTATTATTTATTAAATATTAAATCCATATAGCACAATTGTCGACCTTGCCTGAGATGTAATAGATCATAAAACAACTGCTAAATCAATGTCTAAGAACTAATGCCTGATTCCAGAACACAGGTAAGTCCAATGGTGAACTAGGTGCAATCATTTTCACCAGCTGTTGAAGCAAATGAATTGTATACAATCACATGGCAATCAAATTTCAACTAAGTCCAGTGAGAATGAGTCCCTCAAAAGTACTTCACACCCAAATAGTTTTTCACGAAACTACACGACATTACATGATCAGGATTTTAAATTAAAAATTAGAGCACAAATTAAACAGTCAAAGCATTCTCTTAAGCAACTGAGACTTAGAAAAAGAAATGAAAAAGGCAAAGTCAAGGCAGAATTGCACAATATCATTAATGCTTTCATATAGTGCTTAAAACACAAGTATTTATGGAATAATATTTACCTCAGGGTGCACGATTCCGGATGTTCCTATTCGCTTCCCTTTATAAATGATACTAGCTTGGGTACCCATAACAAACTCAGGATCCTTCAGAATATATCAAGACGTAGAACATCAACAACAAACACATACATATAAAAAAGCAACTGCAATGGGAAGGGGAGAGAAACTCTTGAGCCTTACATCTGAAGGCTTTAGATAGAATGTTGTGTTGTCATCAGGTGGAACTAGCCCAATTACTAGCATGATTCTTTCCACCAAGCCATGAATTATCTGAAAATTATAAGTTGGGAATTAGAAACACTGGTGAATCACTTCACAAGTAACACATGAATGATCAATTTTTTTATGGAGTTTGTTTTGGATAATTAGTCTCTCTTTCCTTCTATCTCCTGTAAGATAAGCCAACAGTCTTTGGATCGCATTCTTCCTTTTTTCTTTTGTGCGGAGGGGGTAGTTTGGGATCTGAAACTAAGTATTTGTCATGTTCAATTGATTATGCTAAGTCGGCAAGATCTAGAGATTCTTAAGGGTTTGACAATGACAACTGGAGAAACATGCATACAAACTTTTGAGAGTTCTCTAGCACAAGTGTAATTGTTGGGGAAATCATGTCTTGATACACGACTGAAAATTATAATATATGAATTACCAGTTATGCAAGTCATCAGACAATAAATAGAAACAAACTCGCATAGCTATTGACAATCACAACTTCATATATTCAAATGTTAATAACCAAGCCGAGTATGATGAGATCCTCATGTACCTCATATCCTGCAGTAGCACCACAATATAGAGCAGAAAGCTGGCGACGATTTGTTGCTCCTACATCTGTAGTCTCATCCAACAGCACTATGTCACCCACTTCAAAAATCTAGAGACAAAATTAGAAATGAGGGAACTTTCTCCAGAGATGTACAACAGAAAGTGCAGGAAGAGTGTTACCATTCAAGATGAAGATATGAAAAAAAATCGAATAAATGCAAATAATGCTAAAAGATGTCACTATTACAAAGTGTGCAGAGATAGAGAGACAGACAGATCTTCAATTGAAACAGTTGGAAATAATTTAGTACTTATATATTAATTGAAGGTATTAACTAATCAAGAATGTGAACTGATTATATCATAACCTTACATGGCTTCTAAGAAATTCATAAGCTGCCTTTTTCTCTAAATGCATAAGCTGTCTATTAATGGATTAAATAACACATAAAAGATGCTATATTTAATTCAATAATTTTTCATATTGGGTATTTAGTAATGACAATGAAAAAAAACAACATGCAATAAACACATAAATGATTACAAATAAGAGATCTTCAACTTGAACCATAATTTTCCAAAGTTTGTATTTATCAACACACAATTAAACAACATGACTCCATAAAAAGAGCATTAGAACTAAGAATAATGACCCAACAGAATTAAATAGTATGCAGTACTCAAAAATTAGTAAACCCATATGCTCAGAGATCTGCTAATATGATAGAAACTAAACAGACTCAACGATAGGAAAATCAATAGTCCATTGAAAAACTACAGTGCACCTTTATGGCCGGCTTTGGATGGCCTTTGTTCTGTCCAACAGTTTTCAATATACCAGGCATAAGACTGGTACGAGCAGTCTGTGGAAATGGAGCAATGTGTCAAACATTAGATAATTAAACAGAAAAAAAAAGATACATATTGTTAAAATTCTTATCATGTTTCTTCATCATGTTTAATTTAAACATTAGAAATTTCAACTGAACCACACGAGGAAAGAAGAAAAAACAGACAGCTGAAATCAAATAAACTAGGAAGAAAACCTTCAGTTTAGTGTTGGAAGTAGACAAGATATTAAACTACACCAAGATCTGTTTTGATTAAAGGAAAAAAATGCATTCACTTCAATAAAAAAAAATGGAAATGCACAGGCCTGCGAATCAGGAGAGCAACTTCAATAACATCTACTTATCAAAATAAAAAAAGAAAAAAAAACTTTGTAACATCCTAAAATTGAGACAGACAATCTTGCTAATCAATCAACTCAATTCTGCGTACCTAAAATTCATTACTAAGTGAAGAAAAAATCTGGTTCAACTCTACGCAAAGTACTTATCATGCATGCTAGAGATCCTAATTGGGCATAGAAAATCGTGCAGTTCATAAGCACATTTTTTGTATAATTTGGAGGATTGCGTATAAGGGATAGCAATCAACCCCAACCATGAATACTAGCATGGAAGGTTCATATCCAACAGTTGATTTGAAAAAATATGGACCACATATATAATCCATGATGGGGGGTATATATTTATATATTTTTTTGATAAGTAAGAAATTTCCATGATGGGGGTATATTAATAGATTGTATATCACAGTAGATTGTATATCAATATATATGTTATAGTATTTATAAAATCTTCGTACTTCAACACTATAGACTACTAGTAAGCAAAATTCAGAGAAGGAAGCGAAGAAGGAAACCGCCTAATCAATCAAACAGTAAGCAGCGCACACAGTAACAATCAAAAGGAAGAAAATGGAGGCAACATGTTAAAAAAAATACTGGCTTCTAAAAGAAATGCAGTTCATGAAATGTGATTAGTCTTGATCCGAAAAGGGAGAACAAAAATAATAATAGCAAGGACAAAAAAGGAGAAACTCTTAAAAAGAAATATGAGTACCTAAAACTGCTCTTTCGAAATCCCGCATTATTGTAATACAACTGAGCACATAAGGCTTAGGATTACAAACCTCATTTTCAGAGGAACGAGGATTTTCAATGATCACTGCATTTGAACTGTCTCCTTCATGATTTAACATTGCAAAATTGTCATTAAGCGAGCACAAGATAAATGACAAGACCTCTGTAAACCCACACATTGCCATCTGGTAGCAAAATAAATAAAAACAATGTTTAACGAAGAATATAATTAAAAAAAAAACTATATAAGGAACGGTAGCACTAATCAAGAAACAATCCAGATTTTTTTAATCTACTCTGTACCTCTAATCTGATAATATGACTAAACTCTTCCAAGCGCAGTGGCTTCAAAGACACAGCCCTTCCCTTTGAAACATTGTAACCCTTAGCAATCGGAATATCCTTAACATTATTGTAGCCATAAGCAATGGCAACATCCTTAGCAATGAAAAAACATGCCTTGTCAATACAAATACAAGTGTGACACTCCAAACATTTTTGGTACAGAAAGAGGCATCAATAAAATGGCCAGGTTTTAGTACTATCAATACCTCCATAACATCACATGGGTGAAGAACATCATTTCTAGTTGGAGGAACAGATACAGTAATATTGGAGTTACTATCACCTGAGACAGACTGCTCAGCGCACAATTGCATCCGATTTAACAAACTAGTGACCTGAATGATAGAGAACAGTGAGAAGACAGTGAGAAATACAAGTTATAGCCCTTCAATATGATGAATTACTGTCACTGAACATAAAAACACAAAAAAATACCTGCATCACAATGTGACATTCTACTCATCATATTGCTAACCTAATGCTACATTTGTTGGGAGGGAGAGGAATGCAGATGGAAAGGGTTCGAAAGGAGATGCAGAGGATAAATACCATCAGCCCCACAATTTACAATCAGACAGATCAGATATCAGAGGGGGGCAGATTTTTTGTTTGGCTAAAAGAGGAAAAGTGTTATAAAAGGGAATTTGGTTTTACCACCATTCAGCACTTCCCTATCATCATCCCTTCCCCCTTCCCCCTTCCCTTGTTAACCAAATAATATAAAGAGGAGGCAAACTCACTCTCCTTCTGTTCCTTCTCTCTCCCCATCCAACCCTCCTAATTTCCATCCTTCCACCAAACTTGGTTTAAGATTTGAACTACTGAAGTTATAGGCAACAAAATTACCTTTCATTATAAGTAATCCAAGAAGACAAAAAAGGATTATAGATAGTGTGAAAAATCAGAGAAACTGGTTGGGGTGGGGGGGGGGATTGTTCTAGTTATCTTTATTGGGACCATATATGGCCTACTTGGGAAGTATGCAAGAACAAAGAAAAGGATTATAAGCAGCAAAACTACTGAGAAGAATATAACAAGTTCTTTTTTTTTCACTAATACTAACAGATGAACAGGTCAGGCCCCAGGTACACAGGGCATATATACGAGAGACAAAGGGTTGTGTTGTATCATTACTCTTCTTGCAATATTCTCACCTGAGCCAGCCATTACAATTCACAAGCGGATTGAGCATTCCACTCATTCTACAACAATTTTAAATTATGGATGTGTTCTGGTCCCTCTTCATAAGTGGGGGTTTCTCTGGTGTACTTCCCATATAGTTGGGTTGCACTCCTTTGCGCTTAAATAAGATATATATTTATTGAAAAAAAAATTTTAAACATTTGACACCTCCATTTTATTAAAAGAAAATATTGTTTTTGTAAAACGACATTATCATTATGCACCAATGAGATAAGACATGCTCCACCAAATATCCCAAGGCATGAACCCTATGGAAAGGCCTCCTACTTCTTTCTTTGTCAGCAAGGCATGAAATTGGAGCCCAACAGGGCATTTATTGCTATCAGATAAATGCTTCCTATTTGCATCATGTGGTGTGTGTGGCAGGAGCACAATAAACGGACGTTCGAGGACAAAGAGAGATCGATGGAGGAACTAAAAGCTTTCCTTTTTAGAACTCTTTGTACTTGGGCTATAGCCATTAATTTTAATGGTCAAGATTTCCATAACTTCCTTGTATCCTTTGCTCCTACGTAGTTAGGGCATTCATTGTACTGAACATGGCTTTGCCCATTCTTTAATAATATACTTTTACTTGTCAAAAAAAAAAAAAAAGATAACCAATGTCATCAGAAATTAAAACGAACAATTTCTTGAGTGCTAATTGCTTAACTTCTAACCTTCGACATGGACTTTCTATGCAAATTAAACTCGATATGCTGGTAGGTTTGGGGGGTGAGATGAGAATTTTGTGTTTTGTTTGAAAGTTTAAAATATTATGTTTTAATATTATTATTGTTTTGGGATTTGAAAACGTTGAATTGGAATTTGAAAAAGTTGAATTGTTTATTATATTTTGTATGGGGATTTAAAAAAGGTGTAATGATGAGATGAGAATTTTTTGTTTTGTCTTGTGCCCCAAACCAGCCCACAAGTTGGATTATCCCCAACCACCACACTAGAAATACAGCACATACAGCTATATATTAAGGCAAGCTCAAGCTCTATAGATTTTTGACAGGAGAGCTCTTGAGCTAGTATGTATCTGAGTATCTGACTAAACCTTATCACAATTTTGCATTTTCCTTAGAAAGATGGTTGGATGATCATAATTCTTATTGGCAGATACACAACTACGCCTAAGGTATCTCGTATACCAAGAAGCACACGGGACAAATCACATTCAATCAAATAGGCCACCATGAGAGGATTTTTTACATCGATACCAATCACACTCTTCCATCATTATCAATATTATTATAGATATCACTGTCATGGGAGAAAAATGGCGTCAGTTAAAAAGAATATCTCCTACAAATAAATTTTATCAATGTTGTCTGGAAGCTTGAATGTTTATTCACCCACAAAAAGTATCGAGAATCTCACAAAAGAAGAGCAATCAGTAATCCTTTGGCAATAAAAACAATATAGTGCTATCAATAGAAAATATACAGAAATAAATTTCCAGTTCGCAACACATGAAGAGTAAACAATATAGTGCTACTCAGCCCAACCATAAATTAAAAACTATATAAATAAATAAGCGTCTGTGCCCACAGACACAAATTACCCCCACAGAAACCACTTTAATGATTCATTTTAAGGTTTTATGAATCCTGAAATAGAAATATAATATGAAGAAATTGAAATACCTCGTCAGCCTCCAAGGGGACTCCAATTGCACCAGTAATATAAGACAGAGGAACTTCCATGTTGTAGAAAGATAAATCAGGATAGACAACTGACTTCCCATCAGAATATATCACCTCAACTGGCTCAATTTCAAACCTTCTTTCACAATATTCTGAGAAGGTCGTCACCTAAGAGAACAGATAAAAACCTTTGAATCATCAACTATAAATCAGAATTACAATCTAAAACGACTGGGAACTTCTTGATTACCACTGTGTTTATAACTATCTTGGCTTTTGTCAGATCAGTAGCAGTGCATTCAATGAACACATCTTCGTCTTAAGAGTGATTGCTGAATGGGCACCATTGATAATTGGGGGTAAAGACAAAACAGTTCTGCATCAAGAATAGAATTTTGCATTAAGAATAGAATTTTCAGGGGAAGAAAAAAGAAAGAAATGAAACATTAAAACACCAAGCAGAAATAAAAGCTATTTGGAAATAGAGAGTTTTGAAAATTCTGTGACTTTTTTCCCTCCATCCAAACTTCTTTACACCAAAATACAATCCCAAAAATAAATTTCAAAAGAAAAACGTCTTACTTCCGTAGCAAACAAAAATCAAAACTCAAAAAAAAAAAAAAAAGTCACAAAAATTATCTTCCCAAACATATTTTCAATGGACCCCACCACTCTTTCAAACCAAAAAAAAACAAAAAAAATTATCTCAAAAACTTTCTCAACCAAAACATGTTTTTCATGGGTCTCACCACTTTCATAAAATCCTCAAAAAACCTAGAAGATTTCTCAGAATTTTCAGGAATTTTATAAAAATCATGCATTCAAACATTCCTATAAGTTGGATATATATCATTGGCGAGGAAAGGCTGGTTGGCAAACAATGGTAAGAGCATTAACAGAGGCTGCATGATTTTCTTGTTCTATGAGCATTCAATAAAAACAATAGCGTAATACTTGCCAGTACTCTCAGTAAAAGGAACAATATGAACTCAACATCTTCAAAGCAAATAAAGCTCCAATAACTTAACAGCTCCAATAACTTAACACAAAAAAGAGTAAATTGATAGAAGGGTAAATAAATAACAATAACTAAATAATTGGCAGGTAAAAGAGCCAAGAATCTTTATAATTTCATTAAAATTAAAGATAATCATACCTTTTGTAGTCATATATCACAGGGAACACTGGTGAGTTCTCAATTATATGCAAGAATTTCTTTAGTTTCAAATCTGACTGCCAAATCAGCAGAACATAAATCAAGAAATTACATAGTAATACCTTCACAACTGATTGAAAAGTAAATATATTAATTCTTTAGAATCGTGCATGCAATCACCAATATCTTGATCTAAGACTCACCTTGTAAAACCCCATCAGCTCATCAGCTCTGAAATTCTTCTCCTAAATTGCAAAACACAAAGTTACAAGCAATCAGTTCTAATATTATACATTAACTCTGCAAGTCCGCACTATTTTCTCATTGAGTGAAAAAAAGGATGAAGCTATAACATGTAAAAGAAAAATTTTCTCAAACCACTGCCATTTCCCAAAGTATCAGAAAATTGTGGTAAGGCAGCGAATTCTCTGATCAACCAGAGTTTGTGAAAAAACATCACATTATGAGATTAAGAATTAGATTGCTAAAAATATGAACGCTAAATCTTACTGTCAAGAAAATGGATAGGGAAAAATGTGGTGTGCCAAGAAAATAAAAAACACTAGAAGAAAAACAAAAGGGCTCTTATTTGAGGCATCAACTTAACCTTCTGCCTTTGGAAGCTGCCAACTACACGATTCTAAAGTTTTAAAATAGATATCATACCAGAAGAAAGGCTAGCTTAGATATCAAGCACAATACACCAACGGGAACGAGATGGAGTTAAAAATTTGAATAATGAAAGATAAAATTTTAATCCAATTTTCATTTTATCAAGGAAAATTCATCTTTTTTCACTTGGACAGCGGCTCTGGGTAAGATTTTGACCACTGATAATCTGTGGAAGCGCCGGGTTATTATTCTAGAATGGTGTTGTATGTGCAAGAAAGCTGGCGAGACAGTAGATCATCTTATGCTACATTGCGAGAAAGCTAGATCAATGTGGAGCGATGTGTTCATTCGAATAGGGTTGATCTGGGTCATGCCTGCTACAGTGGTAGAGTTATTGGCTTGTTGGGTAATGCCAGGTGGTGCTCAACAAATCAAAGCGGTGTGGAAGATGGTTCCTATTTGTATTATGTGGTGCATATGGCGGGAGCGTAATGAGCGGACATTTGATGATAAGGAGCGGACAATAGAGGATCTTAGAATTTTATTTTACCGCACCTTACTTCTGTGGTCGAGTGCTGTAGATTTTAATGGCCTAAATGTACATGATTTTCTTCTTTCTTTTTTAGCAACTAGATAGGTCATATCTCTTGTATACTTGGGCTTGGCCTATTCTTATTTATACTACCGTTTACTTATCAAAAAAAAAAAGTCTTTTAAAAGGTCCTTTAAGCAGTCTGATATTTTCTTATTCACAAGCCTAAATGATGGTTTTGTATAATCCTGATTCTCATGGCTTTATCAGGTAGCACTCATGACTTTATCAGGGATCTAACAATAGGTAACACCCGTAACGTTTTTCTCACGGACAGCTTACGTAGGGAAGATCCTTACCATGGATAGCCTAAGGAACCCTAATATTATTTTTGCTGATTGGTGCTGTATGTGCAAAACTAGCGGAGAATCTGTAGACCAACTTTTACTCCATTGCTAGGTTGCGCTCTTATATGTCTAATTGTTTTTTTGTTGGAGAGAAAGGAATGACATAAATTTTGAGAACCGATAGCAGATGATGGAGGATGGAAGACCTAGAAACTTTTCTTCTTCAATACTCTCTTCCTTTGGGTATCAGTTATATCTTCTTTTTTTTAAAAAAGTTTTTAATTTGGTGTTGCCCTTGTATACATTCAGTATACCTGGGCCATGCATTTTACAATTCTTTATATAAATTTCAATTACTTAGAAAAAAATAAGAGTACCTGTTTCAGAGGCACAAAATTTATACTTGAAGGTGGCAAGGCCTGAAAAAGACGAAAATGAAAATTGTAAGTTACTGATGTCAGTAAATGTCTCACACAACCTTTGGCGTATCATTTAAATTGAGAAACTTGAAGCTCAATAACCTTAGAAAAATATGAGAGAGGAAGGCAACTTGCCAAAGCAAACATGTTTGTGGTATGCTCAACAAACTATGAGAGAGAGAGAGAGTGGAAAATATATTCAATAACCAGACAAAGAATAACTTACAAAAAAAAAAAGAAATCAGACACAATTTAAAAAGCAACTTTTACTAGCAAGGAGTCAAGGACTGAACAAGCCAAAACAGAAACCAATAAATTTATCCAATCATCCAGAATAAAAAGTTCCTAACTCAAAACTCAGTTCTGGCAGATGGTTTTATGTCTAATTCACATGCAGCTTCAAAGTATTGGCGGACAAAAGGGTTGATAGGTCCACAAAAACCTTTTGGCCTAGGGCTGGGACTTCCTTCTTCCTCCCAAAGCGATGTGAACTCAGATAAAAGAACTACCCGCCATACACTCAGCCATAGTTCCTCTCATATTTCAATGACACATAGCCAAAACACCATGAAAATACACAACATACAGTAACAAGAAGAATGAATATCAAATAAACATACCTCATATGTGAAAGGGCCATGTAATGTGTCCAAGTCATGGGTCCCAATTGCAACTAGGGTTCTTCGCCTAAACAAATATTAAATGTGAGTTTGTGAAATGATAATTTACATAAAATCCTTAGAGAACCATCCAATAAGCAATTTAGTTGATAAGACAATACTAAAGAAAAGTAAAACATAAAGCCAAGAGGAAACATATAACAACATTTGACAGTACTAAAGAAAAGAAAACACAATGCCAAGAGGAAGCTATTAACAAAATTGAGATAAAAGGTTGACTAAACTTTCTTTTTGATAATTAGCAAAATTTTATTAAAGGGACAATTCAAATACACAGGAAGTATACAAGAAATACACCAAATATATTTTTCCTGTTTTCTTTTTTCTGATGAGCACACTAACAGATGCTAGTTTGTGAGGGATGACACAGCCCCAGTATTAGGGGGTTTGGCTTTGAATGGCTGGCATACTACCAAACAGCATGGAAGCAAAAACAGCTTCAAATTTTGGGTCAAAACTATAAAGAGGCACATGATATTTTTCATTACTTCATGCACTCTGTTGTTTGTTTTATAGTTATTCCATAAATTAAACAACCCATATATAGACTATAAAAAAATAAACCCTTTCCTACCCAGATTTAGGAGGACAAACACAATCAAAGTTTAGAAAAAATTACAACTTTATAAGGTTCAAAAGCATTTGCGGTCACACAATCAAGTGGACATAGAAGCTGATAAGTATGCCAAGACACATACGATAAATGAAGCTGAGAGTCAGAATTCATTACCGACAAATGTTCTGATGGAGCTTATCTTGGAGATCAATAAAGCTGTTATATGTTACTTCATCAAACTTTATACCTCTTAAAACAGCACAAAGAACATAGGGACGAATTGAAGACGTCTGCAAGGGGAAAAAAGTGAAAAGCTCATACCCAAAAAAATCAACAGTCCCACTCTAGACAAAACAATAACCCATAATAGACTTGTGAGTTTCTGAGACGACACCTATGGTTTCACGTGCATTTTAATCATTGATTTTCTACTAATATTAACCACTCTATATGTCGGCATCTCCTGTAGCCCAGTGAAGATTCGAAGGGCTTGAGCAATCCCTTCAAGGCAAAGTAAATCATATCTGTGCACATCAGAAGGAAAATAATTATATTTACTTGCACTTTTTACTACTAGAATAAATAAGAATCTTGCTAAAGCCTTCCTATATTTCAAGTTAACACAAGCGATTTACCTTTCAAAAAATAAATAACCAATATGAAGGGGAATAACTAATTCATTCACTTCATAAACTCAAACATAAAGCAAATCCTTCATATTAGTACGTGAGAGCATATACTCACATACCATGTTCTCAAAAGAAAACCAAAACGTAGTGTGTGAGAAGAAAAACAAAAACGAAGGTTAGAACAGGACATTATGAGTTCCGTCTTCCTAAGGAACAAATCAACTAACGGGCGCCGTTGAGAAACTCAAATTCTAACTTCAAAATTTGTGTAAAAAAGGTTGAAGTGCCTCAGCGGAGAAAGCAATCCAATTGAGTAAACCAGTTAATAAAATACCTATTGGCAGGGACTTCAATCTTGTAGATAACTTCTTCATCGTCCCCATCTTCCTCCTCTTCCAAATGCTTTTCCGTTCTAATAATCGCTTTCTCCGTTGTCTGAAACAGTCAAAGAAAATACATTCTTGACACCCAAGAAACATACCACTTCAAAATTATCAATAGTAACAACAAAACGAAAAAGGAAAAAAAAAACAGAGCCCAAAGAGTGAGAAACGCTTACAACGTCGTCGAGCTCGATGCCGAACTTGAAGCACAGGTCTTCGAACTCTTCCTGAGCTGTGACATTCAACACCAAAACACAAAACAAAACAAATGTGAACAAAGCTTCTTACTTTGAAACCGAAAAAACGAAAATGAAAAAAAGAGTGAGAGATGGGGGATTGAAAGCTCACTGTAAGTTTGCCCGATCGCTGCGAAGAGACGATCCCTTCCCACGCTGATAGTAGGCATGGTTGGACAATAGGAAGAGAGAAGTGTGCAAAGTAAACGACAAAGCAGAAAAAGAAAGCAGGTCTTGGAAAAGCGCCAATCCAAGGTTGTCGGGTTTTGTAGTTTTCTTTCTGATTCTGTTAGCATAAACTGGACGAGGATTCCCCATGGCCCCCTCTAAAAGCTCGTATTCGGCCTCACGTCGAGTGGGAGTAAGGCTGCGTTTGTTGGGCTGACTCGAATACTCTATTATAACGGTAGTGAGTCGAGATGATAGTATAGATTCTATTTAAGATAAATTTAAATATATTTGAATGTTAAGATAAATTTAAATATATTTATAGGAAGTTAAAAAATGATAGGAGTTCTGCGTATTATTTTTAATCTTGTACCGTACTGGCCACTAGGTCGATACAGGTATTATATATATATTTTCGTACCAGCCTAAATACCAAAGTACTGGCCGATATTTCAGCTTTTAATTATTTTTTTTTAAATTATAAACTTATTTTTTGACCATAATTTATATATATATATATATTATTTATATATCGAAATATAATTTATATATATATAATTTATTTATATATCGAGTATCTTGAAATGGTACACGAAACGATACCGGTATTGAAATATTTCGTTTTAGTGCCTTGACCGGTACGGTGTTCGGTATGATATTTAAAACATTGGTCCCGCGTGTAAAGATGTGTTGAGTTGAAAAAAATTGTGGGATTTACATGTAAAGAAGTTTTAAATTGAAATGAGTTTAGTAATTTAAGAATTAAGTGTTTGAATATTAAAAAAAATCTAAATTTGAACCGAACTCAGCTGAGCTAAATGCAGCTAAAGAGAGTTGTAAATAATCTTTTATCAGTCTTTGTAATAGTCTATAAAAATTTTATTATTAAATTATTATGTTTTCAAATTATAAAATATTTAAAATCTAATTTATAATATTTAAAATTAAATTATATCATATAAATATTTTTTTATAGAGAAAAAATATTTGCAATTTTGAATTATGTAACGGTGGTGTAATTATTTTGAAAAAAATAAATAAAATATAGAATTCACGTGAAAAAAATTAATTTTTTAATAATAAATCTTTTTTTTTTTCAAAACATTTATGTGAGATTTATACCTTTTAAGTTATATTTAGAATTACTCCTTTTATGTATTATTTACTCCTTGATAATGGTTTTGGTGGGAAACACGAAGAACGCACCACTTGTCGATGAATAAATTCCTTCATTATCAAAACCCAAAAGAAAGAAAATGTCCGTACGTTATCATGTTCTTACTTTATTTTATTATTTTTTGAAGAACATATTCTTACTTTAAACCAAAGAGAGAATATCAGCTACGGAGTAATCAGCATATTATTGGAAGGACAATGGTCTCTCTTCGCCGATGGACCACCCTTACCTTAAAGGGCTAGGGCCTATCAAAGCCCATCGACCAATATCAGCTACGGAGTAATCACCAATGGGCGCATTAGTAACGGATCCCAAATAGGCTTGTCCAGGGATACAGTCATGTCGGAGACATAGACTTGTTTGGCTATCGAGAGTATCTCAAATATTATTAAATATTCTCACTATTATTTTTATTTTATTATTATTTAATATTCTATTATTTTTTATTTACTTTTTATTATTATTTAATATTCTATTATTTTTTATTTACTTTATATTATTATTTAATATTCTAATTTTTTTTTTTACTACTAATCACATGTACAAAAATAATCACTTCTCATATTTATTAAAAAAATCCTCACTTCTGGCGAGAAATATGGTAAACAAATCATCTAAGAAACAATCATTCCAAAAAGAAAATTCCCAAGACACCCAACAAAAAAACCCCCAAACCAAAAAAGATCATATATGTCTTCCCTTTATCCATTCATTATTTGATAGTATACACAATTCATATAATAACTGCCGCAAACCTTATTTCAAATAGACGACTCGGTTGTTGCATAAACCCTATAACTCCATCTTATGCTCTATATATAAAAGGAAAAATCCACATTCGAGGTACGTTGATTTGAGTCTCAAATTCATAACGAGATTATATAGGCATAGGAGGCGTTTAATACCCTTCAAGCCTTCTCTAGATTTTTTGGTGCAGATTCGCTAAGCGTGTTCACAGCGATGCGAAACACATCCACAATAATTATGAATATATTTTATCATAAGTATAGTAATATTCTAATACTATTCCAATAGAAGTTAAAACAGAAAAACACAACCTTTTTTATTTTTTTCATTTTTTTATTTATATAATTTGGAAAATATTCAACTTTTAAATGTCGCAGCACTTATTTCTTAACCAAAATGGTTAGTGTTCACTAATTGTTCATATGAGTAGTGAGTGAACAATAAATCATTGCTCATACTTTATTTTTTATTTATTTTGAATTGGTGGTCCGTCTTTAAGTCACCTTTCGTTTCTTAATCCATGTGTTCGAATTTCCTAGCATTTCTTTGCTTAAATAAGTTAGGGACCAATTTTTCTCTTTTTTTTTTAATAGACAAGTGTAGAGAATGAGATAAACTAATTAAGGAGGGGTCAAGTGTTAAAATGAGGATGAAATAGAAGGAGGCGATATTAGTTTAATTTATCTCTCCCAACTTAGATGCCATTAAAGTTTTAGAATAAGGAGGGATTTCCAAATCCTCCATAGGCATGATTCAATCTTGTAGAAAATTTGTGCATTAGAAAAACTAAAGAGTAGATTTTCTTAGTAATCTATGGCTAAACACTACGTAGATGAGTAGTAAGGATATCATTGACATGTATAGGTGAGGCAAGTTTCTCTATGTAATAAGGCATTGGTCACATCAAATGAGCATTTTCTAGTTATGGCATAGAGCAATATGGCTGGAGTCTTGGCATATTGCGACTTGCATAACCGATCAACTTGCTTTGCTATCGAACTTTATTTTGGATTTCAATAATTTTTGCAAAACAATTTAGACATATTATGAGATTACTACTTAGATGCTCTTAGCAATTATTTGCTCCGCACTTGGCTACCCAACGTTTATCGTGGGCATGATAACTGGTACACCAGAGGTGCGTCCTTTACTAGAAAAAGGTCCTCTCAATACTCTAATGCCCACATTGGTTATTGACTGAACTGTCTCACAACGTTCTGAACACAGCTCACGTATCGCTTTAATGGGTGAACAACCCAACCCTTGGAACATACTACAACCCCAGGTGGTAAAGAGCCGACATCAAAATGCCAAACCTTCCCGCCATTTTTTAAGAAGAGAATGTTGCTTCAATTTTATTGATAAACTCTCACTTGTGATAAAAGAATACCTTATATATTTCTAACCATATGTCAAATATGAGTTTTACGTCAATAATAGTCCTAAACCTTCCCTTTAAACATTCTAATTTTCTCTCTTTTTCAAGAAAACATGTATACAAACAGAGATGTTTCTCTTTAAAACATTTTAATTTAGAGAAATGATAGTTGCAGTCGTGAGTATGCAAGCATCGTGCAATCACTTTGAAGAAAGTGAATAAATACGGGATCCACATGAAAAAAATAGTAATTTTTATAATGGCTCTGTTGAAAGAAAACATCATCATCTATTTTATAATGGGCTTGCTCTCATGGCCCATGCTGCAGTTCCTAAAAAGTTTTGATCTTATGCCTTTCTTACTACTTACTTTTTAGTCTACCACCTTCCCTCTTCGATACTCAATCACGAATCTCCTCTTGAATTTCTTTTTCACACCAAACTTGATTACTCATTCTTGAAAGTTTTTTGCTCAACTTGTTGGCCTAGCTAAAGGCCCTATAATTCACATAAAACTGATCATACGTCCAAACTATTTGTTTCTCTTGGCTATAGCCTATCCCATAAAGGTTACACTTATCTGCATATTCCCATTGGCCGAATCTACACCACCAGTCATATGACTTTTGATGAAGAATTTTTCCCCTCGAAAGACTCCTCTACTGGCCCAACCCACTTCACTAACACGACCCATTTTCCATAGACCATTTTACTTGTTTCTTTGCAGGTCTCTCATACAAGTCCGCCAGCTTCACACACTGCATGTGATACAATAGTGTCATCCCTATCCTTTAGCCATTCAGCTTTGCCATCTTCTCCTGCACATGACGCCCCAACATCACCTGCTACAAACCCCATTATGTCTATATCTACCAAAGCTTTTGCACATGCCTTTCTTGCACTAGCCGAAGCCCCTATTACCACTAGTGCACATACTTCTTCTGCTGTGGCTGCACCAAATCCCTCTGTTGCACCTGGTCTAGCTCCTCCCATGGCTTTGGTACCTATTGCTCGTCTCCATAACCTGTGAACTTGGCTTTAGGACAACATTCGGTGTCTGAAAGTCGACACCGATGGCACCATCCCATTTCCATCTTATGCAATGATTGCCATGGCTATCTCTGACTCAAAGCCCACTTGTTTTAATGTAGCCTCCAAGCATCCCAAATGGCACATCGCCATGAACAGTGAGTTTGAAGCCTTATTACAGAAAGGTACTTGACCCTTGTTCCTGCAACTGCTCAAATGAATGTCATCAGATGTAAATGGGTTTTTTGACTCAAAAGAAATGTAGATGACAGTGCTTTATGTCACAAGGCTCACCTCGTTGCAAAAGGCTTTCATCAAGAGCCTAGAATTGATTATGGAGAAACATTCAACCTTGTGGTTAAACTTCAAACCATTTGGTTGATCCTTTTGCCTGATGTTACTTGGAAATGGCCAATAGGTTAGTTGGATGTGCATACTACTTTTTTGCATGGGGATCTCACTGAGTCTATTTTTATGGCTCAACCACTAGGCTTTGTTTACCCTCAGTTTCTTCTCCACATCTACTACCTCCGCAAGGCCATCTACGGCCTCAAGCAAGCTCCACACTCCTGGTTCTTCAAGCTCAGCTCCAAGCTTCTTGAACTTAGCTTTATTTTTTTTTCAAAGTTTACACTTCTTTGTTTATTTATAGAGACAGAGACAGAGACAGAGACAGAAACTCAAAACTCTTTGTTCTCATTTATGTTGACAAAATTCGTGTTACTGGCTCCTCCCTGAATGCCATTAGTGAATTGCTTCGTTGTCTTTGTTCCAATCTACCCATCAAAGATCCCAGTCAACTTAACTATTTCTTAGGTATTGAAGCTCACTTTGATAAGGATGGACTTTTTCTTTGCCAACATAAATATATCATGGATGTGCTTCACCGTACTAACATGACCAATGCTAAACCAGTTGTCACTCCAATGTCGTCGTCATCCACACTCACATTCTTTGAAAATGACCCATTTGATGATCCCACATTATATCGCAGCACTGCCGGGTCTTTACAATATGTGCTCTTAACATGACTTGATTTAATTTTTCCTGTCAATCGTGTGTGCCAATATATGCATGGTCCCACTGTTAATTATTGGAGTGCTATTAAACGGGTCCTTTGATCCCTGAAAGGCACCTCCTTGTACAGTTTTCACATCTCACTAAATTCTTCATCCTTATTGCATACTTATTGAGATGATGATTGGGCCAAATGCCCCAATGACCGTCGCTCTACAGGTGGTTGTCTCACCTTCAAGGGCCTTAATATGATTTCTTGGAGCTCTCGTAAACATCAAACAGTGGCCTGTTCAAGCACTGAAGCTAAATATCATGCCTTGGCAAACTCCATTGCTGAATTAATTTGGCTTCAATATTTACTTAGAGAACTTGGCATTTTTCTTCACCAACCTCCCACCTTGTGGTGTGACAATATTGGAGTAACTTATCTCTCTGTCAATCCAGTCTTTCATGCTCGTAGGAAACATATGGCAATTGATTTCCATTTTGTTCATGAAAGGATTAATCTAGGTCACCTTCAAGTTCGTTTTATATTTGGTACAAACCAAATTGTAGAAATCCATACAAAACCTTTTGTTGGATCGAAAGCTCACTGTTGAATCCATCCCACTGAGCTTGAGAGGGCATAATAGCTCACTTACTCCTCTAGCTCATGCTAATCTTGATAGATGCCTCACATTGAATACATAAGTCAACACCCACATATTCTCCCACAATTCATGCACTCTAGCATAATAAAGACAACTATCATCCATGAGTCTGCTATTGTACAACTAGCATTTCCTTGTTTTGAAAATTGAATAGTGATCCAATCACTCCTCGAATCATGTAATTTTGTAACCTTACACTTGTTTATATTTTGTTGCTACACAAGAATCATTGGGTAAAAATACAAATCAATATTTTACCATACTTTCACATATAAAGAAAAATTCAAAATAGAAATAAAATACATTTAATAGAATATTGTATGTATAACAAAAAGTGCATCATGTGCCAAGCATTATTTATCATTCAAATAACATAAAGACGCCCATACAAAAATATCAAACAAAAAACATATATATAGTGTCTAAAATTATAACTTACGCTCTTTTAAAGAAATAAATTATTAAGTATTGAATCTAAATCAAAGTTTTTAGCTATTTCTCTTTCAATATACATAATTAAATTATTTGCAAGATACTCATCCTCTTCTTTGTTTCAAAATTTTATTTTCAAAATTTTCATAGGTAAGAATGCTAGTTCACTAGTTGTTATAGATACTGAAAGAGTCAAAACAAGATGCATCAATGTATTAAAAAAATGATGTCTTTGATTTCTCTATCTCTACCAATTATCGACATAATTCTACAATGGATGAAAAAACTTGACAACATTGGATTAGTAAACGCATCAACTTCAAAATGCTTTGCTTGAAAACTCAATTAATTTTCTCATTCTCAAAAACCTGAAGAGCAAAATAATTATGATCGATGAAACTGTTACAAAACATAAGCAAACCGTCACAAAAACCTTTTTGTGACTGTTTGAGACCGTCACCTAAAAGGTGTCACAGAATTTTTTTATGATTGTTTACTGTTTAACCGTCACAAAAAGTCTTTTTTTGTGATGGTTGGAAGTCTTCCGTGAGATGTAATGTACGAACATGATTTTTTTGTGACAATTAAACTCCATCATAGAAAGTAACGTTTGGACGTATCAACCGATGTTTGAAATTTAACCCGCATCAACTTCAAAATGCTTTGCTTGAAAACTCAATTAATTTTCTCATTCTCAAAAACCTGAAGAGCAAAATAATTATGATAGATGAAACTGTCACAAAAAATAAGCAAACCATCACAAAAACCTTTTTGTGACCGTTTGAGACCGTCACCTAAAAGGTGTCACATAATTTTTTTATGATTGTTTACTGTTTAACCGTCACAAAAAGTCTTTTTTTGTGATAGTTGGAAGTCTTCCGTGAGATGTAATGTACGAACATGATTTTTTTGTGACAATTAAACTCCATCATAGAAAGTAACGTTTGGACGTATCAACCGATGTTTGAAATTTAACCCGACCGATTAACATTTGAATTTAAAAAATTAGACGTTTGTTGTTTTTGCTTCGCACGAATGATATTTACGTTCAAACGTTATCTCGGAGACGTTTGAGTGTAGCATTCAGAAGTTAAAGGAGAACATTCAAACGCAGAATTTTTAACATTCAGATGTTGGTTTGTTGTTCACACGTATCTATTCTAATCATTCGAATGTTTAGATCGTTTATGCATTGAAACATGAGAACGTAGTGTCTTACGATCGAACATTTTGTTGGAATTCAATGGTATTTTGTTCGAACGTTGATTCAAATGTGAAGCAATGTTCGAACATTTGTTCTTTACATGCGAACGTTATGATCAGAAATAGTAATTTTATTAAATTAAAAAGCATACAAATTGTTTCATACTACACCATAAATATAACAACTAATAATATCTCATAGAGTTGCAAAAATAGACAATAAAAATTTCTAATAATGATATTGATAATGATATATTGATCATTTCTTCTTCTTTCCTAGCCCACCGCGATCTTGCTGAAGTGACATAACACATTCCATCTGGACATCATCTTCCTGTGTATTTGCTCTTGGACTTCAATGCTTATTCTCTCATCGTGGTATCTTTGTTGCTCCTGAAAACGTCTCTAAATCAGACTATCACGATAAGAGAGACTCCAACTCCTGCTGTCTCGACTTCATTTACTCAATTTCTTGGCATGCTGCATCTAAACCTTTAGTAAGATTGT